>RSEF01000004.1:24277840-24306354 GCA_003993805.1 Himantopus leucocephalus | reverse complement strand
AGGGCAACAAAACTGGTGAGGGGTCCGGAGCACAAGTCTTGTGAGGAGCAGCTGAGAGAACTTGGGTGGTTTAGCCTGAAGAAAAGGAGGCTGAGGGGAGAACTTATCACTCTCTACAGCTACCCAAATGGAGGTTGTAGACAGGTGGGGGTCGGTCTCTTCTCCCAAGTAACAAGCAATAGGACAAGAGGAAACAGCCTCAAGTTATGCCAGGGGAGGTTTAGATTGTATATAATGAAAAATTTCTTCACTGAAAGCATTATCAAGCATTGGAACAGGCTGCCCAGGGAAGTGATTGAGTCACCATCCCTGGAGGTATTTAAAACCTGTGTAGATATAGCACTGAGGAACATGGTTTGGTGGTGGACTTGGCAGTGCTAGATTAACGGTTGGACTCAATGATCGTAAAGGTCTTTTCCAACCTAAATAGTTCTATGATTCTATGTATATCACAGTAGCCCATGTGCCATCAGTGTCGAAGGGAGTATTCAGGCTTCTCCAGGTGGCATTTTCTTGCGTGAAATGAAAGTAAATGTAGTTGAACTTAGAATGACTATGCTGTAACTGTGAGGAAGTTGTTATTGTTTTTATTTGTTAGATTGTTTTTATTTGTTAGACTATTTTTGCATTTTTATGCAATGTTTTGTATGATTTGCATGGTTTTGTGGAAGATTGGGGTAGATTCTCATTTGTTAGTCATAGAGCAGTACTAAGAAAGTAAGTTCAAGAAAAAAAACCCTGTTACCAGAATGGAAAAGAAGGTATTAAGGTTTTTTGTTCCTTCCCATCCTCACAGTTGCTCTTGATCTACCTAAAATCTGTATCACAATATTTTGAGTTATCTGTACATATGCTCTTCAGTGGAGAGTCGTACAGTTGATGTAATCCTCTCTGCTTTGAGGTGGCATGACATCTGCTTCTGCAAGAAAGGGTTATGAATGTAGCTTTTTTTTCTACATGCAGCCTTGAGGGAAGCGCAGATTGCTGAACAACAGAGCAGGTTGGTGTTGAGTGCTTGAAAGGTTGGGAGCTGAGTTTGAACTCCTTACACGAATTCTGTGCGGGCTGGAAGAAGTTTAGCTCTGGGGAGCGTTGTGGCTTACTGCAACTGAGAGTGTGGGGTAAATGCAGTCATTGGAAAGATGTTGGAAAATTTTGGAGAAGAAAAATGAAGAGAGAAGCAGAAAGTATTTGTTATGTCATAATTGGTGTGTTAGAGTCCATGAGTATTTGTGAAAAGTGTAGATTGTGATCTACTGATGTATCTGAATGGGATATATGTTACATTTTTCCATAGTTTGGAGTGGGAGGGGAGACTTAATTTTTTACTGAAAGCTGTGACAGAAAAATTAGCTTGTATGAGGCAGTTTAAGAGCTTAATAATTTAGATTGTTTCCTGCTATGGAAGATCAGTCCTAACCAGCAGAAGTAGTACACATCCCAAAATGTCTTCATTCTCACAAAAAGCTGTTGTTAGGAAAGCTTGACTTAAGATGGACTGAGGGGAGGGGGGACACGTGAAAACTTTGCCATTGCTAGTGTCTAGCTTATTGCAACCACTTTGTGGAAGGGGTGAAATATTTGACCTCTAGAAGAATCCAGGGCCAAAAATATAAAATAAATGTGATTTTTAACTCCCTTTTTTCTGGAAGGCAAAATTTGGACTATTTTCTATGCCTTTGAGCGTTACCCAGAGTATAAGATACTGTATTTAGTTTTAAAAAGGGAAGCCTAATCTATAAAAGCTTGTGTTTTTCTAAGAGAAAACCATTTATAAAGAAAGAAGAGAGAGAAAAGGAAGTAAATTAGACAACTTTGGACTTCAGATAACATTTAACTATACTCCAATAGTACAAAGTTTGAATGATGAACTACTTGAAGACCAAAAGATAAACTTGGTCTCCCTGTAATCATTAACATTATGCTTGATAGACGCCGTGAGAGCAAGAACAATTTGTGAAGATACTTGAATAAGGGACGATGATGGCTTTGGTTCACTTAATGAAGTGGGGTTTCCAGTAGGAAAATAGCATGAGAGAAGTACAAAAAAAGTCTGAAGAGGTTGGGGAGTCATGTTTGCTTTTCAGGAAACCACTGTTAATACTTTATTTCAGCAAGATGCTGGATACGTGTAATAAATTCCCTGGGGATGCTCAGGAGTCAAATGTGCTCTCCAATGTTTTTTGTGTAATAGAGAACCTCTATGTTACCAACAGTTTTCTGTTCATCCTGATCCTCAGGTTGGGAGCAGTCTCCCGACCTTGGCAGCTTCAGCTGGGGAGTGTGTTTAGCCCTTGCATGCCCTGGAAAACTTGCAGCTGAGCTAGGGCACTTACTGCCAGGTCACGGCTGCCCTCGCTCAACAGGTTTGCTGTACTGAGAGAGAAATGCTTGTTTCTCTCCAGATAACTTGAGATCATGCTTAATTCAAAACAGGTAAGCAAAATCCAAAGAGTCGTTTATCTACAAAATTCAAAATAGTGAAATCACAGATGGAGAAGTGAGAGGAACCTTGTACATTTATAAAGGTTAAACTGGAAAGGTTTGTGTATATGATGTGCTGGAGTCTTGCTTGCTGTGGTGGTGGTCAAATGTTCCCTCTTCTTGTGTTCTTGATTCTTCCCATAGCACTAACTGGAGAATTTTCATACATACGCCAGTGTTTATGGCCGCTCTCTCTTCTGAAGTCTAACAAAAGATGCGGACAAATTTAACCTTTTAACCATAATTGACTTCATTTTTCTTTTCCAGGGGTTAGTGTGAGCAGTCATCTTAATTAAAATAGACAATGCTTTATTTTTTTTGAGATCCAAGTTATGATTTCCTATATTTAATTGACTATTTAATTACTCCTTGTCTCAGTGAAGGGTAGAACCTTTCTCCTCCATCTCTTTGGTGACTTGCTGACTAACTCCGTGTAAGGCGTCTCCTCTACTGAATCTTGTATCATGCTGTCTAGTAACTGGGATACTAGATACAAATACTTAAAACGTGTTGCTCATTACTGGTCCTTGAGTGAGACCCTGACATAACGACCGTTACCTGACTTGGTGTGACTGGCCCTGTCCATATAAGCTCTAAGAATATTGTAATACATAGATATCCTTATCTATTCAGATGATAGTAATAAAGTTTAGTTTCTGTAAGACAAATGTGTATGAAAAACAAGTGAAAACCTTTCACGGAGCTGACAGCTTCTCTGGTACGTTCTCAGTCTCTGCCCCTTTCCCCCACCCCGTTGCCTCTTTTCATGAATGTAGCCAAAAGAGGAAATGCAAAATGGGAAAAATGTTGAAACCCATCGAAGTCGGTGTGAGGTTTCTTGTTGATTTAAATGGGAATACGAAAGCTAGCGGTCTCGTATTTAGCTTTAAATAAATTTCCCACTGTATGGAAGCACAGTCTGGAAATAAACTATTTCAGATACCTTCCTATTCTGTAGTAACATAACAATATAAAGTCTAAAAATCAATTTACCTTGAAAGAATTTAACCAAAAATGAAAAAGTTTGAATAGAGTCTGCTTCCAACTTTTAATATTATTATTTTGATATTCCAGATTCTGACATTATTTTTTTTTCTTGAGTAATTCACAGAATCACAGCCTGAGCTTTCTAAATACCTACTTGCTTGTGGACAGTATCTGTTAGGTTGTTTCTGTTGAAACAGAATTTAATCTTTGGATTCACTGATCCTCTCTTCTAGCCAGAGCTGTCACTTACTTCAGGTCAGTTCAGGCACACTATAAATCAGTACCTTCTTACTAGTCAATCAGTGATTGATTCAATTTTGCAGCACTTGAAGGCAGTCTTTTCTAGTTTAAAAACTGAGTTAATGTGGCCTAAAAGGGTTGATCACACAGCTAGGAGCTTGGAGTTCTGGAGCCAAGGCTGGTATTATTGGTTTCCAGTGTGGGCTCAGACAAATAATTTTATATTTGCAACACAGAAATACTTGTGCTTGAGTCTTTCTCGCTCTTCCTGCCCCACCCCCACCCACCCCCCCAATTTCTTTTTTTGCTGTGTTAAACTTGAGTTCTTTAAGGACCTGGTATCTGACACCACGTTCAGAGTATTTCAGCTTCCCTAGTATCTGGAAAGTACTTAGAGATGAAAAATCATGTACCCTGGTGTGTCTCTGGGAGATATATGTGCTGATGGATGTTTAAAAAATAAAAAAGGTATGTTTGCAAAGGCCTTTGACACCTCTGCAGAATAATTGAAAATAAGACTAAATAAACCTTTAAGATGTCTTCAAAAGTTGAATAGAATCTTGTTTTTCTTTTGAAGGTATGGAAAGCCTTCATCCTGTGCCATGTCTGTGCCATTGCCTATAGATTGGAAACTCTCAAATCCTTTGCGGTACTGGATAGTGGATAACAAGTGCATCATGATGGGACTGAACTCTGTACGTTTCTGTTAAAAAGCGCTCTGGAGTAACTATGTCCTCTGATGTGCAGTTTTGAATTTTGTGCCTTGTACTCCAGAAAAGTTGCTCTCTCACGTATTGGTATTCCTGTGAAAAGAAGAGATATGTGTATATCCTTGTGCCCCTCTGGGTTTCAAGGTTAGCTCGTGTATATGTTGTGGAATCTTTCAGTGGTCTCGGTGAATGAAAAAGCACTGCTAGCGTGAAGATGCAAAACATTTTGGCTTACTAGTAAAAAAAGTAAAATCCCTTAAAAACCATCCATTTTTTAAAATGGAACAAAGTTTAGACTTTTATAATTGTTTCAAAATCAAGTATGCTTTATAAGTAATAACAAATTAAATCTGTTTTCCTGAGGCAGATGAAACTCCCAGGATAACTGATAGCAAATCAAAGAAAAGTAGGAATGGACGTTTATCCTCTTTTTTTCCCCCTCTTGCTGTCTGTGGGTCTTCAGCTGTGGTATTCTCATTCTTACTTTGAAATTGCCCCAGTTAAGTTGGTCTGAAGTTAGTGATGCTGTGCGGGAAATGAGGAAAATGTTTTTACATTAGAAAGGTGTTTCATCTGACTAGCCTTGAAAGGTTTGGTTTTTTTCAGTAGTAGTTCCATTTTCAAAAATACAGCCAGCATCATAGCGTGGGCAAGTAAGGAAATCAAAGAAATACATTTTCTAAGAGTATGTTGTATTTTTTTTTTGCTTATCAGAATGACTCTGAAATTCTGTTCTCTTGAAACAACAGCAAGGAAATATTTCTGTTTTTCTGATTAGGAAAAAAAAAAAAAGGAAAATATTCTGTCTGATCTGCGGAATATACTTGGAGCAATTCCAGTGTGGCGAGGGATGCTCTGGGTAGCAAACAGATCAGGATCCTGCAAGGGAGACTGCCCTCAGTGCGTAGTGTTCAACAGAGCGTCCCTCACTTATTTAGCTCTTTCATGTCTCAATATTCTGTATTTGCTGAAAAGTAATTGTTAGTGTTCTGCGTTGGGTTTGCTGCCCGTGTCACAAGCAACTGAGTTGATGAATCGGTGTTCCCTGAAGGAGCTTTGCTCTTTGAACTGAACTGACATGGCACAGGCAGCCGCGTCCTCAGCTCTTGTGGACGGGCATCAGTGGCAGCTGTGGCAAGCTGAAGATTAGTCCAAAAAGGTTGTTTCTGCGCATCTTTAGCTTCTCTAAATAGATGCCTGTATATATGCCAAGATTTCTGAGTAATTATTCAATTAAAACTTGAATACTTGAAGAAACTAAACCAAATGAGTTGTGATAACATTATATATGACTGAATTTGCATATTCTGCTTAATAGATACAAATTGTTACTGTGTGTAGTTTAATTTGTCATCATTTCTCCTGCTTTATTATTGTTTTGGATGCAAAAAATTAAGGTCTGGTCTTGTAAATTCTTACTCTTCTACAGAGACTTGCTGACATCCGTATAGGAGTTGGTTGACTGCTTCGAGCATGTGTCTGCTGATGTTTCCACTCTACCTTCTCCTTTCTGCTTGCTTCTTGGTACAATTTAGAGTTTGACCGCTGCAGTGCTGGAGCAGCAGCAGCTGTAGAGATGAGAATGAACTGAAGCCAGCACTTGTAAAGCAGCGAGTTAATAATATATTTATAAGGATACTATATATAGGTACTTTGATATCAATATATACTATTAAATAATGTATAATGTATTTACAGGAAAGAAATTTCAGCTCTGCAGAAGCAATTGCACGTACAATTACTTGGCAACCAGAATTGCACGCTGTGTTGTAGGTATAGATAATGTTAGTCTGTTTAAAACCAAGTGGAAAACTGCTGTAAGCGTCCAGAATGGGATAAATGCCATCTGGTTTCTCAACAGATCTTGAAGCAGGTCACAAAATTGTTTAGAGGAACCTTTTGAGGTAGTGAACAGACTTTACAAGCCCATGTGACTTTGAACCTGAGAATTAGAGCATCTTCTGTGAGCGATTTGTGGGTGTGGGAGGTGCAATGTTTTAGGGAGCAACCCCTAGAGCAGTTCCTTTGGGGAGCTCAGGATTATTGGGAACCTCTCCACCAAGTGTTGGGAATATTTGTTTGGCCTTGCTTTCTTTAATAGAAAAAGCCATGGTTGTATGATAGGACTTTGGAGATTAAATAATGTTCTTTGATTACGTAGAAGAAAATGCGAGCTACTCAGCAGTGTAGATGATTGGTCTTCAAATCCAGTAAGGCAGGCGGTCATAGGCAGAAGCCAGAAATCCCTGTGTAAATGTTAACACTTATTAAAATCAATGTTTTTCTTTCTGTAGTTTCAGCATGTTAAGGGGAGAAAGGGGAAGAAAAGGTTAATCGAATAACAGTATAAACAATATGTTGGCTTATGAGGCACTCATTTATTATTTCTATTCAAAGCCATTAAGCTATAATTATAAGTTTTCTGGTTTAGTATGTATAAACTAAACCAAAACAACCCCGCCAACCAACCAACCAAAAAAACCCCCACCCAAAACCAAACCCCAAAACAACAACAAAAAAACCCAACCTGAAAACAAACAAACCAGACACTGCTTTGTTTAAAAAACAGTAACAGAGATCAGAGGAACCTTCTGCTGACTCAGGAAGTCTTGTCCTGTCTCCTGTCACCTCGTGCCCACAGAGGGCAATACAGTTGATGCGTTTGCATTTACTCCAGCACGCATTGTGTCACTTGATCAGATTTACGCTGTTTGACAGACAATTGTTTCACGATTGTTCTTGTTTGAAATAAATGTAGTTCATAGTAGGAGAAAAAGAAAACCACAGAGAGCATAGCCAAGAAGGGCAGTTGAGCATAAGGAAGTTGGGGCTCAATACCAGTGGCGTTGCCTTAGGTGACCATCGTGCTGGAGACTTGCAGGAGATGCATATGGGGCACATCCCTCTCCTGGGGTTTTGGAGGGAAGCTGCTACTGCCATGGTTTCTTCTGGCCACAAGGTATTGCTGTCATATCTGCTCTTTCTTGGCTCCCCAAGGGTTCATGCTGAGGACAAGCAACCACAAGAGCTGCTGGGGAGGACCTAGGGCTACCTTCAAGTGCTTCTTAATCAAATCCCTTATTACTCTGTCACACCTCCATCCCCATAACCTCCAACAGGGATCCTTACCTCAAAACAACCTGACGTTGAATGAGGGTAATACATTGCTCAATGATAATGATGGATTCACTAATGGTATTTGACATATCTTTCCTGTTAAAATTAATGTCGTCTTTGATGTTGTGAAGGTTGAATTCAGAGAAGATAATTGATCCTTGAACTGAAAAGATGTCTTCAAAGTTCTTGGCACTTACTGGTACTTCAGATTGCAGTTGTGTCCTGGCTGTCATTCTAGTTGCAGACGAGCCTCTCAGTGTGGTGGGGAAAGTACCAAAACTGGACATGCCACATGAACGCATGGAAACGGCAAAAACTGAGTGATTTGGGAGTTTTTTGCCTTTAAACTAAAAGACACAGGATTGCTTAAAGTTGCAGGCATGTCTGTATCATCTTTTTTCATTTAGGCCTATGTAAATTATTAAAATATATGTGGAAAAAATAGATAACTTATTTGCAGTTAGTACTAGATAATGTTATTTGTTTTTTCCAGTGTGTAGGATTATTGTTTTAAAATTAAAAATGTTGCCTCCAGAAACTTTTTTGAATTTTATTTTATGGAAGGTAGTGAAGGTTCAGGTACTCATCCTCAAAAATGTGTTTCAGGGTGGTGGGGAAGCCCTGAAATGGCTGCTGCATCCTCTAATCCTGGGTGCAAATATCATGGATTCCGGACTGCTTGTGTTAGTTGCATAATCAAAATTTTTGGAAGTTGTTTGCCCAATAGCAAAGAATTCTGATACTAACAGCTTCAATCTGTGATGT
This sequence comes from Himantopus leucocephalus, assembly GCA_003993805.1. NCBI lineage: Eukaryota > Metazoa > Chordata > Aves > Charadriiformes > Recurvirostridae > Himantopus > Himantopus leucocephalus. The sequence goes on along the minus strand of RSEF01000004.1, from coordinate 24,298,051 downwards.
GAAAGCTTTGTATGGTGGAGACTACCATCATTCTGGTGGAATTTGTCACCTGTTACGGTACTGGGCGTGTAGGAATGCAGGTAGAAAGTGACTGGGGTGAAATCCTGTGATACGTTGATTATTACAACCAATTGCAAATTCAATAGAAAGGGACTCTTAAAACTATAGCTGAAAAACTCGTGAGAGTCAGATGCAATGGAGAATTCTGATCTAAGGTCTCAGGTTCTGGACTGTTGCTTTTATTTTTCTGCATCCGAAAGGAGAGTGGGACTTGATTAGAAATTGCTTGGTCTGTGTAGGCGCAGTGATGTATTAGGGGCACGCTGAACAAATTGCGCTTCTGTGTTTCTAAAGTGATTTTTTTTTTTTTCCCTTTGCGGGGATGTCTTCAATCTGAAAATTTGACTATTCTCACCTTAGCTTGTAGAATGGTGGAGTTCCATTTTCTAGAATACTGACGTTGGTAGACACTGTCATCAGAATCAGTAGGAATCTCAAAATAGTTGTTACTAGCCATGACACAACCAAGTTTATATGAAGGTTTGGTTATTAAATAAGTATTTAAAATATTTTAAATGATACCTTTCACTACAAGTGTGCTATGACAGATAAGTTACATCTTTAACGTTTTGTTTCAAAATTCTTCCATATTTTCTTGAATAGTCAAGTGTATTTACCTTATTACTTGATTAAAGCTAACAGTGTTATTGTTTTAATCCATTTCTTGGGTATAATAAGAAGACTGTAATGTACCGCAGTCGCTGACAAGGCATTAATTCATTGTAATAATGTTATCAACAAACTTCTAATAACTTTAAATACATCTTTGTCATATTAAATGTTCATGTATAGGTACAGTGGGAGAGGTTGTTTTCAGATTAAAGGGAAGTGCCAAAGAATGCTATTTGTCCCTAATTAAATATTGAGGACTTTTGTATTAAATATTTAATTGGCCAGCTGGACTGCAGTCGAGTAGTGGACAAGTGATAAAACCCTGCATTTGCACTTAAAGACCATTTCTGGGGCAGTTAAGTGACCTGTTGCTGAATGAATTGGAAGGAAGGAAGTGGCTTAAATAAAAGATCTTCGGTGTGTTCCCACCACTGCTGGTCCTGAGAAGTGGCCCTTGTTAATCATGTGGCTACACCAGGGCTCTTCTGAGACGTTTTATATATAAGTGAACTGAGGACCTTTTTCTGACTTTTGGCTTTCTGGGGAAGGAGTCCAGGAAGCCTGGAAAGGCCGTAAGGCCCCCGGGGGAAAGCAGGAAACCCTTTTTCTGTTGCGTGAGAAGTCTATATCAAAATTGGCATTAAAACGATGCAAATTGAAATGGTTCAGGTTGATACAATTTTTGTCAATTTTACAGACTACTCTGAAGCAGATAGTTACCCAGAAAAAGCGAAGATGCTCTTTCACCATGCGTGAAATAGTCCTTGTACGTTGAGGAGAAAATGTAAAGACAAAAGGGAGCTAGCAGGCGACACGCTCGCGTTCACAGGATGGTTGATTTGGAAAGAGCTGAGATCTGGCCTTTTTAGTTGTCCGTTTTGAACACTACATATATTTAGTTTAGAAATGGGTAACTGAAGTATATACATAAAGGATGTGAAGGCAGAGCTTTAGACATGGAAATATTGGAGTACCCTGTGAAGTTGTTGTGGGTCCATAAGGCCTCGGAGTAAGAAAAATGTACGTGCAATGTGAGGCAGTGCTGCATTACCAGTTGGTCCAACACCTTGGGGTTTGGGGTTGTATTCTCAAGCTTAAATTCTGTGTTTCAGTAATGGACACCTGTCCCTAACGTGGGGACAAAAACTTTATTATGAACCTTAGCAGTTGTTTCTAAGATGCTTTGAGGAATGTGTGTGCTGGGAACTCCATGGGCAATGTGTTGTTCCAGTCATCACGAGAGGTGACGTGATGGCTCTGCTCCGTTGGCTCATCCTCTCTTTTCCATCTTCTCTCTCCCATACATAATATGACAAAGAGAAGGGGAGATCAGCCTCGAATCTCAAGATGAATGATAATTTGGCATCAGATGATCTGGGCACACATTTGTCCAAAATTATTTTAGTCTGAAAATTGGGAGAGGGTTTAAACCATAAATCAGAGAAGTCTTGGAAGAGCATCTCAGTCAGAGGGATTACATATCTGGCGTCTCTGTGTCTGCTGTTAAATCCAAGGGAGTTTCACTCTCTGGTATGTAACTTGAGTCTATGGATTTTTACTGGTTTTTGTTTGTTGTCAACAGTGTATTAAAGCTAGGTCACACTAGACATGTGCTGGTGTCTGTGTGCTTGGATTAATCAGATGATGAGGTTTAAGGAATGGAAAGTGTATTCATCCTGATCAAAGAAAGTTGAGATTTTTGGCTTTCTTCTGTAGCACATGGGATCACGCATGTTCCCGGATCATCTGGGCGTTTGACCTAACGGATGGTGATGCCCATGATTTGTTCTGTATTTCTGTTCCACGCTACAGTCCTGACTCCTGTCTTTTACTCTAGACTTGCTTTGTTACTGCATGTTTGAGGTTGATGGTAGTGTATGAGGAGACACGCAGAGTAAATGTTTTACAGACTTCTACATTAAACTTCTACTACACCTTTCTGTGGCTGTGGGGGGCTGAGCCGAGTGATGCAGCTAGTTCTTCCTCTGTCATGTTCCTTGAATGTGTTAACTATGTTTTTTCCCAAGTGGAGCTGTTGTTTATTCCTGTTGTAATAAATTTTGTGATTGAATTAATGAAATGTAAAAAGAATTGCTGATTTCATTGGGATGTTGTAAAGCTGCACCTTTTAATAGGTGTGGCTTAGTGGAAAAAGTAGCAAGACTTACTAAAAATGGACATTATGCTGTGCAAGTGTGCTAGCATACTATAAATTCAGCCAGTACACCACATCCTGACATTTAGTAGTTTTATTATTCTGTTTGTTGGTCATTTCTGAGCAAAGAGTGTCAATGAGAACTACATGAAATGCTGTTTCTTAAAGACCAGTGAGTTTGAGTGCACTTCAGGTACTGGATTTGCACACTCTTTCTTTTTTCACCAGGCATCAGGTATTTCCTTTCTCTGAATATTTCCACTCCGTGTGTAAGTCATAATTGTTTTTATAATTGAAAGCATGAAAGTTATGGCACACATAACGAACAAGGCTGTATGGAGCACATAGCACAGACCCAGGAGTAGTCAGTGAAGACTGTCGCATGTGGAACTGAGAAAGGGAAATGCCTCAGTTAAGACGTTGAATTGAAACTTATCCTCAGCCCTCACATGGGAAGCTGTAGCCCACTACGTGGGAAAAGTTACCCAAGATTCGTATTTATTTTCATAATACTGTGTTGAGAGATTTGTCACTTTGTGAAGATAATTTGTATTGCAGAGTGAGTTGCAGTTCTCCCTCTGAATTTGCAACAGATGGTCCGTGTATCCTTCCTAGAGTTTTTTGAATTGCTTATATACATCCATAGGGACAGTTTCCATCATTTGGATGTCTAAAACTTTTTCCAACATCCTTATGCAAAATATTTTTTTTATCAGAAAGCTCCGATTGCAACAGAGATGACTTAATGAAATATTCTGGGCTTGACTGAAGTTCTTCAATGATTTTTTCATGTTCACAGTGGAATTTCTGGTAATTCATCAGAGAGTCCATAGCCAGTAGGAGGGGGTGGAGATTTACTTAGGATGAGGGATGCTTGCGTTCAGATCAACTCTTCTTGGCTTCATTCAGATCTGGGACTTGGATTAATATTCTGGCATTCAGTTGAATATTTTGAATACGGAGCCGTGGTGAGGTGTCTCTCTCTCATATTTTTGATGTAAAATATATGTGAGAAAGATAACCTTCATAATCAGGCAGAACATTAAAAAGTTGCAGGATGAAATAAACCAATCCAGTTTGAATGACAGTCACGAATGAGCCCTGCAACTCCCAAGTGCGTAAGACAAGACTATTCACAACCGGGAAAGCGGCTTTAATTTGGCTTGAAATGTGGTCCGTCAGGAAGCCTTATAAGCAACTTTAACTGTATTATGCAATGGAAGGAGGCTATTACTTATCTAATTGCCTAGATTTTCATTAATAATGCAAAATTCCCTACTTTTTCATTCCTCCAGGTGATTAACCAAAGATTTTTCTCTGCAGTCTCACCTCTGTTTTGAGAGAGGTGCAATGAACAGTCCAATAGATCTTTATCTCTCCTTAAAATTGAAGTGATTAACCTTTAACGCAAAGCTACCATGACTGTTAACATCTTATACGGTAGCCGTGCTGAGCGAACGCTGAAGTGTTGGGGAGAAGGTTAATGACTGATCCTCAGGAGAGGGGAGAAATTGATCTCCCATGATTTAAATATAGATCCGAGTGTGAGTCTGAGACTGTTGGAATTTCATTGCTTTTAACTTTTGGTCTAAAACTATAGTGAAACTTAGGTGACAGAACCTGCACTGAAATTATTAAATGTAGATGAACTCAGAGTTACCGAGGTATAATTTTAGCAAGATACTGGGGTAACACCATAAACTGTAACAGCAAAGCTTGAGTAGTTGATGTAGTTACCAGAAGCTGGAGACGGTGTGAGGTGGTGGTGATGGCTTCATTGTTTCACGTGTGCTGGCTGATTTTACGTAAAACGGTGTCCCTGGATCGTGCACTGCTGGGATGGGTTTCGTAGGAGAGCCGCAGTTTGTTAGCTGGGTTGCTAACGGCCATGGTGGGATCTCTCTCCGTGAATTACCTTTCTTTCTCTGGATTAGTGCCGTTGTCTTAACAAAGCATGAAAACTGCTAATTGCTAAAACTAACAGCTTATGTTTCTGTGTACCTATCAAAGAAATGTTGTATATAAACTATGTGTGATATGTTGTGGCCTTAATTGGCTTTTACTGGTTTATCTTAAGTGATGGCCCGTGCTTAACGTAATCACAGGAATCCTTTTATCTGAGCGGCTGCAAGGCTGGGATCTGTCAGCAGAGGGTCTGGGTCAAGGCACTGACTGTTGCTTCCATTCAAAACATTGCTGTGCTCCAGCTGTTGCATAAAAGTAGTATTTTTTAGAGTATATTTTTGTAGAGTTGTTTCTACGTTGGTTTTTATTTTCTGTGCAAATGACATGGTAAAAGTCAAATGGGTGAATGTTTCCTTAGGCTGAAGACGCTTAACAGGACAGTTGTTGCTGACATCGGAACAAAGTGATCAAACCCCACGCTTAATGCTTTAACTTTCTAATGAAATTTTTAATATTTAAATGGGGAAAAAATGCTGTGTGATTGTATAGTCAATGCAACTGATAGAAGGATTTTAAGAAATAGTATTTAACTGAAAGTACTATTTTTTCAGGTATTGTTCAATGCATAGTCATTCAGTGCTGGGTTTTTTCCATGTTCATTACTACTTTGTGCAGCTAGCCTTGAATTAAAGGGTCAGTGAATTAGATCTAATGCTAAGGTATTGTGATATCTGGCTAAATATAACGTTAAATCCAAGGGTACGTCTTAAATACAGAAAGTTACGTTTGCCATGGTTGTGAGAATTGAAGCAGCACGTAGGTTCCAAAGTTAGCTACAACTTTAAAACAACAGTTGTAGCTTCTGTGGGTTAGCTGTTCATCCGTGAAAGAGAGGAAAACTTGACAGTAGGACTGTGGGGAACAAAATTTCCAATTTGGAAGTTAAAAAAAAAAAACAATAAGAAAAATATTCAAGCTCATACTTCAGCACAGGCATTCATAAACCAATCCCTTTTAAATTTGGAGCCAGCCCCACCTGTGCTTTTTTTGCAGCAGGACGTCTCATAGGATGGGTTCACGCATTAAAACTGGAGAGCCTTTGTGCTGCATACTTTTCTACACCGGTGCTTTGGCTCGGAGGTGTGTCCTTGTACTCACTGGAGTATTTTTGTGCCTTCTCCAGCTTCTGCGGCGGTCAGTGCTCAGAAGCTGCCCTACAAAAGGGTTGTGCGGGCCATCCTAATGAGGGTTCATTAACTTACTTCCTTGCTCTGCTGTTTTTTCCTGGCGTGGGTGCAAGGGTGGTGGTCGGATTGCTTGGGAGAAGGTTGTCTGTCTGTCTTGCTCCTCTGCTGGAACACTTTCAGCCTAGTTTGCAGCCGAATAACCTTCCTTCCCAAGCAGGGTGAGGGCGGCTCTGATCGCTGCTGCCGTCCTGCTGCAGAAACATCACTCTGTTTTTATAAAACAAGATGTAAGAAAGATGCTGTCTGGCTTTCTTTCTCAAATGACTTTAATACTCTGGGAAGCTCAGTGGAGAATTAGGTGTTTATGCATGGATGAGGAGAAGTTTAATGAAGAGGAAAACTACAGTCTTTACTCATTTTAGCCTTTCTACTGTTTTTTTAAATAAATCCACAGAGAAGTCCCAATATTAACAGCACGCACCTATTCTTATTGTACCTCTCGGCACTTTAGCATATAAATCCGAGACAAATAAACCCCCCCAAACCAAACCCAGAGGTAATCTTTGAAAAATGATAACGAGGAAAGAACCTCAGAGCGCTGTCTGTTTTAGGCTTTACAGAGCAAACTTTTTGAAAAATGGGGGACTCCAGGGCTACAGTGCTGTAAAGTGAACTGCTGCTTTCACTTTAGTTGTCCAGGTGTTGAGAAATGAGGACAAATTTGACCAGAAAGCAAGGATTTTGCTGGGCACAATCTTAAAGAAAAAAAAAACCACCACTACATACATATATATATATATATATGCATGCCAAGTGTTAGTTGCTGAGGGCAAGACTTAAAATGCTGTTTGGCTTTATCCCGTTTGTCTCCCTGTGCGCACATATTTTGCTTCCCTGACCACGTGTGAGAAAGGGCAGTGTGAAGTAACGTATTCTCTAGCATTTATATTCATAATTTATGCCTGCAGTCTTGAAATAATCTCATTTGTCTTCCACTGTTACTGGAACAAGTTTTGCTAGTGATGAAGAATGCTGGAAGCAATGAGGGATTCTGTTGTTTCAGCTTTTCATTTGTCTTCTGTAAAGAGTGGTTTTGAATAAAAAGATAAATCGAGGAGTGTTGTGTAATATGATTGCTGGTACGTAACCAACCTGATTTTGAGGAGGCTCGCAGGACTCCGGCTTGTCTGTTCAATAGATAACCAGGTTTATTGGGCAGATAATACATTTCTCTCGGGCACAGGAAAAGAACATGTCAAACACCTTGTCTTGTCTTTCCAGGCAATAGATAGTGTCGCTGGCAGCAGGACCGGGGAAGACCCGTAGCTTTGCTGGTGCGTTATGGGGAATTGCGTCGAGGATGAAGGGAGGTGGTGGATCCCCGTGTGTTCCCGGCGGCAGCGTTTATCTGCCCCAAACAAAATGTGAATGGAGGGAAGCCAGGGCTCTGATGTCTCTTGCAGCTGGGAATCATTCCTCAAGTGAGCTTGGATCAGGCAAGAACCAATTTCTTGAGTGAACCCTTACCAGGAGGAAGCTCCTGTCCTTCACACCAGGAGTTATGGCTGTGTCAGAGCTGCCCTGGGCTACAGCGTTGGTTTGCCTGCACTCACTCACAGGAACAACTACACAAACTGTAAACTAAGCCAACTTTAAACCATCAGCAGTCCGGCAGCAGCAGTATGGCACTCAGCATGGATTAATTTTTCCCTCTTTTCAGGAGTTGTGTGATTGTAGCGCAGCAGTGCCCTGTACCTGTAGTTTTTCTAGGTTAAAGCAGCAGGTTATAGACTGCAGTGCAAAATGGGGAATGAAGAGTCTGAAGAGAAAAAGCGATTTAAAACTTTTTTTTGAAAGAAATTCATGGAAGATTTTTGGCAACTACCAACACGGGAAACAAAAATGTTTGTGTTAAGCATTTTGTGCAGCTTCTCACCTTGTTTACACTGGAGTAAATCTGAGCAAGTGCTGGTGATTTAGGATTTATTTGGTGTAAATTAGATTAAAAGTCACCCTTGGGGCCTAATTAAGCAGTGATATAAATAGTGGAGTAAGTTAAACGCTAGCAGTAGATTTTGCAGATAACAGGTATGAATGGATGCAAATGCGCTTGAAACTTTCATTGATGTAGAAATTTTAATTGCATTTGTTGCCTGCTATCTGGGTGCCAGCCTAGAGCCCAGGGCCACCGGCCTGCGCGGCGTCTGCGTGCCCATCGCTGTCGCGCAGCATCTCCTGAAGCCGTGCTGCTGCCCCTGCGCGCTCGGTGCCGTCCTGCCTTTGCTAGCTGCGGTGTGTGTTTTGCTGGTTGCTGCCATTTACTCCTCTCTCTTTGAGCCAAACGTACATGCAAACGCACATTTTTGGTTACTCTAAGCAAGGGGGGTAGGACTTAAGGAAATTTTCCTGAAGACTCTTCTTTGTTGTTGGCAAAACATTATATGGACAGGCTTCAGTCTCCCAGTCGCACCAAATGCAATCACTTTCTGACTGATTAAATCTCTTACCCACGGAACAGGTTATTAAATTTGCAAATTCTAATGTACTGTCTCCTGTCTTGTTCCTGATAGCTAAAGGTGGCGGTGGAAAGTTTGAATACGTTATCCCTCCTGTTTCCCTGGTAGGTGTTTCTGCAGAGCCGGGTAAGGTGAGGAGATGAGCATCAGCCACCTTTCGTATGCAGAGGCAGCGCTGCAGACGCAGGCTGAACCCTTGGCAAAGCCTCTCATTAACTTGCCACATACTTAGTGGTGGGCATACAGACCTGGGAAGTATTTCATTACTGTGCTTAACGAAGGAAACTACCACTTGCTAAAGGACTGGCAAGGTATACGTGTACCTAGCTTGGCTGGTTTTATATTCTGTTAAATATTAAAGGTTGTTTCTTTTAACTAAAGGTTCTGTGGAAGTAATAGGGAACTTGCATTTTATTTTCTGTGTGATTGAATCCTGAATTCAGTGCTAAAAGCAAGAGATAAATTCAGATTAAAAACTCCAACTCTTTCCATCAAGGAAATTTGATTATAACTAAACCCCAAATATTTTCTTTTCCTAATATCTATCTGATTGGCTTTTAATGTTAAAAAAATCCAAGTGTTTTTGAAGACTGTTGATGTAAAAAGAAAAAGTTCTGAACTTTTTTAAAAGTATTTTTATTCACTTCCACAGTTTGATTACTGGAAAGGGAAAGTGCTATGTGCGATGTCAATTAGGGGATGTCACCTTGTGGTTGCCAATATACTGGGGAGTTAACACCTGATGGGATTGATCCTACTGTTGTTGAAGACAGCAGCAAAACCTTTGCAGAATGCAGCAGTTTTTGCAGTTGGGGCAGGTGACATTTGCTTTGATTGCCAATTTATTGGGAACTGAGGACTCCCCTCCCAAAAGCAGGGGAGAGGATTGTGAGGGATGGTTCGGTCTATTGAATTTGAGTTTTATTCCCTCTCCCACACAGCACTGCCCAAAAGTCCATAGCAGCATGTAGCTTCTCTGAATCCTTTTCCCCAAGAGGAGCTCTGTCATTTTTATTACTCTTCTGCTCCGGCAAATGTGGCAGAGGTTCGTAGGGCACTGAGCTGCTTTTCACTTACCATAAAAATAAAAGTGTGCTGAGAGAGTCCCTGAGCAGCAGCTGGTGATGCCGTCCTTCATCTCCTTGCTCAGCCTGGGGGAGCTGATCATTCGCCTCTGCTACTCGTCTCATGGTACACGTGTAGCATCCTCCCACAAGTGCTTTTTATGGACTGAGCTGAAGGTGACACCAGCCATGGTCGGGGAGGTTGAATGACCCATTGCTGTGGAGGCACCTGCTCCCGTGGTTGGGTAGCCCTACTCCTGGGCCGGTGGTGGTCTGGTGGAGCTAGGACATCCAGCTCCAGTGCTGGTGACCGGAACTAGAGCAAGCCCTGCTTTCACATTTTACCTTTTCTGTCAACATAGAAGATAACATCAAAACTGGCTTCCTCAAATCAGACCAAAGCCTTAAGGTTTAACTTCTGCAGGTCTACTTGGTTTTAAGTCACTTGCTCCAATTACCTGTTTTGAAGGCTTTTATGACTTACCCATTTTCTTTCTTTGGATTAAGAGAATAATTGAAGTGAATCCTTGCCATATAAGATATGGAAGTTCAAATGTAGGTCATATTTAAAAGGGTTTATAATGAACTTTGTTAAAAATGTTTCCTAATTTCCTCTGGTGTATTCAAGTGCATACTTTACAAGCTGCTGATTTAAAGCCCAGCTTACGTAAGCTTATATATTGAGAACTTAAAAGATGGTCTTCAATGTGAATTTGGGCCAGCTCTAAAAGTAAGATTATACTGTGGGTCTTTAGGAGGTAGAGATACCAAAAATGTGTCCTTCCATATCCTCTCATTTTTGCAGATGTCACTGTAGGCCCAAAGTCCTGTCCCTAGACAACTCCCAAGGAGCACATCGGTGCAATGTGACTACGGGGTGTAGACGCTCTGCCAGTCCCAAGACATTAGGAGTTTTCACGTAAGGTTTCCTAGATGCTCATTACTCGGAGAAACTCAACACCGTCTCCGCTTCAAAATGTTTTTTTTAAATGTGGTTTAACTCAAAGGGAACGAGTGAATTCCTGTAGCCGGGCTTTCTCACTAGTTTTGCATTCCTCGTTCTGCTGAGTATAGGTGTTACAGAACTTACTTACCTTGTTAACCAATTGTTAGGCACTTGTGCGGAGTGATGGAGCAGAGCATCACCGTTGCCTGATTTCGCACTGTACACTTCTGCAAGGCTGCACCTGCTCTGAAATAGTGATGTCTGTATTAAATATTAAGAAATACTGTACTGCGCTGTGAGAAGTCTGTTGAAACAGAGAACGACAAAACTCGGAAGAGTTCATTCTGTAAATGCATGTATGTGTGTAGGTTTTCTCTTCCCTGTCAGGGTGTGTGGGGACCATCAGTGCCTTACATGACGGTGTTCGGAGCTGTAAGCCCAGGTCCCCGTGGGAGGTCAGCTGAACAGCAAGCAATTCATTGTCCTGTATTGTGCGATATCTTGGGGGAACTTCAATTTGTCAAGTGAAAAGCTTTAAGGCCAATGCCTTTGGAGGATTGCTCTAACTGTACATTTATCCCATTTCCTTTTCATCTCGGCGATTTTTCATGTTTTTTAGAATAAGCCTAATACTCATGATGTCTTACTGAAAAATTGTTCACAATTATTTTATGGGTATCAAATGCTGCAGAAGGAGTATGGTGGTTAGTATTGAAGTAGTGAAACAATTGAGTGCCTTGTACCTCGTCTAGAAATAATTGACTCATTAATCTTAACCCCATCAACCCCATCACATGAGGGTCAAACGTAGTTTAATTCTAATAGGTGGGAACGTGTCGGTTTACACTCCAGTTCTGACAGTTATTCCTCTTCCCGGAAAATTTGCTAATATTTTTACAAAGAAGTTAGGAAGAAAGAGAGTAGGAGATACTGAATAAGCTATAATACATATACTGAGACAAAAAAAGGAGCTGCGCAGCAGAATTGAAGCCTTTACAAATGGGATTTTGAGGTATAGTAAATGAGAGCCATCAAATGAGAACAAAAGTAAAAAAGGATGTGTCTCTTTTTTTTTCTTTTTCGATTTTCTTTTTTTTTTTTATTTGAGTTTGCCTTATGCTTCTATTTGTGTGCCGGTCAGTTTATTCTCCTGTTGGAAATAATTGTTCACCCATGTACATAGCAGTCTCTACTCCTTGAGTTAGATGTTTAGTGCTGTCTTAGTACAAAATAGTTTCTAAGCTCAATTTTTTTTTTTTCCTAACAAATCGCATATTACAAAATACCACTTTGTAACATTGGTGTGATGATGCTGTATTGTAATTTAAATAATGCGGTTCCTCTTGTTTAACCATTGGCAAATACTGTTCAGGGTCTGGTAAATAATGGATGGAAATAACAGTCAAAAGGTGAATGTTAAATAGCCATTGCTAAACAGATGGTCATCAAAAATCATTCAGCTTATCTTTTATAGGGAGCACAAACACAGATATCTACGCTTCTGCTTAATCAATTTTTACGTGAGCTCTGAAATGGTTGAGTAGTGTCTCAACGCTGCTGGCGAGTATGGGAGTTGTGTTGTCTGTGCACTGAAGCGTGTCTGTGAGCACTGTGGATGCCGGGTTCCTTGCCTGCAGGCTGCTGCTATCAAACCCATGTAAAAACAAGTGGCTTTGGCTGAAGGGAAAGTTTTCTGCTGTGGGCTGAGGGAGAGGGGAGAAAAGTATGGGCTTCCTCCAGGCTTTCATCCTTCTCCGTCCTGGGGTGCAGATGCCGCGTGTGGTTGTGCCGAAGAATGGGTGTGAGAGAGCCACGTAACACCTAGTGAGTCAGAGATGCTATACACCTAAAATTGCACCAGGGCCACCTGGTGTGTGTTATGCCCATCCCTTGCAAAAACTGGCAGTAAGGCTGTTGGGCTGAATTTCAGACTCTCTGTTACAAATACTTCCCTGCGTTCCTGCGAAAGCAAAGGCTGTTTTAGAGTTAGTTGCTGCAAATGGAGTCTCCTCAAAAGGTGCTTCCCAAGTGCTGGTCTGCAAACTGCTCCTCCTGTCCGTGACTGTGCAAGCAGCTGCTTCATGGGTCTGTATTAAATATAGTTGTTTTTTTTCGTTCTTGTAGTTTAGAAAGTTTGTAGAAAGTACATATGAGCCATGACAGGGAAAGGAATGGTTAGTGGTAGAGCTGTAGTTCAGAAAAAGACTGCCAAAAATAGGAGAGCACGGAGGTACCAAGTTCTTGTTATCAGTGTATATATAGTATGTGGCAGGATTGTCATTAAAGGGCCCAGAATGGCAAAAAGAACAGGCTTAAACATTTTATTCTGCCTCAGATGCTCAGTGACACTGCAGAGCCTGTCAGTGCTTTTGCAGATGTGAGAAATACAGGTCAGGGAATGCCATGAACCCTGTTAATGATACTGGAGATATGGGTACCCTTAAGCAAACTGGGCATGAAAAGGCTGGGAAAGCTTTGTACTTGTTTTGTACTCTTCCACTCATTTCCCTGAGACAGCTTTGTTTGATTATACTGTAGCTAAACAGGGGATTGTCTGGAAAAAAATGCATCTGATCTCTAGGTTGTGTTGCCAACGCAGTAACATCTAGAAGTAAGCCACAGTTTTAGAGATGAGCTTGAGGACTTTGCAGGGAAGTGTACGTTTGGACACGCCATTAGTAGCCGCCATTATTTTTAATCCAATAAATGGATGAAAAAAGTGTCAAAATAAAAAAGTGCCAACTGAGAAAGCTTCAGAATCAGATTCTGTTTAGTAGTGTTACATTGCAGAGAGATGCCGGTGTAGTGGGGATTGTCAATTGCTCGTGTTTTGCTCAAGAAAAAACCTGAAAGACGAATGCTTATGCTGTCTGATACTGATGTTGGAGTCATTGGAGATTACAGATGTATGAAGAGACAGACAGGGCAAAACAATGAGAAAATCAATGTGATTTGGGGTTCTAGAAGTTGCTGCCACTTTATGAAAATGATGCCGTATGTCTCTCACGAGAAAGAGATAACTTCAAGGTCGCAGGAGATTGCTGCTCCATGCTGTGGAGTAATAGGTGATAACACATGTGGATTGCAATAGCGCAGGTGATGGCTCTTGATGTTTCGCAAGCTCTCCACGACTCCGATAGCTTGAAATGAAAGATTTTAAGGTTTTGGGACGTAGCAAAACCTAGACAAATGAATTTGTCTCCCAGCGATGCTGATATTCGGAGTGGACCTATGTCTATCCCAGGAGCAGCCTGAGTCACCTCAAGGACTAACTGATCGTTGTTGGCAAATTTAGTTCATAGTTTGGCCGTGACCATTTGGATGGTCTGTATTGTTTAGTTACGGAAAGGAGGACATGGTGAGGGCTCTCGAGGACAGGTTAAGGACACTGCTCAGCAGGGCTTTCTCAGACAGAATATCTGAGAGGTGTCACAGAGATTGGACACAGAATAAATCAAGACTTCTGCAAGAACATGAAGCACTGAATAATCACTGAAAGCTGCTGAATGTGTCTTGTGGTTCCTTGCTCTCAGCGCAGAAAATATGTTGCTAGAAATGCTGATATCAAGTGAATAATCTGTGTTGTTATATAGCAAATGTTTTTGAGTAGCTAAAACAAGGTATGCGCTGTGGGTCTAGTAAAACATAAGTATGTTGAAGATGATACGTGATTACTGTTAAACTTTATAAATCTTTTATAGTGTGGTAATGGGCTAAAACCAGCTAGGCTGGAAGAAGTATGCAAATTAAAAATAAAATGGAAATTGAGAAGGCTATAAGGGAAAGGAGAGATACCTGTATTTGTGAGAGTACATGAGAAGAGGATGTTCCTTGTATTACATTTGCATTGGTGTAATCCAGCTCTGAGAACTGGGGAGAGGAGGAATTACTAATCGGCAGAGCTGTCTCGGCAGCAGTAAGGACGAGGAGAGCCTTTCTTTGAGGGGAGAAAGGCAGCGGAGATAAAAACCAAAACTGTTCCAAGCAGCTCTGTCCCCAGGAAAGAGCGTTAGCTGCCCAGCCTCTGACGCTACCTGACGTCCCGGTCCCCAGCTTGGACGTGGTGCGTGACGAGATGGTGGTGGGAAGGAGCTGGTTTGGTAACGTAACGCCACAGTGCAGAAGCGCTGTTGAATCCATCTTCACAGCTGGTAGCTTGGAGGTGCTCTGAAGTGAATTGGCAGCTAAAGACCAACTAAAATTTCAGGTACACTTTGATATTTTTCCTTTTTGACGTGTTTCCAATTTGGCCATTAAACATGTAGTGTCAACCTGACACTTCTTTCCCTGCCTGAGGCTGCCGTAGGACTGGCAATGGGCTCATCCTGCATCAAGGGATATCTCGTTGCTCCGGGAGCGGGGAAGCTGTTTCTTCCCAGGGAATCGTATCTCACACCATGGTTATGGGCTCTCATAAGTTGGAACATCTTTTCTACCAACCTGGGAGGGTTGATGAGACTGAAGGATGCTTGCTCCAGCTGACGTGAGCTAGTGCTGTTCCAACAACTGGTTGGGGTGGCTGGTGGGAAGGTGGCCAGTGATTTAGCCATCCACGTCAAGAGTAACTACGGAAAGAGTTCCTAATGTTTTCTACGCATGTCACTCACAAGTTGAACAAACTGGAGTGCTCATAGGGTTTGAGGGATGTGGAGGTGCTCATCAGCTGCTGGAGGCGCTTGGAAGATTTAGCGTAGTTCTCAGCTGATGTAGTTGAATTCTGAGATTTTGCATCCCCAGAGGAGCATAATCCGCAGTGAGGGAAAGCAGATAAAGTGCAGTGTGCTCTGGCATGTTGCCTGTAAGCATGTGGCTGATGGCTGTTCGTAAGATGGGAGCTCATCTAGGACTGTCAGTACTGGCATTTAACTGGGCAGAAACCTTAATCCACCATAAATTGTTATGAGGCTTTCAATTCCCACAAATTAAGGCTTCAGCAGTAAGTTTCTTTCAAAAGACAGGAAGATTTCCTAGCACTATGATCTGTGATGTATTATTTGTCTACCCTTATGATTCAATTTTCTGTGTGCTGCTTAACTGCTGTGAGGAGAAAGGAAAAGCGATTTTGCGAGGCTGCCTGGGAGAGCTGCTGCAGAGCAGGTCGTACACACGGGCGCTCCAGGAGTGCCAGTCGGGGCTGGCAGCGACAAAACCTGGGGTTCACTCGGACATGGAGCTCCTGGTCTGGATTGGCAGCAGGATCGTTGCGGTCCCGTTAGTGAGGTGGCTCCAGAGCAGCCGGGTGACAGCTTGGGGACCTCTGTGCTCCGCTGAGGATGGGGCGCTCGCTGGTGCCTCCCTGCAGCGCCCCAGTTTGTTTGACAGTGTCTCTGCTGTACTTTGCCTGGAGCAAGAGGTGAAGAAGTAGATGTTACTTCAAACCATCCGCGCTCGTGCGGCTCTGTGGGGCACCAAAGCCTTGGCCCTCCCTGAGGGGCCTTGATGTGTGGGGGCTCCCATTGCGATAGGCCTGTGTTTTGGTTTGTACTGGCTATTTTCACTTAGAAACATGTGTTGGTTTCCCCCCAGTTGTATTATTTAAAGCAGTAAGATGTGTTTAGGTGCTTTTAATTTTCTGTTGGGTTTCTGAGCATCCCTGAGGATGCATTCAAGATGATGTTTGCAGATTTTTATGTTGCAACCGTGAAAGACGGAAAACTTCCTCTTCTGAGATAAAGGAGATTCTCATATAATAGCATGATGTATAGGTCTGGTCCTTAAGGAAAAGAAACAAAGTAGTAGTGGACTGGAAGAGGGACATTTATGGAGGCATTTTTTTTCCCTGTTATAGCAAGAGTGCTTATTTTTAGTTGGAGATCTTGTACCATGCCAGTTGCAGACAATCAATTTCGTATCAAATAATATGGAATGTGTTGTCAAATTATATATGCAAATTGATTATGAGCTTGTGTATAATGTATTATTAAATTTTATTTTTAGCCTGGATTGTGAGTGCTCCCGTTCAGTCTGCAGCACAGCCTAAACCAAATTTCGTAGAGGGGTAGATGTCTCAAATGCAATTATATTTCTGTATGTGTAATGAAAGGTGGTGGCTGCCTAGAGTAGACAGGCGAAATGAGTGGTCCTACGATGGGAAGGCTGCAGCGTGTGTGGTGAGCATCCTGTCCGTTGCCGATACCCGTGTGTACCCTGTGGAGCCAGCTGCTTGGCTGGTTGTTGGGGGTGAAGCTGGAGGTGCTGTGGATGGTGAGGTGAGGGGGAAGCTGAGGCTGTACAGGGTTGGGCTTCTAGGGAGCATCCATACAAATCCAAGCTTCTGTGCACCCATGGAACACCTTCTTAATTAGGTAAAACAGTAAAGGAAATTAGCATTTTTTTTTCTGACAATTTTGTTTGAATTAATTGCTTTTAAAACGAGACTGTAACTTTTAGCAAGGCGAATGGTTAGCTGCTGTTTAGATTTCATTTTGATATTTTTCATAATACCACGTTCTACATTAGCAACCCAACTTCAGGCCACTATTCTGTTCAAGACAGTGAAACAATGAGGAGTTGTGCTAAGCAACCGAGTGTCTTCATTTAGGAAGAGAGCATATGTGAAGACAAGGTGCTTCATGTGTTGCCATTTTCTCTTGTAGATGAGGCTTGATTCTTGTGTGAGCGTGGCAATCTGCTGTGATTCAGAGTAGAGTCTAAAAATGTAAACACATCTTTATGGTACGGACTATACTTCCTTTCCTGCAAGGTGAGTATGTGCCGTTTTAGGATAGACCCAAATTTATTACCTCCGTTGGTTTGTGTGTGTGTGCTTGTGGCTCTTTGCAGCTACGGTTCTTGGAAAAACCTTTAGTTTCCCTGAGATTCTTAAATTATTTCTGAATCAGAATAAAATTGCATTTATGGATTTGGGGGCTTTCTTTCGGTTGGCTTTTTTTTTTCTTTATAACCTTCTTTGCACTTTGGTTCAAGATATATGTGTTTTCTTTGCTATGGTATTTCTAAGAGGCTGTGGTAGATGGAATGTTATTAATGAACGTGTTTAATAATTACATTAATAGGTCTATTTTATGTATAGGGCTGCTCATCTGCATAAATCACGGGTTCCAGGCCTTTATCAAGAAATGCAGTTTTCCTTCTGCAAATGAAGTACAGAGAATTTTAACCGAGGAGTTTGTTTCCGAGGTGGATTAAATTGCTAATGACTTCCATTTGAGTTCAGTGATGGCAGAATCATGCCCAGTATTGTAATGCTTCATGCCAAATGGGGTAACTTCCTTTCATAGGGGGTTCTTCTAGTGCTCCTTGTAGTCTTTCAAAGGAAGATTTAGGGAGAGCTTTTAATTCATCCTGATCTTCTTTTTTGAAAGAAATTGAAATTTTCGTCATGAAAAATTCATATATACTGCACTAATGAAGAAGCTTATGCATTAGATTTATCTAAACATAATTTTTTGTATGGTTTCTCTCTGTTAACACTGCCTCCTCTTTTTCCTCTAGTACACTCTTTTTGAACTGGATCCTTTCAGAATGGAGTCACTTCTTTACAGAAGCTTAGACCCTTACACAAGCTGGGGGTTTTGAAACATTTTTAATCTATCTTAATATTTTTCATATCCTATAGCAATGCATAATAGCTTTTATTAAGATACTTACAATGCCTTTTTAAATCTCCAAATAACACTTGACATGTCAGGATTATATATAAGCGTAACCTTTTTTTTTTGAATATGTCTGGAAATCACAACGAGCCTGATGGACACTTATTTTTCACAGGCTGCTGTTTTAACTCCCCTAAGGCAATCAGAAGAGAACTTGCAACGGTATATATAATGTGAATAATTTTGGATACATTTCTTTTTCATTTCTCTGAGATGCCTGTAAAAGAGGCTGACTTCTGGAGATTCTCATCACCTGCTTTCTGCAATCCCAGCCCATTTACCGTGTCCTGTAAGGGGCACCTGAAATCACTGCTCACATTTGAGAGTATTGCTGAAAAGGTTACAGTGATTTTTTTTTTTTTTTTTGTTACAGTGATTTTTTCGGTATTCAGACTCATACTGCGATATTGGAATGGAAAGGTAGAGAAGGGACAGGCTTCGCTGCTTGCATACCTTTTTTTTAAATTTGTATAGATTTGTTAAGATTCAAGTTTATAGCTTTAAATGATGGTTAACTACAAGAAGATCTTATGTAAATTTAAAACTTTTTTTTTCCCAACTCTTGACACTTTTCAAAGAACCGTCATATCCATATTTAAAGTACATATCATAGCTTATGAAGAAGCTACAGCCTGGATGCAGATATTTTCAGGAGGGTTCTTTGGCCTGTTTAATGAGGGAATTAGACTGGATGTGCATAGTGACCTACTTAAACGGTGTCAGTATTTATGAGGGAAAATAAAATTTAAAAGCTTTGCAGGAAAACAGGTACCTGTTCATTTGTTCAGAAATTAATAAATCAGTAGTAAACAATTTTTGAGAGGATTTTGAATTCACGGAAACTTCTCTGTATTGAAATGGAAACACATTAAGCAGCTTCTGGTGGGTTTGTTTGACCAGATGTTAAGGTAGAGACTTGGGTGAGGGTGCACTTAGAAAAGCGTATATGTACAAAATCAGAAAGAATTATTCCATTGTACTGTAAATTCATTCCTAATGAACCTGTGTTCGTAGAATAATGTGTTTATTTTTAGCTCTTAGAGCAACTCCTGATTGTTCTCTGATGAGAAATGGTATGGGAGAGAAAAAAGCTGGCAGCTCACGGGAGGAGAAAAAAGGGAAAGTCGTTACTTTTGACTTATTTCCCTCTACAGGTTGTTTTGCATTAATAAACAATGATATTTAATACAACAAATATGTAAAGTGAGGAAAATGAACAGTGTTCTTCCAGTGTTTCACTGTCTATATGTCATTTTGAGTTTGTAAAGCATCCACTGAAATACCACTAAAAAGGACGCCTTTGTTCTGTATGAAATCACTGATAACGTTATGGTTCACTCTTTTGCGGTGAAGTGTGCATGATACGTCTAGTTGAGGAACGACTGAGGGAACTGGGGCTGTTTAGCCTGAAGAAGAGGAGGCTGAGGGGAAACCTTATCACTCTCTACAGCTACCTGAAAGGAGGTTGTAGAGAGATGGGGACTGACCTCTTCTCCCTAGTGACAAGTGATAGGACGAGAGGAAATGGGTTCAAGTTAAGCCAGGTGAGGTTTAGGTTGGATATTAGGAAAAATTTTTTCACTGAAAGGGTTATCCAACATTGGAATAGGCTGCCCAGGGAGGTGGTGGATTCGCCATCCCTGGAGGTGTTTAAAAAAAGGGCAGATGTGGTACTTGGGGATATGGTTTAGAAGTGGTTTTGTCAGGTTAGGTTAATGGTTGGACTAGATGATCTTAAAGGTCCCTTCCAACCTCAACAATTCTATGATTCTATGATTCTAGCATGTGCTAGGGTGCTAAGAAATAAAAAAAATCTCTGCAGGTAAATGTTGAGTAGATTCACTGGAGCTGGTACGTGGCTATTTACCTGGCACTTTCATACCCGAGAGACCTTGTCAGGTTTCTTCTCAATTATGCACCTTACACTTAGAGAGGGGCAGAGTCCTGCTGCCTCTAATCTGAAGATCTTCTCTTGCCTGGAGTGCTGCCACTGTCATGTTTTGGGGTCTGGGTGGTTCCCTGCTCCCCCCTTCCCTGGTGTGCAAGGGTGGGCTCTGCCACTGCACCCACCAGCCATCACCAGCTCCAGCAAGGGCCTTTCTTAAGGCACGGTGGCTCTTCTGTTGTTTTACTGAAAAAAAGCTTGGATT
>RSEF01000004.1:24222495-24238585 GCA_003993805.1 Himantopus leucocephalus | reverse complement strand
AAAAAAAAAAAAGAAAGCTTTAATCTTCCAAACATCTGAAGGGAAAACATATCAACCTCATATGACAACAGTAGTAATTTCCCTTCCCTCCCCGCATTTTTTTAACCAGAAGAATTCTTCTCTTTTCAGATGGAATAAACTGTATACGGAGTAATGTAATGCAAAAAAATACAGCAAAATAATCCACATCAGTTTTCTTCCTACATTGTAAAACTGGAAGCAAATACTATGCTTCATTTTTTCAGAGCCAAGGATTCTTTTCTAACCTCCTGCTCCTCTCATTCAGTTCTAATTTTATTCTCTCCTTTGTGCTCAACCATCACCAAAACCTTCTTACTATATTTTAGCTCTAAGTAATGCCATTTTAAGATTAATTTTGTTTTAGTGTACTCTTTCAGTTCTCAGGAAGATGCTTTAATAAAATGGAAATTTTGCTTTCATTAGCAAAATGCAATCTGAATTGATATTTTTTGCAACAGCAAAAATGTTATGTTTGTCTAGTATTCCTGGTGGTCAGATACTTCCAATAATTGCCATGCAACAGTTCTGATTTCCAACATTTTGCCCCCTCACTCAATTGTGACCAGAAATGTCAGGGCTATATTTCTGCTGGGTGTTATACCTGGATGATATTCAGGAGATAATACTGGTACACCAGGGCATGGTTACTCACCACAAAGATAAATAAATGAGAGGTGGAATCCAAGTGAGAAGAAGTGGCTGACAGAACGGTTGCAGGCTTTGCCCCCGTCCTGAATGTGTGACTGCTTGCACCTTGTGCTCTTCTCCTTCGATTTACAATTTTAACTTATTCCCAGCAGGGAGTCACTGTAACTGCTGTTTCACACATGCACCTGTAATACAAAACATTTCATTTGTTGACTCAACAACTTCTAGATACTTCCAGAAATAATATCTAAATTCTGTTCGTTACTACCACAGATTCACAGGACCTGAACCTTAATAAGGCCTTTGATATTTTCCCTCTCAACATTGAGCCGTACTTCCTTCTAAGCAAAACAAGTATGAAAGGAACAAAACAAAACTAACAAACAAAAAACCAACCAAAAAAGAGCATGCTCTCTTTTTTAAAGTTCTTCCTATGAGATTTTATCTTATTTTTACTAAGAATAAAATGTGGAATAGGAGTAGAACATCATCCTTCTCAATACTACATTAATCCTTCTTGTGCAATCTGTATTTTCTCATTCAAGTAGTCTGTTCAAACTTTTGACAAATTTTAAATGTCATTTGAAAAATTAAAAAAAACCACCACACCTAAGCATCCCTTAGCAGTAGCAAGACCTTTCAGATCTGAATCTAATGCTTTGAACATATTCTATTTTACAGTGCTTTTTAGTTTAAGAACAATATGAATGAGGTGCAGATTGGTGGGAATGAAGTAATTTTAAATATGAAATTGACTTGTTTCAGTTAGAAATTTTAGCACTTAATGTTATACAGCACAAATATAAAGA
The DNA here is from genome assembly GCA_003993805.1 of Himantopus leucocephalus. Taxonomy (NCBI): domain Eukaryota; kingdom Metazoa; phylum Chordata; class Aves; order Charadriiformes; family Recurvirostridae; genus Himantopus; species Himantopus leucocephalus. Next base: position 24,237,107 of record RSEF01000004.1, on the reverse strand, counting down.
GTGATGACTTTTTTCCTTCAAAAAATCCAGCATTAAATATTCCTAACAGAGTTTAGGGACTGCTATTTCAGCTGCCATTATCATAATACAGATGCACATTTTTGTGTTCTGGAATTCTTGGTATTATATGTCATTTCCAGGAGTAAAATTACTGTGGAAACTTCTATAATGAGAAGCATCATTGCAGTGCCCTAAAATACAGTGGTATATTTATCAATTGGCTTGCAAATCAACACAAACATCTCATTATGACCAGTTGCTATGTTTCGTCCCCCCCTCCCCCAGTTCTCTTCATTTTAAAACAGTTTTACGTATTTAGGCTAAAAGAAAAAAATTAAAAGCTGCTGTACAAATGTAGAACTTGCTTAGAAAAGTAAAAAGCTGACACCTGGTATGCAAGTTACAAAAATAATTATGACATGCTTTGACAGACAGCTCTTTCTACTCTTTCTCAGTCTGCTTATTTTCTGTGATCATCAGAAAAATAAAAAATAAATGGTTTGCGACATTTCAGTACTGCAAGTGTTATGGGAAAGTTAAAAAGGGTGAGATATTCTAAATCAACACAATAAAGAGTTAGGATATGTTTATATTTCTACTAAACATATTTTACTTTGTTCCTCTCTATCCTCCTTCAGTGACTTATTAAGGGTTTGGATTTATTATTCTAAGTTATAAAATTCTTTCTTGATATTACACTTTTTCTAATGTAAGGATGAACAGCAGTATTAACGAGGTCTCTTGATCAGTTATTCTGAGAGAACTGATTTTGGCACCATGGCAGGAAGACTAAGACAATGCATCAGTTGTTTCAAAGACAGCTATGTTTTCCAAGATATGAATCACAGAAGGGAGGAGGAAAAACTATTTTTGCTTGATGAAGCCAAGTGCAGAACAATCATCAACAAACATCTCAAACCTTAAGCGTCAATAAACTCAATACAATTTAAATGGCATTCATTCAGGTGTTTTAGGGGCTTTATTTTTTTATTATTATTATTTTTTGTCTTTTCTCACTAGTCCCTCTCTCCCAGAAAGTCAATCAAATTTCGTGTGCTCACCTGTAACTGAACAAACTACAAGAACTACTTTTTCCAAGCTCCTTCTGTTCTAAGACAAGATTATTGCCAATTTACGTTTTGGCCAACGTGCACAACACTGTTCACTCTCAACAGCGTGGATTTGGGAGCAAAACTTAAAATTCCCAACAGAAATTCTTTAGATGTGGCCTGAAGTCAAGAATCAGGAACACAAGCTCTCTCTCTGCTGTTGCACATAAGTGTACCCACTTTAACTACTGATATTCTGAAAATTATGAAAGGCTTTGCAGTACACAACGTAACTAATGCCTCTTACTTCTAGCACCTAAATGTCCGATTCTACTCTAATTGAAGCCACTGGGGACCTTCTTAAACTGGGGAAGATTATGTCCCAATAGTCAGATTTGACTCAGAGGCTGCCTTCAAAAACCCGTTCTTCAGGTATCACACAGTATGAAAAGCAAAAGATTTGAAGTCGAGCTTTTGCAACCTTTCTGCTTCTGAATATCCCTTCTACACAGTATTTTAAGAGGAGTGAAATTGCTGCAGCCTCAAAGCCTGCCTGTTAACTCTGGGGGCTGAGGATCCATGGCCTGCCATACTACCAATACATTAAATATAACTAATTTCATTATTTAACTTTAATAAGTTAATTTGCCTGGAAAGAGAGGCAACAATAAGAAAGCACTTGCAAGGCAGCATTTATTCTCTTACATATTGTTAGACAGCAGTATCTGGAAATACTGCTACTGTATTTTGTTATTTTGTGACATGGGAATGAGAAGCAGCAGTCAGTGGTTGTGGTTTTAAGCAGAAGACTAAGACAAAATATATTCTTCTTGAAGACATTTGCTATAATGATGACTGCTGAAATACTATGTGCTAATGGAAGAAATATTATAACCTAAATTCAAGACCAAAATAGAAACATTGAACCACTAGTTGTGGAATTAGATACAGCAGAAAAGGTGTATCATTCTTCCCTACGGGAAACAGCAATTTTTCAAATATTAGAACAATATATTAGAATAAAAAATATTAGACAAATATTAGAATTACCAGTGTGTCAGATAACAAAATAAAATATTTAGATAAGCAACAGTCCCATGGCCCATACAAAAACTGTTCTTCAGCTTTTTCATCCTCGTTAAAACACTGAAAAAACCCTCTGATCTTATGGGATCTCTGCAGCATATCATGGGAAACAATCTAAATCGAGAACTCAGCCTTCAGGGACAAGTGTGTGGGACATGAGGCACCTGAACTAATTCACATGAGATACTTGGTAGTTATTTCTCAGTTTCCTTTCAACTGATGGGAGCAGGAGAAGGAAAGGGAGAGAAGCACCAGAAAAAGACTCTGAATCTTTTTTTCTCTGAGAACTCAAAACTTTTCAAAATGGGAAATAGTCACTTTAAAAAACTATTTAGTTAACTTAAAAGACCATCTTTCTATTGCAAAGCATTCTGGCAAAATAATATCCAGCCATTTCTGAATGTGTTTGAAACTGCTTTCTATTTAGTACTTGATATTTACTTCATTACAGTAAATTGTTATATTAAACTGTAATCTTACATTACATTAAAACCACATATGTTAAGCAGCTGTTTTTATAGGCATCATTCTGAAGATGCATAAATGAAAAAATAGAAGAATGCAGTAGAAAAAGAGCAAAGGACTGTAAGGCTACTCTTGTAGTCAAAGTGATAACCCAGCTCTCCTGAAATGCACACAACTCTTATCTGTGGCAGCAAGGGACAGCTGGACTAGATCTCTTACCCATAGCCATACAATCAAGTGGTCTAGCCAAAAGCATATTCAATATCTCATGACACTACAGAATAAAATAAAATAAAAAATAAAATATAAAATAAAAGCTGAACTTCATTTCTCTGAGAGAAGGAAAGTACTGCTTCCAGGCTTACATCAGCCAAGTTCACGAGACATACATCAGGAGTACCACTTGCATACACCAGAAAAAANAAAAAAAAAAAAAAAAGAAAAAAAAAGAAATTCCATTCCCGTCATGTCATTGGCGCTACCCTCAAGAACTAATCCTCACCTATCAGACAAATAAAAGCTGCCCAAAAGTAATTTTGGTAGCGTTCCTTTATCTGCAGTTTGAAGCATCTATGTTTAATCATACATACTTTTATGGTTTAAAAGATACAATTAACAACAAGGCCTTGATAGCTAATGCCTTAAAAACCTTTTTTTTTCCACTGTTTAGACCACTGTATTAACAGAAAGCTGATATTGGCTGTAGTCGTCAAAAAACATCCTAATCCAAACAGAACTAGGAACATATGTGCTCCCATCTGGTGGTTAAGCTGTCTTCTGTGTCAAGTCTTCTAGAGCTTGTGCGACAAATAGAATCAGGTAAACCAGCAAATACAGGATGGTCTGCTAAAAAGACAAAACAAAAACAGGAAAAAAAACCCCAAACAGTCTATTGTGCAATCCTTTGACATATTATGGAGTTACATTGTTTACTTAGGTAGATCAAACACAAACTGATGTGAGCAAATTGGTAGAGATAAATAGGCAAATTGATGTGAGCATCCTTCAGGTTTAGAAACTCAGTAAACTCTTCAGCAACAGTGCCAAACTAATGGTACTAAAGCCCTGGGCTTACTTCCCCCAGAGCAGGGAGCAATAACAACAGCCCAGCCTCTCACCGAGCTGCGAGTGCACCTCGGCTGTTTGAGAAGAGCTGTCAGCAAGATGAGGAGGGCAGCTTTGGACAGACTTTTTTTTTTTTTTTTTAAAAGTCTAGTATTTCTTCACCTCCTCACTACAAGTGCCAGCAAAAGGTGACAAATTACAAGACTGGATCGCTAGTCCAGCTAGAAGCCATGCTAGACCACCCACAGCCCTGCATGAGCCAACCCAGCAGCTGTCCATGTCACAATGCTGGATCACACCTACAATGAGAAAGGAGCACGCGCCAGACAGTAAATTAATGGAAACAATGTCATGTTATTGAGGGGCAACAGCAGGGAACTGTTTTATTTAACTACCCGTTGGGGAAGAGCAATCAGTGTCCAATTGACGTTTTATGGGCCAGATTTCCAGTTTGGTTTTAATGGGACTCCCCCCTCCTTTTTTCTTCTTATTCCAATGCACATATTTGAAGCCTTGCAGTTACGACAAAGTAGCTGGGCAGTCACAGCCAAGTCAAAAGCAGCAGTGAAACACCTTGGAATTTCAAGGTCTTACATCTTACATGCCTGTATAAGCACTCAAGACCCCCCCACGCATCGCAGATTTTTGAAATCTTTTTTACCCATTTAAAAAAAAAATAAATCTACCCTTCAATCAATCAATACCTTCCACAATGCTTCTTTGGTGGATCTGGCAGCTACTCCTTTTCTGCCCAAACCCATTTGGTATCCAGAAACCTGGCAATCCTTACCTACACCTCCTGAAGGGCCTAATTTTCTAGCCATGCTGTGAGCTTACCTAGCATATAAAGTTCAAACCAAAACATGCTGGAAAATGAAGTATTGACCACCTTCTAATAAGTACAAGTCTTAAACTCTAGACTTCTTCAGCATGTGGAGATAAACCAACTTTTCCCAAAATCCCAAAGAATGACCCAACTATAAAACTATGGGGTACTTCTTTCAGTTGAAAGTGGTCTGCCAGGCATCCAGAAGTATAAAACTCAGGAGAACAGAATGACAGGTAAGAGGGATGCTCATACCACTGCTTAGTGGCCAACAGGGAGAAGAAACCCAGGTTTCACATTCCCAGGCTGGTTTGCATATCTTACATTGCACAGTAGGTAGAAATAGAAGTACATAGAGATGAAAATATAAATAATCCACAGAACATTAACTCCAAACACAGGACTCTGCCTTTTTTGTCAAGCAGCGATCAAAGAGAAACATATCCTAGTTTATGAAGCTGTGGCCATGGGCTAGCTACATGAGAGCACAAATGTAATTCCAGGGAACAGTTGATAAAAAGGACAGCAACTGCCTCTGCAACTGGGCAGCAGGTGAGCAAGGTAGATTTAGCACCTTGCACCAGGCTGCTAATTTTCTTCTGGCTTTAGCTTTTAACATCTTCATTCCATGAAAAAGGGTGACTTGAACAGGCTTTGAACATTTTTTTGTTAATGCAGAACACACTGTTGCAGCAATATGACTGCCTAAAAATAATTATTTCCGTAAGACAGTACGGAAAACAGTATTAGCCCCTTAATAAATTTTTTCAGCCAAGAATCCCAAAACACTTCACAAATAATAACTAAAAATCACATAGAAAACTTGTTATGTAAATTTACTCTTTCATATCTCTGAACTATAATTCATATAATGAAACATACGAGGGAGTGAGACATTTGATGGTTACAAGGCAAGTTTTCACTAAGTAATTGTCATGTAAATGAATTTGGACTTGAAGACTTTTACTTTCTTGTGTAACCAAAAAATTGTTTGTTTGTTTGTTTAAATAAGAGAATAGAAAGATACCAATAAAAAATTTTACATACCAGAAGTTTGCTTTATGCTTTTCTGGAAAACAGTGGTCATGCTTATGATTTAAAGCCATAACTCTTGTTAAATTAACTACGTAAGAGCTCAGAATTGGTTATTTTAGTGAAAATATTAATAAAAAACCTTACAGCTTTTTATATAAATCCTGTCAAACTTAGAGGAAGATCTTAACAGTTTAATTATGAAGTCCAGCTGTGCAAAGTAAGAGAGAAAATGTTTCCAGACAAGATCCAAAGTGCAGCACCATATCCTAAACCACCAATACTTCTTGTGCTTTGAGAGTATAGGGTGGGATGCTCTAGTTCCTTAGATCAAGGCATAAAACTCTGGATCTCCTATTCACAGCGTATGAGGTCCTGAAAGCATAATTTTCATTATATTTTAGTACTTACTAGTCCAGTGAGTGTCAACTTTGTAGCTAGATGCTTTGGGAAATATTTTATGAGTGTCCACCTTTCCACAGCTGTTGCTAATACATGAGAGGCAACCCCCAGAAACATCACCCTACTCCCTGGTATTTCGGCAGGTAAGTTTGTTCTGAGCAAACCCCACCGGTTGTGTCTGCAGACATAAAGGTATCTTCCTTGTGATTCTTATTAGAGCTTAAGTTTCAGGCAACGATGGTCAAAACTTACTGGTTTTGTCTACACCCACCAGAAAAAGTAAAACCAAAACCCACACCTAAGAAAGCCCAGAGCCAACCGCTATGCCTTGACTTCAAGGAAGGTGTATGCTGTGGGACACCCCCCAGCCTTGGTCCCCCAATTCCCAGGAGGTCAACCTGCCTGGGACATGACATGCTGTCATGCAGTCAAATCCTCACATGCTTTATGTGGTGTCAGGATCTGGGGGGGAAGGGGCTGTAAAGAGAGAGAATGATGCATGTTTATGGTCCTCCCTTACATGGAAGAGGGATGCAAAGTGCAATGCGCCTGTGTCAGGGAGATGCTTCCAGGTACTGCTGTTGAGGGATAGCCACAGTAGCCAGAGATGTAAGTGACTTCACCTTAAAGAAAAGGAGATAGGAGGAATGAGGATCACCTTTGAAAAGGCCAGCAGCTGAAAGCTGGACTTAGCAACTCAACTACTCCTTAGTATGTTGGCCTTGTAAATACACAGTCTCCACGCTGTTAAGCAAAGAAAAAAAATCTCAGTCAAATGCAAGCTATTTCTTCTCAGATGAGCAGGACTGGGCCCATTACTGATGAGTCACATTTCTTTGTATAATATTTGAAGAGGTGATTGTATGAAATGCTTTTATTTCCCTCCCTCACCTTTAAACCTTGGTCTGCATGTTTCTGAGCAACCATTCAAAAGATGTTTTTTCTTTTTATGTGTAGATTTTAAGTACGCACATGAAAAAGTACATTACTTCTCAAAAAGCCCCTATGAAAATAAAAAAACATAAGAAGATAAGTTCTTACAGTTTCCCTTCAACTCTAGCATCTCAGCAATGAAATCAAGCTTTTAAGAAAGCAGACAAAGTAAAACTATTTGGGTGCCATGAAAGGACGATTATAAGCTAGATCTAGAAGACATTTAATTATTATGCTATAATATCTAACAGAGTTTCTTTCTGGCGGATTTCCTTCTAATCTGAAATCTGAAAAAAGCTACAGAAAAGCAGAATTTGAAAATAAAACCTATGTCAGATTGGATTCTGAATTTGGGCAAAACAAAAACCCTAGTAAAATAAATATTAATTGGCAGTTAGATTTCATGTAAACTTTTATGTCATGGGTTCTGAATTTGCCCATACCAGAGCTTTGCACGGAAAACTTGCATTTTCTGTTTCAAAAAGAAAGTTTTCCAAGCAATTTACTAAAATAATTAACCATGCTAGTGCAGGAATTGCATGCATTATATTTAGAAGTTTTAGAGGTTTATCGTAGGTGATCATGTTGGCATACTGAGGTTTTGATGGGGTTGCTTCATATTCCAACAGCAAAATGCATCTCTTGGAACACCCCCTCATTAAAAGCCACATCAACTCTTCTGTACTTTCTCCATAAGGCAAATCAGTGTGTACTTTGATGCAAGCTTTTCTGATGGTTGTCATTTTGGTCCTTTCATAAATGGCATAAGGAGACACAATACCAAGAAAGACAGAGAAGACAAAACTCTCACTGCTATGAATGTAACATGACATTTACATATCGTATATGATATATATATCATATATGTAAACAGACATACGTACAGACACACACATATATGCATATGGGACTATTAGTATTTCTAACCAAGTGTTACTTAAAATTGTGAAATGAAGAAATGGCCATATGATTTTTCTGTAGAAACAACGAAATTTAAATTTTAATCTAAAAACACTAAAAGGGTTAAATTTCCCTCACAACAATTTACATCCAAAATATCATCCATCCCTTAAGTAGCTACTCAATATTAACAAGGGTAAGGGTTTAAGTACAGTATGTGACAGTAGAACATGGTATTTATTCCCACGATGAAATAAAACAGAGTACAGACTAAGCCAAAACAGAAAACACTGAATCTGCAAAAACTTAGGAATATATAAAAATATATAAACTTTAGAGACAGAAAAGGTTAGCAAAGAATCCAGAGAACAAAGCAAAAGTCCTATCTCCATAAAAATACAAATGAAAACTAAAAGGACATTAGTTGACATGTATGGTATTCAAACCGCTTGAATTATTTCTACATGCAGGTAAAAGACAATGGTGTTAATTATACAACAAAGCAACCTCCCTATCAAAAGACAAACAAATAAAACCAAACAAACAAAACCCCACCACCAACAGAAAAACACAGGGAGATTGAGAATTACTATAGAAAATAAAATCTGAAGGCTCAAAGATCCAACGACATAATTTGTTTCAAAGGAATACAGAACTCTTTGAGCAAGTTGCTGCTTTTGCTAGTGCCTTTGCTTTCCTCTGTTGCTTTTCTTAATACTAAACTAACGCTGTATTTACAGGAGATGCCAGAGCAATGCAGTCCTGAGTTTGGATTAATTGGGTACAACCTTACCAACATCAGTAAAGAGTCAAGTGTACCCATACAAAACTAAATAATTTGTGGTACTGGAAGTGACACTAATGTGACTATTGTAGAAAAATAACCAATTATACTGGTCCTGATAAAAAGAAAAAAAAAAAAGGCAAACCCCAAACTAATATAGATCAACATATCTAATAATATTACAGTGAAAAAGCTTCAGTTCAGTGTTTGTGATAATTGAATTCTGGAAAAACTATAAAATAAAAAGGCCACTGTCATGTAATAATAAGGCAGCAATTAAATTAAACATTTTTTACTTGATGCATTTTTGTCAGGTTTGTGATAAAAAGAAGTTACTTGTTTATGAGTCTGATAGTTTGCATCTTGCACTTTACAGATTCTGAAGTTTGTTCAATTCATACTGTGTGGATGCTATCCTAAAGGAAGTCATCAAAAATGGTTACTCTCATACACTAGGATACTCCTTAGAGAAATATTAAAACAGACTTACAACACCAATCCAGCTAAAATACAATTAAAGTGTTAAGCATTACTCCAAAGGAAGGTTATCTTCCGAGTGGAAATTCAGAATTAAATACAGCAAATACTTGAGCGATTAAGTCATTAAACTACTAAGGACAGCTGTTCAATTGCTTTAGGCACTGAGACCGTAACACAGTGAAATGCCATGATCCAGAAAGAAATATTTCACTGTGTGAACAACACTGCACTTAAAAGTTGATTTAAAAAAAAAAAAGAAATTAAAATAAAGGACTTAAAATGCTAAGCACAGAACAGCTTTGTACAACAGGTTGTTACAATACATTTGCAATGCTTTGAAAAATCTTCAAAAAAAAATACAAACCAGTCAAAAAACAAATGCAATTAGCAAAAACAAGGCAAATGACCAAAAACCACACAAAAAAGCCTAGCTTAGAAGACTATTTCAGGTGGAGTTTGTGATGACATTAACTCTGGCTTATTGAAGAGGATGGATGCAAACTTATGATGTTCAAGCTGTTAGAAGATACTTCACTCTACTTACAAAACTGTCCAAAACAATGAAAGTGGCAGAGGAATGCTATTCCCCAAAACACAAATATATATCATTAAAAATACGTTTTTTCTCTGGTTCGTGTTGCGATACTACAATTAATTACATCAGGAAAGCAAAAGGAAAGTTACCAGTCATGAATGAAAGCAGCTTACTTTTCCTTGCCGTGCAATACAAACCACTTCCATTGGCCTTACTCTGAAACGTGAGTGACAGGGATTTGGGATAATGCAGTTACTTTTCTTTAAACATTCTTTTTGTGAATGTGATTCAAAATACAAACTACTAGCAGGGGCATTATTTTCTGTACATATTGAGTGTCAAATATGAGGTCAAGAAAGAAATTAGTTCTTTTCATAAGACAGGAGCAAAACCAATTTCTATAACAACATAAGATTAGCAAAAGAATACTATGGCAATTATTGTCCTCAAACTGTTAGGTCAGATTTGGCTATTGCTTACTGTTAAAGTCAACAAAGAGTACTGGAATACAAATTACAATGAGTCTGATTGTAGAGATTGTAAACATCCTTGATTGTAACTGAAGTCAGTGAAGCCTAGGATTACACAATATCAGAAAATAACGATTAATTCTGGCAAATGCAGTTACAAGTACTCGACAAGTCCGTATCAATTAAAGAACAGTTAAACTGAGTTTGCAGAGGAAGCGTGTGTATGAGCGCCACAGACTTAGACTATTTGTTTGGTTGCCTAAAGCACTGCAATTATAAAACAATCCCACTTTATTCATACATAACTTTCATCTCTGTAAGTACATACTTTAATTAAAAAATAGTTTAATACTTATAGATCAGCAACATTAAGAAATCAAGTGTGACTGATAGCATAGAAATCCCTGTATTCTAAGCCATTGATTGTTCTGTCTGAAGATGCATGGCAAGTCTAAACAGAAATATTTTGGTTTTGAAAAGCAACTATACAAATACACAAGTCATTTTAAGTCATGATCCATGACTTGTTACTAGGTCCAACTTGACTAATAGAAATGCAAAAGAAAATAGATTAACCATGACATCCTCTTGTGAATACGCTGCAAGAAAATATTGACTTTTCAATCTATATTTTAATGAAAACACTAAAGATTGACATGAAATAATAAGGCTGTTCAATGCAACATGGATATAACATAAGTATTTTCTAACTCTGCAAGTTAAAAAAAAATACTCATAAATATGAGGCCAGGTTGGATGGGGCTCTGAGCAACCTGGTCTAGCAGTAAGTGTCCCTGCCTATGGCGGGGGGCTGGAACTAGATGATCTTTAAGTTCCCTTCCAACCTAAACCATTCCATGATTCTGTGATGTGACTACAGAACTACAGTTTAAATTTTTCCTGACATGAAATGGGAACCAAGAGGTCATTCTCTTCTCACTAACTAGGTAACAACACATGTATTGGCATTATGTTAGAAACGGTTATAAATTTCTGTTTATGTCAGGTTAGAAAAACATGTAGCATAAAGGAATGCACTAAAAAACGGTAAAAATAGGATTCCTCCCTGTCCCCTCACCCCCCTCCTTATCCTCTCTATATTGTAAAAGTAAGGTTACTTTTTCTGGAAGCTGTCGTTAAGAGGGCCAGAAAAAAGTAAGCTTGCTGCTTTATCACAAAAACTATAGTAATTTCTTAACACAAACCAGAAGTCATGACATCTTTCTTAATTCAAGGAGTTCAGCTTTAGAAACAAAATACAGTTCCCTGTTTTTTACTGTAAGAGGTTTATGCTGAGTTCCCATAAAATCTTTCTAACAAGAGAGAAAAAAAAAAAAAAAGGGACTGGAATTCACTTCAGAACCTGCAGTAATTTACAAAATTTACTCAGCAGCTTACCCTTAGCAGAGTCCTCTCAACATAAAGAGAAATAGTCCTGAAATTATATCAACTTTCACCTTAATATATTGTGTTATACTTTGAAAATTATTCATTACTAAAAGGCTCAGACAAGTTCCATTAAGGATTTCAGATTCTGTAGGCTTTAATGTTTTTCTCAGACAGCACATTCCAGAATAATGCCGGTCATAACTATTTTTTCAAGCACTACACTCAGAACTCTTGCTTTGACACTGCCCATGGCAGCGTACGTGACTAAAACCATGCAAGAAACACCTGGGCAAAAAATATAGAACAAACAAAAAGCCCCAAAATACCACTCTAACAGAACTTAGGGAAGTATCATCATTAGTTTATCCTCTGACAATATTTTTATGCCAACTGAAAAATACTTTTTTCATTGCAGGAATGGAATGACATTATGCAATCTTATCAAAGCAAAAAGATAATCCCATGTCATAACACGTAATTAAAACCACATGGTTCCCATAGGAACAGATCAGGCAAACAAATAAATTTGGTGATGGGCAAAGCAAAAGAACAGAACCGGGTAACTCAATGCTCCAGAAATGTTATCTTGTTTGCAAGGGCAAGGTTTCCAGAACTTTTAAATAGCATGAAGATACTATGAGAACAGCCTGACTGATAGAAAAAATAACTTAAGAGTTTAAATTTTTTCTTTCTTTTTTTTTTCCAGAAAAACTCATGGTGTGTGTTATGCAGAAATAAACACTTACAGATGTATTGAAACACTTTTACTAGAGAATTCATTTTACATGTTTTTTTTCCCCAGATTCTCCTTCCTTCAGACCACTATGGCAAAGACATTTATTCTAGAAAAACAGTTCACAGAACAGTATAGGATCTCTTCTTCTATACAGATGGTATGTGTTCAGCATGTGTCAGATTAACTGTGTACCCATTCTATGGGCACAAAGTCCAGTACTCTCAGATATTGTACTTTCTGCAAGCATCATAATTACTCATCCAGCACAGATTCATCTAAACAAGTACAGTTGACATTTGTAGGTTGTCACAATATGCCGAAATCCCAAGAAAACGTTCCAAGTTGATTCTGTCTGAAAATTATTTTGAGGAAACTGGGGACTGGGACCACGGGATTGAAAGAGAGGAAGGATAGGACAAGTCCAGAAAAGGCTGACTGTCATTTATATTTCACTTTTCTAATCCAGTCATTCTCTTAACATTATTAAATTATTCTCTCTGAGATTTATTTAGACCACCATACAACAGTGCTGGAAACCAGTGCTGCTCTAATAAACTGACACACAGATTAAAAAAAATGGGGGTATGTTTTGAATATTCTATTCATTACTTTATCTGTACTTATAAAATACCAGTAAAGGCTGAAAAATGCAAGTGAGTCTGCAGTTCATAAATTTTAGGGATTCTTCCCTGATGACATATCTTTGCCTGACAGAAGAGGAGCAGTATCTTTGTGAAAATGGGTTATCCACCTACATAGTTCTGGCAGAAAGACTGAACAGTACAGCAAGCCTTTCTCAGGAAATGTGAGCATTAGTATGCTTTTCAGATATTCAAACCCTGCCGGATTTATGAACTTACCCTTATTAGCCTGTTAGAAGCTTATTCAGCTCATCTTCTTCCTTCTGCTATGGTTTTCTGATAACTTTTGCTGAGAGGATAATAAAAGTTGCTTCTGACAACACCGGCCACTCCATTCCAAGCTGAGCTGAAGCTGCCAACTAAAACTGATGTAGAGAAGCAAGAGTGTGGACTGAAACTGGCAGTTTGATTTTTAAGTGTTGCTATCTGCAGTACTTATAAAAAGCTGAGCAGAAAGACAGAAAGTTCAGTTCTACCGCACAAACTGAGAAGACAGATAGGACAGGGATAGACAGTTTATTTTGTACCTATTTTAATTCTTCTGAACTCAAGCCCTGAAATTTAGAAGCTTACCTATAAAACAAAGAGGAAGCAACCATATATGCATCCTAAACGGTCCCACAATAAAGCCCCATGCAACCCGGTCTTGACAACTGGCAAGTCTGTGTCCAGTCGCTTCTTAGTCACATAGCAAGTCCAAATTCGTTCTCAACAACTTAGGATGAACTGACAAAACTGTGCTCTGAGTTCCAACTAGCCTCCAATCAGTATCAGATAATTCTGCATATTGCTATAAAAAATTACCTTCCTCTTTCTCAGAACAGACCTGAACCATCCAAGACCCATCAATAGCACGTGACACCAGAACCAAAACTGCTCCTCAAAAACTAGACTCAGACCACCTAAAAATCATAGAAAGCTTGGGGTAAAGAGGGCCACAGCCGCAGGACTGGCTGCACAGCCAAAGAATAGAAAACACCTGGGACTCCAATTAGCAGACATTTTCGACATTTGTTTTCATCAATGATATTAAACATGCCCCTAAATACTCTGAAAAACACTAGGTAAGACAACCAACACTCTGACTAAGGTGAAGAGACTAATTTCTCAACCCAAGGTTTAACTCATTCTCTGAGCAAGCTCGTTGAAAAAAACCAAAACAAATGTAAAAAGCCTGCAGTCTACAGCCTTTTTTATTAAGCAGTAATGAACGATTGTGGAATTCACCTCACCATTCAAGCTGGACATAAATGGACAAATTTTGCATCAAAGGCATAATAATAAACATAAACGTTCCGGTACAAAGCAGATTTAACTTAGATTTTTTCAACTCCTTCATAGATAAACCTATAAAACTCTATCATGCTATCAAATTATTTCTTCTAAATGCTGAGAAAGCAGAAGTTAGAGATCATTTTTATGACATTTATGGTTTGATTTTTGATAACAAAGAGAATACAGAGTACAGAATTCCCATTATTTATTTTCTTTCTAAGGATAAGATCTTCTACGTTAGCTAAGCAGTGGGTATGTTTAACCAGTACTCAGATAGCCCAGAAGTAACCTAGGAAGAGGGAGGAGAAAGTTTCTGTGAACAAACAGAACAAGAATTTTTTTCAAAAAAATATGTCAGAACTTTTCATTTTTTTCAAATAAAGTAAGATATAATGAAGGCTTAGGGAAAAACTAAGCAATTTCATCCAGCTGGAAATACTTTTATTCCAGTAATTTTTAATAAGAAGAACTACATTTAGAATTAAAGTGGAATTATCATTTATATCACAGAATCATAGAATTGTTAAGGTTGGAAGGGACCTTT
>RSEF01000004.1:24140463-24205205 GCA_003993805.1 Himantopus leucocephalus | reverse complement strand
GACAGTAATTGTTGTGTGATCTCCCTGTCCTTATCTGAACCCATGAGCCTTTTGTTGTAATTTTTCTCCCCTGTCCAGCTGAGGAGGGGAGTGATAGAGCAGATTTGGTGGGCACCTGGTGTCCAGCCAGGGTCTACCCACCAAGAAAATTCTTTTTTTTTCAATTTTTCCTCTCTGTGGTTAGACTACTTTCCCTTTGACAGTTTTGTTGTTGTTGTTGTTGTTCTCTAAATTAAAACAACTCAAAGCAGTCTTGATGAGCTATTGCAAGTATAAAATGGTTCCCACGTGCCTATTAAAAAAGTACACAGTAATTAAGTCTTAGTCCAACACAATCTCTAAAAAGATTCCCTGCTGTTCAAATCTTTGTTACTGTTCTTAGCAACCAGATACTGGGTATTGTTCTCCCTTCATAACATAAAGCAGCAACACTAGTTAATATATAATGTCTCATAAAGTGATAACAAACCCCAATTATCCAGGCTTTCATCATGTGCCCAGATCAAGTAGTCAGTCAGTCTAGAAAGTCTGGACAGTCTAAGACACCTTCTGGAGGACCAAAAAGAGTATGTACCCATCACAGAACCCTGAGATTACTTTGCACAAACAAATTAAGATCATAAAATCAGGAAGGATGTCTGAAACTACTTTCAGATTCCACCCGAAATTCCTGGGCTACAACGTGCTCTCCCCTCAGCCAGTATTAATGACTGGGGCCTCATTCTTTGTTTTCAGCTAGCAGTCTGTAAGCCACATCACCTCAACATGGAAAATGCATGAAATAAACATGTCTGATTTCAACTGAATAAAACCAGACTGACTGAGAAAGCTCTCTGGCAGAGAACCAGAGAGTAGCTTTGGAAAAAAAAAAAAATACATTGGGGGGGAATTTCTAGCAGGTGCCTTCACTTACCAGCTACTCAAATTCTGTCAGATCACCATGGCACACAAAGAAACTAGAAGACACCATTCCCTGTGCTTTTTAAGCTCACATTGCTTCCCCATGAATATGATAATTACATTTTTTAATGCTTTTAAAATACATTAAAGGAAACCTATTTATTTGAGAAGGCTTAAGAAAATTGTGATTATGTCTTGAGGAGAAGTGTTGCAGTGTTTTTGGCTAGATGTACTGAGTCACAAAATATATTTCACAGATGAAAAAGTCTAATCTAACAAGCAGACTTCTCATTGATTTCAGAGATTCATAGATTAGCAAGGGTATTCTTCATCTTTGGTTTTTACTATCGGTAAGGATTTATTGGGTGAAGTAAAAGGTTTACCAAGTAGCAAAACTCACAATGAAGCATATGATTTACACTACAGAAGGGAGGAAAATAAGAATAAAAGAATGATGATTCTCTGCTGGAGAGTCTTCAGTCTGAAGAGATTTTCTTTTGCCCCAACTTTCCCTGTTACTTCATTGTTTCAAAATTTTCCAGGTGAAATAAAAAAAGGGGTCTAATACTTCTCTAAGATCACATGCACAGTTCCATTAGCACCATGAGATTTCACCCAGAAAGTTCAATAAAGCAAAGGAGGATAAGCTCAGTAGTGCAATATTTGTACTATGTTAAATTATTCAGTAAACTATGTATAGGGACAACATTGGATCCCCCCAGCCAGCCTCCCCAGACAGCAGTTCAGTCTCATCAGAAGAACACTTCTCATCAGTTTTTTAGATGGAAGTGCAGAACAGCACAGTCGGATTGCGTCTCCTCCTTCCTTTAGGGAGTTTTTCCTCCTTGCCACCTCAAATGCACAAACTAAAAATGCCAAGGAGAGCATAGAGGCCCAGAAAGTCTGGAAAGGGGGTAGGGGAAAGGTACCTGAGAAAAATAAATATCATTAGAGGCAAACTCACTACTGTATCTAGATCCAAATGGCATAATCAAACTGCAGCTGGACCTAATGTAACTTTATCTTCTAATTATAATGCCACCACTATATTCTCAATTACCAATAATAAAATACTGTTAATAAAAGACTGAAGCCAGAAAAGGAAAAACAGGATCTTAGACAACACAGCTACATATAGAGTACACAGTTTTTGTGTGCATTTAATTTAATTCTCATTCTTCAGGCTGTGCAATGGGTGTCTAGTGAAGAGCAATACAACTGCAAAGGATCATTCCTGTTTGACTCGGTAAAAATAAAGCACCTATCAGCTTTTCTTTAACACCACTGGCAATGGCATAAATAAAAATTTGCCTTTTCTACGGAAAAAGTGCTACAGCAGTATCAAAATAATCATGTTAGCTCCCACCTACCCATACGTTTTTTTCCAAATTGTGTACATGCATGCAGGAAGAAAGTAATTACTTCATGGTATAGCAAGGAAGACACCAATGATACTAGTTGACTGAATACAACAAGCTAACACACCCTATACAGCAGAAAGGGAAGCTTTAGAATACCCTAGTGAAAAAACAAGGCAAAATTTTGTTAATTATGTAATTACACCATCACATAATGGTAAATAGAGACACAGCTTATACAGGAACAAAGAAATTGCTGTGTTAAACAAGTTGAACCTAGTATGGGCATAGCTCTTCACAATTTGTATCCTTTACCCCTAATAATTTTGACTGAAAGCAGAATTTGGATCAGAAGAACTTGGTTTCACAAGTCCAAAAATATATGAAGGTTTTTGTAAGCCAGAACGAGACACATGCAAAAGCTGGGATTCCTATGTCCCAGCCAAGCTCCACTACTCCAACTATTTGCAATATTACCAGTGCTTGAGCACTACACACACCAAAACAGAAAGTTACTCTCCTCCAGAACATACCTGCCAAGTATAACCTAGATTTACCTTTCTTCTTACCTACGGTATTTTTATTACAGGTCTTGAGATGTCTCTCCAACACATACTCCCTTTTTCCCCTTGCCTCCTAGGAAAAACACAAGCTGCCGCCGCCACCACCGCACGTAAGTAAATAAATCAAACTTACGACTTTTCAACTGGAAACATTTTGATACTGCAACTCTTCACTCGTGTTAATCCAAGAAGGGGCATAAAAGAGGAGACCAAGGGGGAAAAACTGTTCCCAGGTCTAGGCTGGAACAAACTAACTCCATCCTGCAGCCTACAACAGCAGTAATCACCTTTAACCTCCGGCACCTGAGCTTAGACAGCACAGTAAATGAGAAATTCTTTAACCCTTCACATCTTTGTAAACTGGTATTTTTTCAACACCATTGCTGCTTCCTAACTGTATGAAAAAATGAAGTTAAACAGCTTTAAGCAGTTAAACTTTAAAAATGGCTCTCACATTTGTATTGGGAAGTTACACAACATAGTACTTCAAATTTACTGACTTTTGTGAGGAACGTGGTTTACTTATTAAATGCCAGGTATTCTTTTTATTTCAGTTTAGAGCAAAACCAAAAAGATTGTAGTGAGTGTTTCGTTATTTTAAAAATAAACATGGAATCTGAAACAACAATGTTCAGGCTAAGGAAACAGCTAAGGTAATGCAATAGGCCATGGTAAGGCTATGGTGATAACTAGTTTAGCAGAAAATTATATCATTAACATTCAGGATTTTTTTCAATGTATGAATTCAATATCATACATTCTAAAAGCAAATTTGATTCACTATTGCTTAGGAGTAAATTACATCACTAAAATTTCCTTTTTATTTTAAAATACAACAACAAAAGAACAGAAAATAGTTGTATCTAATAAAAGTGACAAAGAAGTAAGGGTATAATTTAAAGCAACAAAAAACAAACAACAAAATGAAACATATAGCAGAAATTTTATCATGATATCTAGAGACAAAAACATTCACCGGAAGTCTTTACTAACTATTGTAGCTTAACAAGGAATGAACATAAGCAGATCACAGAAGTGATTGCAACATACTCCCCTCAACAGAAAAATTACTTTGCAGCAAACCAAGTTCAAACGTTTATTATTCAGAAATCTCAGAACAAGGTACAGCAGCACCAGTTCCCAGGAGAGTTTTAAAAAGTAGCTTAATCTGATAAACTAGATCATAGCTTTCAGATTGTCATCTGCATAGGCATGCAAAGGAAGGTCATCATGCACACAAGAAGCCTTCCTTTCTTTCTGCTCCGGAGGAGAGAAATTGGCACAGCTGCACTCCTTCAGCTGTTATGAATACATGTAAAATGACCCCTGCACATCTAATCAGTGAAAGTTCAACTCAGCATCTTTAGTATTATGTAGCAAGTTTCTATCACTTACAGCAAAGAATAACTGTATTATCTGGTTAAATATTAATTAACTGTTGTTTTCTATGCTAATTTAGGAACGCTATTAGCACTCATTGTTAAAACCAACATACAACCACCTCTTTCACTTGATACCCAGTCATGGAGACACCTGTGTATCCAGGGACCTTTGGAACCACCAGCTTGAATACCAGCTGGGGTACCTAATGAGATACACAGCCTAAGGTCATCATCTATTGATTAAACTCATTTTTATAAACCCTGAGCTCCCTTTTATACTGTTTGCATACTATTGATGAGTATTAAAACTTCTGCAGCCTATGCTATCTGATTATGATAATTTTTTTCAGTAATTTGCTTAATTAAGCAAGGTCTCTCCTTACCACACCATTAGACCTGTAAGATTCTAGAGAGGATGTCTGTCTTGTGTCTGTAATTGTGGAGCTGAGCCCTTCACAATGCTTATTGCAGTTTTTCCTTGCTACGGTCTTGTAAGGTATGTGAATACTTCTGAGCCAAGCTGAAGTGCAACAGAAACTAAGCAATATATTCAGGAATGTATGGGAGATATTTAGTAGAACAGGAAATCTAGTTTGTGTCTTGAGTTCTAGACAGCGTCCTTCCCATGGATTTTTCTTTTTCTTCTCTGCCTTTTCTGGCTGCTGAAATACTGAATAACTCTTAATTCTATCTTTTTTTTTTTTTAATAAAAGGCTGCCTCTGTGCTTACAACATTTGTAGAATTCAATGAATAAAGAGTAATCTTTAAGTACATTTTTTAATCAAAGAATTTATAAAATAAAGTTAAAGCATAGTAGTAGTTTATATTATTTTAAGAAATGTACAAAAATAAGCCCAGAAAAAGCTCCTATATGACAAAAATCTTTTTCCCAGTTTTCACAGCTTTTCATTTCCTGTAAATTTGGATCCTAGTGCTGTTTAAAAACTTGCTGTATTATATACTGACTATCTTCAGTTAAGAACTGTATTTCACACATTATACAGTACTGCATCATAGTGAACCAAACTAGAATTAAAAAAAATAAAATTATTGCCCTAGTAAGTGTCTAGGAGTCTGTGTCTTTCCAATTTTCTTTAATGCAGTAGCGTGGAACACATCAGCCATAAACCCATGTTATTTCTTTCAAGTCACAGAACAGTAACCACTTTAGCAGCAGGATCAGCGCTGGTTTTGTGGCAAGGTAAACACACCTGAAATATGAAGTTTGAGGTATAGATTGTGTCATGTAAAGGTGAACATAAAGATAAATGTAGCTCTCTATGAAAAAACTATGCAAGGAGGGAAAATTAACTTTTCCTTTTCCGTACAACTTTTATGTTTTATCCAACCCGTGAGTGACTCGACGGAGGGAAGTCTCATCTTCAGGTCACTGCCTATGGCTCCTATTCAGTGATCATAGCAACACTGGGGGAGAGCACCTCAGTATGCCTGATTGGAGGAATTAGCATAAGAGCATTACTATTCAGTTGGGAAAGTCAGAATTAGAAAAACAGACTCACAACTATAAAAATGTCACTCACATAGTTGCTTGGCAGCTGCAGTCATTTACTTGATCTCATTGCTTTTTGGCAATAGGCTTCTTATGCTACAGCTTTTCTTTTTCCTTTTGGGACTTTCATGGCAGGCCAGTATTTTCCCCTGGCATGACAGTTTACTACCAATCCATTATCCATTACCTTCCTGGCACGTGCAGACTTCAGAAAAACCTTGTCTGGGATTTGGCACTCTACCCAGTGCCTGATAAATGTTATAAATTTTATTCCTTCTCTTGTGGTGCAAAGTAGAAAAATATGGCATGCAGTTATGCCAGTATTACACTGTCCTCAGCTAGGGCTGTTTTTCACTATAAAGTCCTCCAAAAAGAACCAAAATAATTTAGTGTCTCTAAAGCCACCACAACAGAAAAGGGGATAAAAAAAAGTGGCAGTTGTCTTGGAGATTTTTGACCAAAAAGAGCTTATATTTTGAAAATAAAGCTTCTCTTTCTAAAAACTTTGAAACTTTGCCTTTAAATCATTAATGCGTAGATTGAACATCAAAACAAAAAAGGTTTCTAGGAAGACACAAACTTTGTTGCAACTTTGCCATAACTACAGAAAAGCGAAATAAATGAAGATTAAAAGATAAAATAATGAAAATCTTAATTATAGATAGAGGTGTCACTGTCACCATCTGACTAGAATGTATATGCACTCATTATAGGACACTTTTTACTACAATTAAGTTGCACATTAGATTGTTCTGGATATCGAATAACAATCACATTTCTCCATGAATAAGAGTAGAACAAAACCAAAATCAATTCCAGTAATAAGAGCTCTACTTTAAGAAAAATAACATCCTGATGAATTTCCACAGGCTGATGCCACTCCTAAAAATCTCCTTGATGTTAATAAAAAGTGTGAAAATATTACTCTTCATATTTTGAAAATTGCATCTTGGCTCTGTAAGTCACACTGCCTAAATCCTATGTGTACTGAAGTGATGTATCACAGGGCTCTCATGTTCCCAGGTCTCAATAACAACAAAGATTGTGAAGACTCAGTGTCTCAAGTCTGTTATCTGCTATGATTGTTTCCAACGTGCAAGCATTTGCTGGGTTAAGCGCTTACTATCACAGCTAAGCTCTCCAAAGTGAAATTATTTTTTCTCTTCCTAGGAAGTCGCACCATTTTATTACCAACTATTGTATAATGTCCTGTATCAGCCTTCCAGATCTGATCTTCAGCAATCAACTCAGTTTAAAGGTGATGATTTATCACCTCAGCTTGTTTCTTTTCCCAGTAAAATCAATATTACCTTGTCACTGATTTTCATAAGTCTAAACTTTTAAGAGCTCCTTCCGATAATACATGTACAACATAATTTTCCCTTACAAATTAGCATGTTTTACTGCTTTATGCAGTTATATTTGGAGAAAGTAACACAAAATAATTGATTTCAATGTGAGACAACCCAAGGTTAGTCACCTCCTGTCAGTAATACCAATGCATCTGTGAAGAAGGCAATGAAAAAAAGATCCCCTCTGACTTTGTGAAAATCGCATTCATGTTAGTAGAAGGTTTGGAGAACAGGTGCTCTGGAGAGCAAATACTTTGGTTGCCTGGGATCCAAAATGGGTCTACTTGTTTAACATAGTATTTGCTCCATGTGCCATCGCACATTTGCAATTCCTCTCTAATTCTGATGCTGCTGAGGTGAATCACCCCAATAGATTTCTATACTCATCCATCCTGCTGTGTCCTGAAGATGCTCTGAAAGCATACTCACTAGTGAGATCTCCATAAAAAAAGCTTGGGACGAAACCAGATTTAGAAAAGACTTTGTTTCTTATTTTATGCAACAATTCAATTTTTTAGTACCCACCCATCCCTGTCCCTCCTCTGCCCAAGCTAAACCAGTCACTGAATGGTGAGGGCAGAAGACAGACATGCACAGACACAAACACCCACACCAACAAATGCGAGAAATTGATTCTTTAGTTTCATGACCATGACACTTAATAAGGCCATGGAAAATAGAGGTTTAAAGCACTCCTGAAATTAGCATTGATTTCTACAAAATTCAACAATTCCAATCTGAGAGACTGAGAAATAATCCTCCCAGACTGCTTGCTTCCCCTGCCATTCCTTAGGACATGGAAGACATAACTTCCAGCCCTTATTCTAAATCAGACAGAAGGTAAATTTAAACTGCATCTCTTTCATTCTAGTAAATATCCCCACTGCTGAACTTTTGTGAAAACAAATCTATTCACTTAAGTGTATAGCTCCAGAGCACTGTAATAGATCAGCATTTCCTTCAAAGTCAACAGCTACATGCCAAAGTAGTATACCAGTATACCAGTCCTAATTCTAAGATTTACCTGAGAAACCAAAGGGGAAATAAACATCAGACAGGTGGATCATTCAACTGGAATTAAAAGAAAGGTGGCAAATTGACAGCTAAGTAAATATACAACCGCTCTACCAGTAAAAATCATCCCAGTAGCTGCTAAACAACCTGGCACAAAAGAAAGGAATTTCTATGTAAATCTAAAAAAGACACTGCATAAAAAAGGAAAAAGAAATCAGGAAAGGGATACCTTAATGCAGCAAGCTTAGACTGTCTGGCACCACAGGTTCAAATGTTCTCACTGATTCAGCCACTCCAAATATTCATCAGTCAAAAGGAATAAATTGAATGTCATGAATGCAACTGTGACTAAATCTTGCAGAATGAGAGCATCATAAATAAAAAAAAAAAAGGTAACAAAAAAAGAAATCCTGTTTTCTAATTTTTTCATGAACATTAATGATCCAGTGGCACCTTTATTAACAATAATAGTTTCCTCTTCACCACTGTCTAGCATTTTTATCATTATACTGGCTCCTGTCCTCATTCCCAGATGCGTCTGCTTTTCAAAGATGTCTTATTTCTATGAAGTAAAGCATTCTGGACAAAACTGAGATAGAAAGTAAAATATTGTCATTGTTACAAAACCTACCAGTCAGAACAAGATTTTCCTGTGAAACTATTATAGGAAAGATTATAAAAGTGAGAAAATCATAAATAACTGAAAATGAAAAAGCAAGAAAGGAATCCTATGTATGTGAAAGAGAAAATCACAAGAAATATTATGCATGGAAGTGAATGGATTAGCTTTTTGTCACAGGATGTTCTCATTATCCAAGACGTAGTCACAGTTGCATTCACGACATTCAATTTATTCTTTTTTATGACAGGATTAATTGGATGGCCATGGTAAAACAATAAGCTAATACAGTAAATTTAACTTCTATTTTCCTTTTAGCCTCAAACAAATCACAGGTCTATCCCTTTCAGCCTTTCCTTCACACATTAGCAGCTAGGCTGTTTGGAACAAAACTGTAGAAGACTCATAAAGAACCTGAGCAATTGTGCATGAGATTATTCAGAAAAAATAAACCCATGACTCAAAACAGGACATCAAAATGTACCAAGAAAGGTAAGTATGCAGCAATAGAGGGAATCACTAATGAAAGAAGATAAACATACTGAAACTACTCTTCTGCTACCTATTTTCAAAAGCACCATCTCACATAGGTCACCCTCACACTTCGGATGTCAGCAGAAGAGACGTGTATGGAATTTAGAAGGACTGTAGAAGGGAAGAGCTTTGTTAGAGCATTCTTCCACTCCATAACTGTATAGGGAACTAAATTTACCAATTTGTTCTTTCGAATATAAAGTAGCTGTATTGCAAGCCACATAACTTCACGTATTAGATATGTCTACTATGTCCTGGTAAATTCCACAGTCTAGAATAAAATGTTTTATTAAAATTGTTGTTCTATGACTTGAGGCTTTGTTGAAGCTTTTGGCTGATACATAAGCACACTGTTAGGGTACAGAAATGTGTATCCTGTTTTCATTATTCCTATGCTCAAAAAATTTGTTAAGCCTGCCTGTCATATGTTTGCTGATTAAATTCAAATAGCCACAAATCAAATTTTCATCTCCACGTCACAGAAACAAAAACAAGTGTCATTTTTTCTGTGGTACGCCAGTCTGCTTCAGAGACATGCCAGCCCTTACAGAGCATGGAAATTAATAGGTATAGTGAGCCAGAGTTACATTCCAGAGGCGAGCCACTTTTGTCAACTACTTAATATGTGCCTCACTGACGACTTGCTGGCCTTACTGGTGCATTGTAGCATAAAGACTTTCTTGGTGTGCATTTAGGATGACTGTGTGACTTGCTTGTGGTTTTGCCAATTGTGAGTAACGTAAGGTCATTCTAAATAAGTGCTAAAAAACCCTTTGTATCGCCTCACACTTGCATGAATTCTCTATCTAACACATAGCATATTGGAGAAGTAATTTCTCAATGCTTAAGTGATTCTTAGAAGAAATTGCTCAGATCCTCTGGATAAGCTAAGATCTATTTTAGGAAAGCCAGGGCTAGGAGAGGTGGTAAAATGGTGTTACTGTACACGTTCGTGCCTCTCTAGTCTTGGGGCTGGTGGGTGCAACCCTGGCTTGTGCCAGCTGCTAATATTTGTGCCAAAACAAGCCAGGATCAGCTTTTATGCCAGTGGATGGGAAATTGCTGTCAAAGGAACTTTTATAGTATTCTTTTTGCATAGTGGGATCCCATAAACATCACGGAGTTATCTTAGAGCCTGGATAAACATGGTGAAATCCTGTCTCCATTGGGATTTTTGCCACGGATATCAGAGGAGGCAGGATTTTTAACTGCTGTGTTTAAGACTGCTTTGCTTCAGAGGATGTTATGTCTGTCCAGAGATTGTGAAGGTCTAGCAGGAACGCCAGGTGGGAAAACGCCACTCTTCTCAGTATGCTGAGGGATCTTTTTTGCTTCAAAGAGCTGTGCCATTCTTGGACCTTTTATTCACTGCCAGCAGCTAACACTGCTTGGGTAAATGGCAGACACTGGCTGCAGTTCTCTAGAGCTGGCTATTTTGTTTGGTTTATTTTTAATGGAAAGCTGAAACATAAGCTTCCACCTTAAGAAGAAGAGTGAAAGTAGTGTTTGGTGCCATTGGATTGTGCGAAATTCTGAATTTTGTATATTTTCTCTTGCATTTGGGACAGCAGTCTGAAAGACAGTTTTCTGGCAAGTAAATCTTTTTGAATAAATTTTCTTCTGCCTTACAGAAATGTAAAATATTACATAAGTGGGGGGATTAAAAAAAAGAATGTTTCAAAGCCCAGACATAAGCCCTGCAACTTTGGGAAATACATTTAGTTCTGCGGCATGAATATTACTGTAAGACAATATAAAACTATGGGCCAAATTTTGCTGTCACTTAACTCAGTATGAATCAGGAAAATCTAAAAAATATTGTTGGAGATCTTAATTTACACCAATTGAGCCATGAAGAAAAAATAGCCAATATACTTTAAAATATATCTTCATATCATTATGATACGGTTAAGAACAGAAGAAATATTAAAATTCCTCTTTGCCAGATGGTTGCTTTGACTTTAATAGGAATATTGTATACAATGTAGGCATAGGCATCGTATTTTCAGTCTTCAAAGAAGAAAATCCAGTCATCAGTTACCATAAATATGTAGGACATTACTGGCAGCAGTGGCATGTTGTAAGAGTCCTTGGTTAAGACTGAAATGTAGACACTCGGATGGGCCATATGATGATATGTCACTAAACTTTTAAAAATAGGCAGCAAGAAAATGGCTGAAATTAATTTAAAAAAAAAATACTACAGCCTATTTCACTTAATTTTCCAGCCTGGTGAGAGAAACCTTAAATCTATTTTCTTTAGCAGGATTATTTTTAAAAGGAGAACACGAGTTGACAAAGAATTATGGTAGTAAAACAACAGAGTATATTCTAGAAGAACGGTCAAGATGAACAAGTGAAATGGCAATTAATTCCTATTTTGGTATGACAAACATTAAGGTCACCCTTCTATTGATCCATAAAACAACACATCTCATCTCATGTCAGTAACATTGAAGTACTTAAATAATGTCATCCTGTATCAGAATTTTCAAGGGGGCATATAATCTGAAAGCTTGATTTAATTGATGAAATTACCAGGGGGGAAAAGTGGAGATGCACATATCAGTGTCATATAACAGTGTAAGAAAGGAACAGCTTTTCTGAGCCACAGCAAATGTCCACCTAGTCCTGTATCTTCAACCATTAGCTGAGGCATAAGGAAGGTGTACGTAGAAACACTTCACTGGCATATCCTTCCAACTTCTCAGGAATTTCCCTAAGCCAGAAGATTACTTCATTATAGAATAATGTTAAAGAAACATTTTTAGACTTAAGTCCAAATACTCAATCATAGTGTTGAAGAACATATTTCAGTTAACTTTGTAATATTTCTTTTCAAATTATTTACACAACTAAAAAAACGGACCACATGCACTGAAGATCTGATTAAACAGAGGCCATCAGCACATCATGATCTAGCTGATGGATCTAGGCTTACTAAAATAACAGTATTAAAACATGGATACAGACGGAGGTGTTATGAGTGCATATACAGTGGAGCCCAAATGTCCTAGCTTATTTTAGGTTCAGTAAACTTGCAAAAGATCATATACTTACATGAACATTGAGTTAGTGTCTGAGCTTTCTCTTTGATTCCACTCCCATTGCTTTCATGGAAGTTCATTTTTATTTCCTTAAATTGGTCAATAAAACCCCCATAGTTTTACTTGAGAAGTGGAAAATCATGTAGTATATGTTATTAATCATTATTGTTATTTTTACAGGGCAGCACCTAAGAATTAGGAAAGGTCAGTGCCCCATTGTGCTAGGCATTGTGAAAACACATGCAGAGTCCCTTGGTGTATAAACTTCACTACCTGAGTGACAGAAAAAAGGCAGAAAATACTCATAAAAATACAAGAGTTACACCAAAGGTCTTCCTAGTCCATATTCTGTCTCTGGCAGTGATCAAAAGTGGAGGTCCAGGAAGAGCACAAAAACAGAGCAAGTATGTATGACGCTTCCCCCGAGCATTCTTCCAGTCTTCAAATCTTAATCCTTCAGTCCCAAATGAGGGACTTCACAGTTTCTGTGTTTCTGCATACTCTGATTACTGGACAATAAGAACAAAGATAAATTCCAAGTTCCAACATTTTCAAATCTCAAAGCTAAAATTTAGTCTTTTGAACATTTATATGGAATCTCGAAAACACTTTCACACACTTTATCAAAGCCTTTGGAAAATATCGGTTAAAAGTAAAAACTCAGTGTTTTCCAAACAGAAGCACATTGCAGAGTCATTGCTAATATAGGAACTCCACATCACGTGTTCTTATTCAGACTAAATTTCAGGTGTTGATTAATTAAATTGGTCATGCTAAATGACTATTAAATGAGGTGTATCTGCACTATGCTAATTTTGAGGCTTTGAGAGGCTGCCTAATAATGCTGGTGCCTCTCTGGCACTTTTATTGGGTAGGAATAATTTAACAGTCCCTTACTATAAACTGGAGACCATACTTTTTGGCAAATTAAATGGTGTTTCACGTAAGATTAAATGTGTTTTTAATGTATTCAAGAGTTCCGGGCTTATCTATCCCTATTTTTTTTTTTTGTTTCATTTATACCAGTCTTTCTCACATACATCTTTAGGAAATTGAATATATTTAGATAATATTTTTAAAAAGTATTTAAAGGGCTTAACAATCTAAGTCACTGAGGTGCTTTTGAAAATGTTATTTTCAGAATGAACAGTAACTTGTGTGTTGAGTGGGATTTTAGATAAAAGTAGCAGGACCTTGATTTAGAACAGAAAAGGTATTGTATTTTTGACAACTCTATATGAGCACAGCAAATCAGAAAAGCCACCGCTATATGGCTGCAATGTTCAGCCACATTTTATAGGTTTTGTAATTTTTATCTGGAGATGTTTAAAGAACTTCAAAGGGTTCTTTTGTACTTTGATACAGACTGACAAAGCACAGTATCTGATTATCAAAGTCTAGCAACATTCATTTCAGATATTCCAGTAAGATTGCAAAATTGCAAGAGGAAAAAAAAGTTACTGATAGAGTTTGTGGATGCATCAGAGACTGCACAGGTTTGTGCTGCTTATTAAAAGCACTCTACGGCATAGCAAATTCATTTCCACAGGTTCCTCCGTATTCTCTACTTTTCATAAAGGTCACAAGATAATACTGTTCATAACCAGAAGTTAGAAAAGATGTGGCATACCAATCTGGAAATCACTGGTTCCTGATTATGAGCACTTCTGTAACATGTCTTTTTTACTCCTGAATTTTAAGAATTATGAGATTGTAAGCCTTGGAATATAGCTCAGCTGAACATTGAGATCAAATGAAAAGAGCAAGGATGTCAGAAATTGAATTGGACATAATACAGCCTGCAAAAGAAAAAAAACCCCATACATAATGCTTCTTTCTTCTCCTAAATATCTATTCTCTTCTATTTCTGCTGGCAACCAGAGCACATATTCCCTTGCTCCCTTCAGAAACTCCCACTGGTCTGCTCTATACCTCTGGACTAAGGTAAATGCATGGAAAGTATCTCAGTATTAAGTTCAGCTATCAAAACAGCCATTTCATTCAAAAATACAGAGGCTATAGACAGATAAACTCTAGAAATTTTATCTATCAATTTAAAATATGATATTTTCCCTTCTAGAATGCCATTTCAAAGCTACTGTTCTTCTGTTTATGTGCAAATGTCTAATTGCATGTGTGCCTGTTCGCAGTTCAATGTACAAGCAGGCATTGAGTCGGCAAATGCAAAGAGGGTTCTAAATAACGCCCCTGAGAAATAAATACAATGCCACATAACTCAGCTCTGTCTTAATAGATCTCTCCATAAATCTGCAGAAAGCGGGAGACCACTCTCATGAGGTAGCATCAGCGGGGAGTAAGGGCTGTTGTGGTGTTGTCACATTTTAAAGTCAAGGACAAAGCAAGATGTGCTAGACATGAGCTTCTGTGAACGGAGAGCAAGCTACAGGTAATCATTGCCACTTCCACGGGCTCATTCTCCAGACTTTTCCATATTTTTCAACGGGTCATTGCTGGTCTGATTTCCAGCCTTCTGTGGATGAATGCATGAATTTCTTATGAAAACTTGTATAAACTGTGGTTCAAATTTCATTGAAACTGATGTCTGCCAAGAATAATATTTTAGCGGTGCTAAAGCCTCTGATAAACTATGTATTTCAACCATAACTTATATGCATCATAGTCGTATATTATCTCAGAGAAAAACTAGGTTTTCTGCTTTAATCAGTACTAAATCAGTGTTATAAATACAATCAGAATTATTTATTGCTTTTCAGTAAAAAGTTGCTTCTTTGATCTTTTAAAAGTTAGCCAAGGTATCTGGATTTGCTTTGTAAGGTTGAAAGTCACAAAAATCATAAAATATTAAGAACTAACTTTCAAATGTTTTTTGGAAGAAGAGATAAGGTTCCTGTACAAGAAATGCAAAGCATTTCTTATGAACCTCGGGTAATTGGGTTGTAGGTTAGTGTCAGAGTGCAGCTTCAGAGCAACATCAAAACTAATCTAAATTTCACAAGTCTATAGTCTTGTAATCTCTTGCTTTATTGTTCATCACCCTATTTCTGTGCCTTGGAAGTTCCAAGACAGCTTGGCATTGTTTCCTAAGGCACAAATCAAGATTTAGTCCAAACTTGTCAAAGCAGAAATTTTAAGACAATAATTTTCCCTATGCAGACATCCAGAATTATGAAAAATATACTCTAACTTTTCACTAATGACAGTTACGAAAAATACAGCGGTTTTTCTACCATAGTTTGCTCTGCTGTCAAAGTCGTCCTATTACACTCAATACACAGGCATGTGTGTTTCCTAAATAGCTTTGGAACCCACGGTCTGATTTCAACTGAAATTAAACAAAAGGACATTGATCTCAAATATTATTATGTTTCCATACATTCTGTAGAAATAGATGGTCAGACCGAGGATTGAGACCATTTAAGTTTCTGGCTGAGGGAAAGACTGCAGAAGGAGTTCACATTTTTTTATGATACCTGAGAATCTGCACACCAGCACTTAAAAATATTCAGTTGTAGGAAAAGCCTCAGGATTTTTGTACCTTAACCATCAAGGCCAACCAACCGCAAGGCACCAGTCCATAGGAAATGGGGCTTCATTCATGCTGAAGCTCTACATGCCACTCATTAGTTATATTACTTTTTCATTAGTCAGACATGGATTTATAGGTGGGGGTGGTGGGGTGGTGTGGTGTGTAAGAAATCCTAGCCTCCCTTATTAACACAACAAAGTGCAGTGCATTTGTCTGGGATTTCTGATATCTGATCTCCAGCCAAAGTGCCTGATGTCTGGAAGTTGTGGCCAGTATCTGCACAATTCAGTCTCAGGGTCCATCCATAAAAAGCCTCATGCTGTGGGTTTACTGTAGAAGTTTTGTGCAATTACCTTGTACAGCATCATACCTGTCTTTATCTACCAGTTAAGATCAGTGGGGGTGGAATTAGTTTAAGCAAAAATTCAAGTAATGAAAACAATCACTCATTTCTAATGTTCCACATACAGATTAAGCAGATAAGAGAGAACATCATTCTGCACCAGTTTAGTGACTATTTGGAATGGGTGCAAAAAAAGTCTATTTGAAGGTATGTTCATCAGGAGAAGAAGATTTCATAAACAGAGGATGGTGGAGAACTCATGTACAATTACCATGTTCTACGTAGTGTGATTTAGGTAGTAGAAATTAATCTATACTATATAGTGAATAGGGAGATCATGAGGCAAGCTGATAGCTGAGGAAAGGTAAATTTTCTAGTAATCTTATAAAACATTTCTAATTTTTGTCATTTATACAATTGATTCTGAGGCACTGAAACAAGCGTATTATATACTGTGTGTTATGACCACTTTGATCCTTATGGTTAGCTTCAGCTGCTCCAGCAACACCAGATACAATCAGGTCTTTCCATTCTGGAAACCAAGGGCAGAACTTCTAAGACCAGGTTTGAAAAGCAATACTTCTGTCTCCTTCAAAGATTAAGGCTCAGAAAAATCCTCCCTAATAGTGAACTACACTGACAGCCCCTAAGGTGAGCTCTCTGCTGGTCGTATTAAGCTGTGCAAAGGATGGCACTGAGGTAGCTGGAATTTCACTAAACAAGCGTGGGTGTCTCTGCCCAGTATTTCCCTGCCCTTCTCAAGCTAGCACAACCAAAGTGAGCTCAGACCTGCCTGTTATCTGCCAGTGTGAGCATGCCCTCCTTCACATATTTGTAATGTGATTTTAGGCAAGTTATAATCAGTAGAAAATGGGTGTGGCTGGAAAAAGGTTAGAACTTGTCTGGAATTTTTGGTGAACCATCAAGAAATTCTGATTCTGCAAGAGCCTTTTTTAATGGAAGCATGCTGATTTTGAAATGGAAAATTCTCAAAAGGATAGTTCAGATTGAGAGCCAAGTGTATTGTCGAAAGCAAAGGCCTAAAAACCTAGATAATCATGGAACCAATTAACGACAGTTTTCATCTGGGATTTAGGCAGCCAGCATCAGAAACCTTTGGTTTTTAGCCAGATATAGCAGAGATATGAGATCCAGACTCCCATATTCCAAATGATAGCTTGATCTCCAGCTGAGATGAGGAAAGCAATAAATGTAGTAATTATGGACTTTTGCAACACTTTAGTAGGGCATCAAAATATTGTGTGTAAAAGCCCTGCTTAGGGTAAGTAGGGTTTGGCAAGTTAATTTGCCACTACCTGAATTCACACATCAACTTTGCTACACAAAGATGAATAAGGCTTTAGCAGATTTTAAAGCTACTGCAGCTCTAACCTCTACTGTGAGAAGTTGTTCAAGAACAGAGTCCTTCTCTCAGATTATGTATTCAGATCTCTTTGACTTGGCATGAGATGTTGGGCAGCCAGAATTTTTGTCTATGGACATGCCCACAGAAAATATACATGTATCCTATTATTATCAGGACTTTATTCTTCACAGTAATATTCCATAAAAAAAACCCCAAAATTTAAAAGAGTTACTTATGAAGTTTATGGAAAAAATTGCTGTAAATTTAATCTTGTTTTCCAATTCCTAACTTGAACTTTTAGCAGTAGTTTCTTATCTAATTTGCAACATTCTTCTCTTAATTATGCTATTGATATTTCAGTGAGGCTATCAATATTTAACCGATATCAATGAACAGATCAATCAAAAACAGATGTCATAGCTATAGATCCAAATAACTCATATAAAATATTTGTTCTCTAGGCCAGCTTTGTATGACTCTAGATAAAGCCCGGCATTCTAGTATGACCTCTTTAGTTCCTCTGTCGCTGACACACTATGATATTCCTAGGAACCCAGAATAGTTAGGAAAGATGGACAACTCTGTAATATTTAAACAACAGATGAGAAGCAGGATTAAAATGGAACATTAACAGACAGGATTTTTAAATTTATTAAATTAAGAAAGGCATTCATTATACCCCTTTTTTCCTTATCAGTCCTGATGTTTTTGTTAATATGTCCTTGCATTTAATATTTTCATCCTGAAGTATTTTTAGATTGTCTTTTGTATAGCTCCTTGATTTTATTACTTCTTTAAAATAACCTACAATGGTTAATTTCATATTAAGAAATACAGTAGAGATAAAGGGAGATAAAGGGAGTCCAAGAGAGCAAAAGTTCTTATAATAATAGGTCATATTATTGACAGTAAAAATCTTGTCCAAAACACCATCACCAGTCATGCACATCCATTGGCAAGGTTCACATTTCTGAGCCCTACTTGTTGTACAATATCATAGAGTTTTAAGGAAATTTAGGAAGGGAAATAATTTAGATTCAAAATCAGGATACAAATATGAAGCACAAACAATGTCATTGTCAATGAGTATTAGCTTTTTACATGAAAAAAAAAAGCGCATAGATTTAAGTACAAGCTTAAAGACTTTACTGTAAAGACCGCACACAGGATTGAATTCTTTCACTTATTCAGCAGAGAGAGCTAACGCAGAAAGTTTCTGTTCTGAATGATACTGAACGGCTATGCTTAGTGCCACCAGATTTACTAACCTGAACACAGAGGTAGAAAAACAATGTTTTACAGATCTAGTCTAGTCCACATGCCTTTGCTGTATTGAGTTCTTAGGAGAAAAAAAATCAACCTTTGGTGTTATTTTCAAATACAAATTTATGGGCAATATGATTTTTCTACCAGAACAACCTATAACAATGCACTAGAGTATGTTTGGGGAAAAAAAAACATCAAAACATATACACACCTCTGTGTGTGTGTGTACTGAAGTCTGGGTTCCTCCTCCATTTTAAAATTGGTAATAGTTATGGATAACATTTAAATAGTTTCCTTGAATTTCTCAGAAAAATAATTTTCTTAAAAATAAGTCCACTCTTCAATAATTCCTTGATTTGAAAACCAAAATATTAACACGGATAAGCAATGTAAGAGGGTATAATCACACCAACAGTATGAAAGCAAAGTGGTATAAAGTACAAATCTGTGAAAAAGATCATGGATTTTGTCCCCTTTCTCTAGAGGAGGATTCCTTCTGTTGAGAAATGAACATTTTTTCAGATAAATTTTTGTGATATTGTTTGTGATATGTTGTGAAAATGTTGTGATATTTTATACTTTTTTAATTTCTGCTGTAGTTTACTGTTCCACTAAAACCCAGTGCAACTGAGATTCAGCCTTATAATTATTTTAAAAAGTACACACTTGTAATTTTGTAAATGTCCAGTAAAACTGCATGAGATCTTAAAAAAGATCCATTATATAAACTATTGTTTTAACGGTACTTTTGCTATCAGAGCACAATGAAAATAGATCCCCTTATTTTCTTTTCATAGACAGATAATCTGGTAGTAACTTACAGAGGTCAATTCAAAATTTTCTGATTATATATTTTATTATGTAGTGGAATAGTGTGCTGCTAATCATTTTCAGATCACTGAAAGCAAATTGGAAAAAAATAATAAGGCCTTTCCCTAGAGCCCTGAAGCTGGAGCCAAAAGTACTTTGGCCAATTTAATTAACTACTGTGTATATTGGTTCTATTACTTCAACTTCAGCTGAACCCTTTGCAAGCCCTTTGCCAGGTGGCTAATGACAGAAAAAAAGGGCCAGGTACAATATATCAAGGACGCCTCACAACAAATAAACATAGCTGAAGTCCACACTAAAATGTGAGGAATCTAAATGCAACTTCTTTATATGGCTTTCACATGCAAAATCATGAATATAATTATGTTTAAGAATTTTTTCAGAATATGAATAAAATACACATATGCACACATATAGGGAACTAAATAGTAAAAGATGCATCAACCCCTTCTGAGAACTCTGGTCAATGCACCAGTGAGAATATCCCACAGGTATGTGTTTCATGATGATAGTAACTCATTTATCCACTAATGGACACTTCTAAATTGGACCAGCACGCAACAGGACTTGTAGTGCCTCTTTTCAGATTTGCTTCTACTCCCAAAGAGATTCTTGCTAGATCCCACCTAGAAACATCATCACTCTCTTGCTACTGAATTAACTTTATTCCAGAGATAGGTAAGGAGGCAAGGCCCACAAAAGCACATATGGCTCTTTTTAATGGCTGCTGGCTGTATGTAGCTCCCAGTATTATCTCATGTCATGTTTGTTTGCTGTCTTCAAATGACTCCTCAGCTGGAGAGCACAAAGGAACCTGGGAGAGTTGACCAGAACCCCAGGCTGACACTCTATACCAGCATTTAATCTGTCCTTTCCCTTGACTCGCTGGCTAAAGGAGACATCTTCCCACCCCCAAAGTCAGGCTGAAACTACTCATGGGGCTTCTCAGCGTTTCTTGAGGAACTGTGAGCAGGCGGCCTATGAAAATGAAACCTATTACTGCAATTTTCCCTTTCCCCTAACAAAGGGAGTGATTTATTTTTTGGAACTTTTCACAGAACAGCTTACATGAATATGTGAAAATGAAGTAAGCCATATTACTACAGATTGACCAACAAATTCCATTTGTGAGCTTGACCTTAATACATATAAAATTAACATCAGATAATCATCATTAGGCTTAATCAATCATTATGTCTAATCAAACATGTATGTATCAAAGCTGAACAGGACAGAGCTAATTGGCAACAATGGTAACTGGCACCATGAATGTACCCCTTAGAGAACAGAAATGAAAATGTGGACTGTTCACTACCTGTGACTACCAATAAAACTACAGCAATGCTGATGAGTAATATTCTTTTCCCGTATTTTTGTCTCTGAAAGTACTGTATTCAATTCATCCAAGAAAACGCATGTTTTCTGTCTTTTTGTTTTGTTTAGTTGTTGTTCCTCAGCAAAGAAACAGGAACAGTGTTACTTCTGTCTATCTTCTGTCAAAGTATGATTACTCCTAATAGTATTTTTTTCCAGTGTTCTGAAGTTACTTTAGTGACAGGGCTCCTTCCAGCAGAAATCATCCCACTGCTTGAATAGGCCACCGTTTCATAGTATCTTTCTACATTTCAGTTGAATCTTAACGTTCTTACTTATTTTGTTCCCTTTAGCATCACCATAAATATGCTGCACGAGCTCTGTTTCTTTTTCATGATTACATCTCTCATTTGCAGATTACCATATTCTGTATAAGCACTGCTCATGCAAGCTATGCTTGTTTATTATTACATTTTTGCTTCTTTCCTAAGTCACCTCCTAAATTTCCTATATGAGTCTGCATGTATTTGCATGTAAATACATATGGCAGTATAAATATATGTATTGTGTGGGGGAGACAAAGAGAGAAAAAAATGTGCGTGAGAGATCTGTTTCTCCAGTTCTATGCTGACGCATTTTCTAGGTAGAAGTACCCAGAAATAAGCACATTTCCAGCACTGGAAATTTCCTAAATTTATTTAAAGAAATGGAAAATTATTAGGAGACTGTTTTCCAAAATAGGCGGCAAGAGTAAGCTTAACCAATAATAATGATATTTTAATAGTAAGTATACACAGATCATTAAGGTTCAGATTCAAAAGCCCAGAGCATTAAATTAATTCTTGGTCAAGGTTTGTCAGGTGAATCTGGCCTGCTCCCTTCACTTTCCAGAGGTGGACTGCTCTCCAAGCCCCCCACCCTCGAAGCCCAGGTGTTAGCTGCTCACACAGCTTAACCTCACAGCCCCCGTAAGGTGCTGCTCTTACACAGCCCTTCCTGGTATTTCCACTTTGATAACTTCTTCCCACGTGCAATCTTTAACAGCTAAATAGATATTCCTGGCCACAAAGCAAGACAATGTATTCATGCTTTAGCTGCTAAATATACATGCCTGCTGCAAATGCCTACTTTGGAGTCGTGGAAGAGCACAGGGTGATAGAACNCCTACTTTGGAGTCGTGGAAGAGCACAGGGTGATAGAACCACAGAATCATAGAATAGTTTGGGTTGGAAGGGACCTTTAAAGGGCATCTAATCCACTGATGTGGTGGGGCACTGAGCAGGGACACCTTCAGTTAGATCAGGTTGCTCAGAGCCCCGTCCAACCTGACTTCGAATGTTTCCAGGGATGGGGCACCTACCACCTCTCTGGGCAGCCTGTGCCAATGTTTCACCACCCTCATTGTAAAAAATTTCTTCCTTATATCTAATCTAAATTTGCCCTCTTTTAGTTTAAAAACATTACCCCTTGTCCTATCACAACAGGCCCTGCTAAAAAGTTTGTCCCCATGTTTCTTATAAGCCCCTTTAAGCACTGAAAGGCCACAATAAGGTCTCCCTGGAGCCTTCTCTCCTCCAGGCTGGGTATATAGGAAAGGGAATATATAGGGTGTGTGTTTAGATATATATATGGTATATAGGAAAGGGAATTAGTTACTTAAAGGTAGTGTAAGGCACCTGCATATGCACAACAGCAGTCCAAAACCAGGCTCCAGCTCCTGCAGCAACCAGGACTGCAGCATATTCCAGTTCCCCCTGCCCCCCAACTTCCCCAGCTACCCAGTCCATTTTCCAGATGTTTGAGATGGTAGTTTATTCCAATGGCTAGCCACTGCTTCAAATGCGTATCTTATTTCCTATCTGTTTTGTGGCAGTTTCTCATCAGCACTTTTCCATTGTGCTTTTCTAAATTAGCGTCCTTTGTTACCCTTTTTCCTCTTTAGAGTTACGTAACGAACTATACTGTCTTAATTTTGTATTTTACTCAAAAGATCAACAGGCAAAAACAAAGAGGGGGAAGATGGCCAGGAGAAGTTCACATCAGGTTGAAACAGTTCAGAAGAAACACAAGGGGATCACAGTTCAGCTACTCAACACTGCATCACGCACCTGTTGTGCTTTCTGTCTTTAGAGGACCTCTAGCAGCATACAGTGAAGCACCTCAAAAAGAAAAAGATCATTTTTGTATAAATAGCTGAAGAGGGCCTTTTTCCTTCAGCGTGTGCTGCTCAGAGTTTTATCTGGCCGTCTGCATGATTAAGTGATGGCTCTTGGGATGATAATACTCCTGAATAAGTGCTGCAGCTTATCGAGTTGGGATATGCATTTTGTTGAACCGCCGTAGCTGATCGTGCTGCTGCGTCTGACAAGCACTGAGACCTCTGGCCTGACACCGAGAGCACAAGGGAGGATGCAAGACAGTTAAGGAAAACCTCTGCAGTAGTGCCCATGCCCTTGGATAAGCCTATGAATGCAATGTGGGACAGGTGCCTACACCCCATCTACCTTGCTGGCAGAGGAGGACAAAGTAGATACAGCCATTGTACTGTACGGCCTTTTCCCATACCCTTCTTGTGGGAAGGGGTAGGGAAAAGCCACACTTCTGAACCCCGTCATCAACTCTGAGGCGCACAGCAATATAAACAATTAAACCAAACAATTCTGCTTTGATTATATTATGGCCTTTCATTGACCACACAGATCCTGCAGAACTAGTCCGTCAAACATTTGTGTGACTCTAAAATACAAATATAAAAAAATAATTAATTTCTATTTTCCTTTTATAAATTGACAGCTGAGATAAGAGAGGTTAGGAACAAGCCCCTTACATTACCTCTGCATTATTTCAGGCATTTAGGACTTCTTTCTTTTCCAGTACTCTACTCAGAGATCCCAGCCCATACCCTTAGGAGGAGCATTATTGACACAATGTTCTGCTTCTATTTTGAAAAGCAAAGTACAATTAGAACTGACAGAGTTCAGACTTTCTCACCTAGTAATCCTTCCTCCTGATGCGTATTTCAAATTCTGATCCTCTTGCTAAGTAAAAGAACTTGGATTTACAATTAATACGAAGAATTAATTAACATTTGTGAGAGAATAAATAGTCTCCCTTTCACCTCAGAAGAACAATTTTCTCATCTATAGTAAAAAAATGCAACCATAAAAATCCATATCAAAAGGAAATTGCCTTTATTCATCATTTACTCAAATCTCTTTCAAGTGCTAGCTTTCTTATTAAGATTTTTCTCTGGAGGAAAATATACTATTTCATGTAGATACTTAGATCTTTTCTTGCAAAGCTGATGCAAAATGTTGCAGATTTTACTTCCTACATCCTTATTTCTTCACAAAAAAACCTTTTACATTTTACACATATAAGT
This sequence comes from Himantopus leucocephalus, assembly GCA_003993805.1. Taxonomy (NCBI): domain Eukaryota; kingdom Metazoa; phylum Chordata; class Aves; order Charadriiformes; family Recurvirostridae; genus Himantopus; species Himantopus leucocephalus. Next base: position 24,180,915 of record RSEF01000004.1, on the reverse strand, counting down.
TTCATAATAAACATTTTCTTAACATTGAGAAACTTCAAAGGATCACTATTTTATTCCTACTTCAACATATATTTTACCTTTTTTTTTAATTCCTAATACTTATTAATGTGTGGAATATGAGTGCTGCAAAAAGAGAACTGCTGTTTATTCTTCCAGAGCAGCACAAGCTGCTTTTCTCATTCTTACTGTGAACTGCTTTGAACATCATTTCCATTGAGTATGCCAACTTTTCATATTTTGTGAGCCAAGGCCTCCTAATTTCATAGCCAGCTTGCATCACCATGCAAGTTCAATTTCTATTTTATACCTTAAGGATTACAGTGATGAAATCTGACTCGGTTACCTTAGGGCTAAAAAGACTGCAGTTTTGATCAATGATCACTGTCAGCTTTAGCACACATTTTCTTTAATCCTGCTTAGCGTGCTGGAGCCGTTAGGATTGTTTTTGCTGTAGTTAATTTGGGGTTTTGGACTAGAAACAATCCTTAATTTAATCATAAAAGTTTGTTCATGTCAACCACATTTTTGGATCGGTTAAAGTTTCATTAAATATGTTGTGTGTTCAGCCATGTTTTGAGGCTTATATGACATTACCTAACATTCATAGAGCAATTATTTATGACTGTCAATTTTCTGTCAAGGTCCTCGAACAACACACCTTTGAATATATGAAATGCAAGACAATTCTTTTAAACAATAATAATCTAAATAACAATACTGCAGGAAATAACAAGATGTGGAAATAAATGTCATGGAAAATGGAAAAATCATCTCTAATTGATCCTGCATTCTGAATTTATCCACCTCCCCCACTGTATTCCCCATGCTCTCAAACACATGAGAATATATACAAGGAGAAATCTAGTATGTGATCAGTCCTTGTGGTTAATGAAAAAGAAGATAACCAGAATATCATACTTGGAGCTTATTCTGTGCTAGTAACTTTTTTTCAACAGAGCTGTTTCACTCTCATCCTGACTTAGAGATCATCCTGATATATTGTAAATCACCACTTTTACCAACTTTTGACAAACCACTAAGTTATTTAGTAATGCAAAGTAAAACATTTTGACAACCTGAATAAGATTACCAAACTAATTCCTGCAATGGGAATTTTATTTGACTTAAAATGGGAGATCAGTTCACACCACCGAGATCTAATTTCATCAAACTTAACACCTATATTCAGCAGGTTGTAAGATTTAGTTACTTATTAATCACGAACCCTGACATGGTGCTGATTACTATGTAGTATTTCTTAACTTATTGGCCTTGTAGCTGTGTTTACAAGGACTACACTGTTACTCACTTTAAAATATCTTTGTTCCCTTAAAGGGACAATGCTCCTTTATTAACTTCCCAACTACTGTACATAATTATTTCTAGGCAGAGTTTACCTTTATTAAGGGAGGCCATGCAAAATCTCCATACTGCAAGACCGCACAAGGCTGGCAGTTGACTGAGCTGGCAGACACTCAAGCCAGGTATATATCTCATGGTTACAGTGCGCATACCAGCTTTAGTTCTGCCATAGTAGAAGGAAGTGTTGAAGAAAGGCTTATAACCAAAAAAAAAAAAAAAAAAAAANNNTTTATAAAAAAAAAAAAAAAAAAAAAAAAGCAGGTATAAAATGTTGTTTCAATGACCCATGAAACTAGCATGAAAGAGCAAGACATTTTTCTAAAAGAGACATACTCCCTTAGGATGCTAAAGTAGCCTGGGACATGACCCCAGGTTCAGGAATAGCTGTCTTCCCTCCAGTGATTTCTACCACCTCCCACCCCTTAAAATAGTTCAGCTCCTGTGTTTTCATTAAGTTACTAAAGCTTTATCACAGACACCAATTTCTTCCAAATATTATCATTTAAGTATGACCTTACTAAAGCAATGCCATCCCATAAGCTAAAGTACAAATGCGCATGCAATTCACTAGTTTTAAATGGACGTTGATTTTATATAAATAATGTTGCTTAAGTGGGCGTCAGTTTGTAGACTGCTGTGATATTTGGATGCCTACAACCCTACTGGTATTTTTAAGTTTCTTAGCAGATAAAACATGTGAAGAACTTTAATTTTCAAAAACCCAGTATGTACTTCCTCACACCTTTGAAAATGTATCCTGTGTCCTTGTAGTTGCACAAAACTACATATTATACTTTCTTTTTTTTTTTTTTAATTACAGCTGTATTTAGAAGTACTTAGACTGCAATGCTACAGACCTTGCATAAATAACAAACCTGGAGCCAGACATTCACATTATTGTCTGAGATTTACAGAATCTGAAAACTTTTTCCCACGTCTACCTTTGTAAGCATGTACGTAGTTCCTTAATATCAATCCTTAGGCTATACAAGCATGTACATGTAGTTAATATTATTTTTACTCCATAATTTCTGTCTGTTCGCTAATCTGGAAACAGCAGAGGTAATTTAAATCCTTACCTGAGTAATGATCTTGATTAAAGATTAGTAGAAGCTTCACTATTCTACAGTTGGAAAAGCTTCATTACCCTAAAAAAACTATATCCCACATTCTTTGGTCCTCTACTTTCTGGGAACCCAATCTTTTTTATCCTCTTTCATCATAAGAACAGGTATGAGAAATACAAGACAGTTACATTTCTGTTCTTCCTTAAACAGACTAGCATGTGCTTTATTATTAAAATACAGTTGTACACTACATCAAATTCTGTTCGGTTTTAAGTATGACATGTTTAAGAAAGGTTTAGGAGATTATGCAGTTCAAGATAGCTTTCACACATAGGAAAATTCTAAAATGTTATCACTGCCAGGAAGAACTGTGTTCATTTTGCATTATGCATAACTTTCTTCTGGTGTTTTACTTATAGCCACATCATTTAAACATCCTCCCACAGAACCTTTTTCTCATACTTAAGCTGCAGCCATGGTGACACTATTGCACTCACATGACAAAGGGGACAAACAAGTTTGATCCCAATGAAGCACGGGTTTCCACAAGAATATTAAAAATACACAAAATCTCTGGTCCAGAAATTGCTTCCAAGTTAAAGACACAGAAAAGAAAAAATGCATGCTGAAAATAAATAATCTTTTACCCAATTATTTGATTGAACTGAAATAACATTAAAAATACTCTTCAACATTAGTGGTAGTGAGAATTAATTGCATGTTTAGGCAAATAGCTTCTAATAGCCTTTTTAAATGTTAGTTGCCATAAAAGTAACCTTGTAACAGCGAAATGAGCTTATTGCCTGTGGGCTGATATATAAATGTATGTACACATGAAGAAGTGGGTATTTATTGACTCATGTTTGTGTCATCTCAGGACTGAGATATTCGTTTGTAATATCGATTGACTAATTTTCTCTTAGCTTAAGTACTCTATGAGACTATCTCACAAACAAGGGCCTTCCAAAAGCAGGCAAGAACCAAGACGTAATGTATTTTTCCCAGGACTATACTTCATGTGAATTCACAGATGGCTGTTTTATAGGATACAGCAGTTCATTTGGTAAATATGATATTCCATAGGCGTGAATGGAAGTTCTGCTGGAACCTCCGCACCTTCTATCTACCACTGTACAGATTAACTTCAAACTGTTAGTTCTGATCTATAGTCATTTAAATGGCCAAGGCCTGTGTACTTCAGATATATCTCAGCAAAGATACACAGGTTGTGGGACTAGAGTAACAAAAAAGAGGGAAACCCCACATTTGGACCCATGCTCCTGCCCCCATGGACACAGATAGTCCCCTGTTTTTCCTCAGTTTGCAAACAATAAACCCTAAAAGTTATTTCCCTAAGTCTTTGAAGAAGAAGGGCATGAAACCAGCCAGTAGATGAACAGGGAGAAATTTGCTGTTTTGGTTCATATCTTGATTGGCTACGTTCTGACAGGTCAGTGAGAGAGAAGGGCCGCCCAGCTGCAACACAACAGTTCCTACAATACGTCACTTACATGCCCAAACTAAACCACCACAAATATACACCAAAGATAACTTATATACCTGCCCCTCTGGTCAGTTATTTTTTGTAGTACTCAAATCCTTCAAATCACAATGCAGAAAGAAGGATTTCACAGAATTTCAGAGTTGGAAGGGACCTCTAGAGATCATCTAGTCCAACTCCCCTGCCAAAGCAGGATTGCCTAGAGCACATTACTCAGGACTGCATCCAGGCGAGACTTGAAAATCTCCAGAGAAGGGGACTCCACAACCTCCCTGGGCAGCCTGTTCCAGTGCTCTGTCACCCTGACCGTAAAGAAGTTTTTCTGTATATTTAAACGGAACCTCCTATGTTCCAGTTTGTGCCCATTGCCCCTCGTCCTGTCATTGGGAACCACTGATTTCTCTTTTTTTTTTTTTTCAATTTCTACAGTCTTCCTTATCATACATCTATAAGAACTGACTGATTCTTCACAATTTCCTGACTCACTCATGTTCTCCAAAAAGGCCCCATTTTATAAATCACAATCTCTCCAAGGCCACTCCTTAGCAACATTTGCTTATATACATAGGTAATTTACCTAAGATTGTTACAGAGAGTAAATTCTGTCACAGCTGATTGTCTTCTCTTCACCTGTTGTCCCTTATTTCTTTCACTTTTGATATCTAAATCTCTCTCAGAGTTCCTACCCCTTAGCAGGTCTTCACCTGCAGGAGACAGCACTTCATTTCATAATCACTGCCTTGCCTGTTTTGCACGCTTAATTCTTTTCTATTGTTGCAAGATTCACTCAAGTATATAATACAGAAGGATAACACGTGCTGGAACCTGCTTCAGCTGTGCATGCTGTCATATTTTGTATTACTCCTATACCAGTATTTATCTTGCCATTAAGGGAAGGACTAAGACACCCTTTACACATACTTGTGTAAGACCACACACACAAATTTGGGACCATATGCTATCTGTAAATGAATATATTTATGTGTCTATACATATATAGATAGAGAAGTCATATGGACGTAGATCAAGTGGTCCTGAGCTTGCACACTATTAGCCTACATGCTGAAAATAAAAAGGACTTTTCTCTGTCGTTCTGCTGCTTTCACCAATACAAGCCTATGTGCTTATGCAGGTAGTCAGCAACACTAAAATGAATCATAAAGTTAGAGTGTAACTAAAGCCCTATATTTTCCAATGGAAAGGTTCGCTGGGGGGAATGGATATAACTATGTGGATCAGGGAAGAGGGGAGAGTCAGAAAGAAAAGAGAAGTTGCAAGGTAAGCAACATCTGGCAAAATAGAAGGAAAGATGATTGTGTAAAAAGTGGAAGAGGAAGAGATAAAAGGGTTGACAGAATAGCAAAGGTACTAAGAATATGAGATGAACTTTTGTGAAAAAAGACAGTAACAGAGAAAAGAAGATGGAAGAACAAAAGTCCAGGAAGGAAATTAAACTAGTGCCAAAAGAAGAATGGGTTTCATATATTTAAAAAAATTCCTTTGCAGTTTTTTCTTTTTCTAAAATTACTTTGGGATCACAGCTGCACACTTCATCCCTCAGATGTTCAGTCCCCAAACATAACAACAAAAATTCATTAAAACAAATACTCTGTTAGAGTACTGATTGCCTACAGCCATAGGTTAATGAGTATCTTTCTAACTAGTGAGTCCTGCATGTAAATGAGGGATGTGGATCTCAAAAGGTTACAGTTCTGGTCCATCTGAATAATGAGCACGTTACCAGTACATTGTGAGACACTACAATGGACAAAAAATTACTTTCCTTTTCTAAGAGCACAATTTTAAATAAAAAACACCATTTTGCTAATAAAATAGCAAAGATCATAACCACAAAATTAATCCTCTTTAAAAAAACAATATTAGCCAGCTGAATTGCTGTGGGTTGAAGCTCCATCTTAAACACAGGCATAGAATTTTCATTTTCAGCAGCAGTTGCTAGGATCCACTTCTGTTTCCTAGCAACATAATTTTAACCTACTTTTCTAGTGCATCTCTTACAACGAACAAAAAGTCTTCTTAGAAGCAAATCTTTCACTCTTCTATCAATACAAGCATATGCATGTAATAGTAAATCAAATACCTTTCTGGAGGAGTTACTGAAAAGTCATTACTTTTCCAGAAATTAAGTGCAACAAATATAAAAATGGTAATGAAGTATCCCTGAAGAACTGCAAATCTTCAATGTCAGTGTCCTTGTAATTCTGGATTTACTAATCTCTTGAAAAAATACATTTTGTTCCTAATCGAAAAATATATTGTTTCAGGGGGAAGTTTACTGGAGAATTTGAGAAAAAGACCCAATGAAGCATGACTTCTTAAAATAGAGAGTACTCCTTTTTTGATTGCATCGGGATCCTTGGAGTGCAATACACGGGATATTAAAGAATATAACACTTGGGCATATTTTGAAGTCTTATGAAGAAACAACTACTGAATAAAGACCCCTCTGTAAAAATTCGTAAGAAAGGACACATGAAGGAAACAAACTATCCTCCCCATTTCCAGCACCATTCTTACAACCATTGTTTAGATATCATCTTGGTAAAATTAAAATCCTCTGTTTTTTTTTCAGAAGCAAAGTGCTTCCGTCCTGTAGTTAATTAAGCAAGAATTACAAAACACTAGAAGTACAACGTTATTTGCATGCTCATGGTTTTTCATTTTCACTTCTCGTCAAACACTCTAAATGATCCAATATCTTAACCAAATCACATCCCACAGCACAATAGCAGCATCACAGAGTTCTTTTGATATCAGTCTGCAGTGGGAAAACCATAGTATCTTCCTTCTGAGAGTTTGTAAACAGACCTTGCATGCTGCATGCAATTTAGAGAAATCAATCTATGCAACATCATTATGTTTCTTTTCCAGCAGACATTGCCATAACCTGTCAGCAAGACACACACTTTAAATTCAGAATAACTCAGCAGGCTTAATCAATATGTGATTCAAAAGAAACACTAGATCACTTTAAACATATATTAATGTAAATCTTGTCAAGCTAATACTCAGATACTAGAGAAGGCATAGGGAAGACTAGAGACATTAACCAGATGGGTGACACAAGACAGCAATGCTGACATGTCCAATTTCTAATGCATTTTTCCTACTTCTAAACATAAAAAAAATTAAGTCCATGTGTAGATTAATAAATACACATGATGTCAGTCTTGTTCTTATTTATCAGTTCTTAGTATCAAGATGACTATTGATTTATTAGTAAAAATATAAAGTTTTGTTAATGTTGGAAGACATTACTCAAAATTGATGTGTTATTTGCTATTAAAATTATTTTTTGTTTCTTCTTACTTAAACATTAAAAAAAGAAATAATACCATGTGATATGTGACATCATAGACAAGGAAAGCGTACAGCTATTCAGCAACACAGAAACTGATTTTTTTCAAAAACTGATTGAAACCTTTGTAAAGTTCTAACACTGCTCTGATGCACTGGTAATTTAATTCCAATTAATGGTACACGATCAGCTTTAATATGTATAGAGAACTCATGATTTATGTAAAATTTGTTTAAATTGGAAAAATGTTCTTGGTGTAATTACATAGATAATAGATTACTTTAGTAACTCTTCTAAAGATATCCGTAAGTTTAACATCATGACAATGAACCTGTGTTGAATAAGAAGCTAGTACATGCCTGCAAATGATATATTATTACTGATAAATGGGAAAAGTCATGATTGTAACACAGGTATCCGACAATTGACTTGTTTCGTAGGCACCATGTGGTATTCAATACATTAAGACATCTTTCCTGGATATAAAGTCTCATTCCTGAGATTCTACTGAGATGAAACATGGCATCATGGTATGCAACTATAGATGTAGAATTCCTACTGAAGTATTACCTCAGAAGCTAACATTGCTATTTCAACATACTTACTTTCAGATGTACCACTGATTAAGCAATGGTACTTCAGCAGAGGTTTAAAGCATATGCAATTGCTGCAGTGGAAGGAACTGTGGCATATGCAATTCAGTGGAGTTCTTTTAGGCAAAGATATACCAATATTATGGTCATTTTATAAAGGTTAATACAGTAAATCATTCTGAGAAATTCTACAAATACATATCCCAGAAGGAAGTATTAAACACCAGTGTAACTGCATACATAAAAAAATGAGTATGAAGTTTGAGACTTGTTTAGTGTAGCTCTCAGACTTCATTAGGTTAATCGGTTGTATTTTGTAAATCATCACAAACCCACAAGGAGGAATGTGAGAAGCCACTGCCTTTTCAATATTGATTTTTATGTTATGAAACACAGAAAAAACAATAAACAGCAAGGAGACAGACAGGAATATCAAAATAAGGGAAACTTCAAAAGAACAGCAATGCATAATTGCCTTCCAAAGCAAACACCTGAAGATTAAATGAAATGGTTTTGTAATACGTGCCAAGTCTTGTCACAGAATCCAACATCTTTTATCCTTAATGTTGTCCACAGGAAACGACTAAAATATCTGAGACCTGCATTAAGAATGAAACCACAACATTGCTTTCACAGTTGTGTTACTGAGCACCTGGGGAAACATGAAAAGAGTTTGACTTTCAAAACCCCCTCAGTGACAGAAAGGCATGGGGAAAAGTCCAGCACAGAAAAGATCCAAGGGAGTTGATTTTTCCTCAACCTGATGTTAAAAATAACATTTACAGTTCTTTTGTTGTAGAAAAGGGGATGTGGCTTGCAAGGGAAGAGAAACAACCGGCAGTCTCAGAAAGCTCACTGTTAGGACACTTATGCATGAGTCAAAAATCTACTGAGGAAACTCTGAATAACTGGCAATATACAACATTTGAAATCAAACATTTGAAATCAAAACAAACCCACAAATCAATCAATCGCACACAAACTTTTTCCTACCATGATTATGACATCTTTTTCATTACAGCATAATGTTCATCTTATATCCAGTGACTTCCATACAACACTACAGACTTGAAATAAAATTTGAGGATATGCAATTTGACTTGGAGCACTAAGAGTCCTGTAACTATCTTCTGATACAAAATGTGGTCCATAAGTTTCAAACGTTAAGTCAAACATCCGGGTATAAGTTGTCGAGACAAGGGGTTGATTTATGAAAAGAATTCGTATCACACCATTTTGCACTATAGAATCTTGGCACACTGAATTATCACTATTAATGCTAAGAAAGTCAGATACATACATGTATAGTATCTCTGCAGTGTTACAAACCCCTTGTTATTTAATATTAATAGCTGAATGTTTGAATGGTTTTGTCCAAAACATACTTGAGTATATTCATTGTTAGTAGATTCTAATTAATATTGTAATAATTCCATACACTTACAACTGTCATGCAGGGATCATACGATTTTGCTAATATGCTCCTTTCTCTTGTACTCATATATGACCTATATAACTAACCTGGCCTTAACATATTTATTCTTAGGTTACTGCAGTATAAATTAGAAAACTATCACATCCTATATCTTTCCTGGAGCTTGGAATGGTGCTTTTATTTTATTCTTATTTTCAGTCACAGTTCGTTCTCATATGAAGTATCTTTACTGATGTACATGTTCCTTCTTAAGTCAGTGGGCCCACTGGCATAAGAATAAAAATGATAGTTTTATTTCATGTATGACTACCATATGATGTCACACATATTTCATATTTCTAGGAAAAAACAGGAAATTCAGTGAGCAAAAGACGACGCTGGAACTGCAGGAGTAACAACACTATAGTGGGATTTAACAAGATAATTTTTGATGCTCTGAGATCATTATTGCCATGGTAACACTTGCAACACTTTATTGCTGCAAAATCTTTCACTGAAGAAATGAGGTTGCACAAATTCAATTTAAGGAAAATACATGCATGCACACCCACACAATTGAAAAATAAATGCAGCCTGAACAAAGACTCTTTGGGCTTTAATTAAATAGACCACTTTGAGATATATCCTCATCAACACATACAATTTCAAACATGCTAGGAAGAATTTCACTGCCATTTAGCATTGATTATGCTTAAACAAGGCATAAAGAAAAAGCATATAAAAACTGTTTATAAGTGTAAATTCTATTGACGCAAAATACGTAGCTATTTTTCCTGTTCCTAGGTTCAGGGCTTGCAACAACATGACTCAGTTTAGTAGGATGGCAATTAGACTGCTGCGATTCCCAGATGGTAGAGTAGACCCTGTGGGCTGTTTATCCATCATCAGGTTTGGAAGGACCTGCTGTCAAGGTATGACTGCACTGTGGTCGGGGCGTAATGTTAGCAGGAATAGGCCGACCTATTCGAGCTTTGCTGTAGAACGGGCAACAGAAGGAATGAAGAGAAGGGTGTGAGAACAAGCATTCTGGTTTCTAGCTCACACTGAAATTTGTGCCGACACAATTATTACCTACCTCTGCTGGTTTGAGTAAAGATGTAATTAAAGTTCCCCACTGCAGCATAGACTTGCCTAAGCTACTCCCAAGGCAAAATCAGTTTCCACTTGGCCTGTCGATTAGGGAGACGATCAGAAGGTGACATACTCTCTGAAACACTCTGCAACCTGATCTAGTTGAAGATGTCTCTGCTCACTGCAGAGGGTGTTGGACTAGATGACTTTTAAATGTCCCTTCCAACCCAAACTATTCTATGATTCTATGAAATATTTGAAATACATTGTCTGTTATGTTGCCAATTTTTCAATTTGGTAAGACACTACTAAAAATCCCAACTAAAAATCCCACCAAATACAAAGAAAGTCCCAGCTCATGGAATACTGTGATTTCTTGATCAGCTTGTGATTCTGTTCACTGATAGTAACTGTGATGGTAACAGTTTCATAATTGTGCAAATAAACTAGAATTATGGCTCAGAAAAAAAAAAAAAGGACAGATGGGGTTCCCTTCCCTTTCCTCCCCTCCCCTCCCCTATTATTTTGTGTGTCCTGGAAAGTGATTTTGATTAGCAATAATGCCTATTTCCCCTTAATTCCCAGAATTACCATACCACACATATATTTAGTTCTTAGTCTTACAAATACTTATGCTTTGCGCTTAAGCAATCACAGAGTCATAGATTATGCACAGCTCTTGCCAAACTGAACCTAAAGGCTGTAAACTGACAGCTGCACCTACCTCTTATTTTAACACAGAAAAATTCCTAGCACAGTGGAACTCCAGCATTCTGGGGACTTCTGGTTAATAATAAAATAAGAATATTAATAATATCAATGCAGAAACAAAATGTTAAATCATTTGGATGAAAAGGCCAAAACCTACAATTCAGCTTTAAAAATTGCTTAAGTGTACTTCCAGTTCCTTATCAAATTAGTAGATACACTTTAGCAGCTCCTCATTTCTCATACCACAGCCCTAAAGTCATACATTTATCTTGCATACTGATTTTTTAAATTTTTTTTTCAGTTTTATTAAAGGCAGGGTAACTTGCTATGCAACAGAATTTTTTTCTCAGTGGGAGACTTCTGTACGTCTCAGAAGCTGAAATATTCTATTTACCTGGTGATTTATGAAATGCTACTAATGTACTGAAGATTTCTGCACTGATTTTTTTTTTCACAGTTACAGCTAAGGGTATAGATTTTAAGTAAATAACAGAAATGTCCTTTGAACTGAAATATCTCTTCAGTTTTTTCCAGTTAGTGATCTGGAGATAGTATAGTGTACATTTTTAAAATTTATCTCATCATATGTCTTAAAAAGGAGCTATTAAACTATAAATCTACCTTATTGACTCAATACATATCTTTTGGCCTTAAAAGACCGTATACATTATGTATTAGTAATAACAGTCTCCTTGCTAAAGTGTAAATGTATGTGATGTATTGCACAAATACCTCTCAATAGAATACAGCTATCACGTGTTTGCTATTGAGACAAGGATTATTTTAGTCTCAGTTCTGGCAACAGTCACTGCATGCTGTTCTTCTGGTTTTCACAGTTGGGTTTTGTTCAGCTTCTTACTTTCAGGCAACAATTTTGCATATGGATACTAACTTGATATGGCAAATTTGGGGCCAAATGTTGGCTCTTCCATAAGGGAAGGTTTGAAGAAAGTGGTCTGGGTTCCTTGTGGGCTGTGATTTAAGGGAGCATGCAAAACATACGATAAGCCATATTCAGAGCATTCAACAGTAAAAAAAAAAAAAATACTCACGGGCTTTATAGGAGCCCAGATAAGGCTTCTGATACGAGCCCTTTGGGGAAACTATTTCAGTGTCAGTGTCCAAAACAATTTCAAAACTGAACAAAATCCAGCATATATCTTTAATTCATGTAAAACAGATATGAAGCTAGCTTTAACCACAGATAAACTGAGACTGAGACATAGCTTTCAGCCTGTAACACTTGTGTGGGAAACACACGGTCTATATGTTTCCCTTCCCAGCACCAAGCAGATTGTATCACACCAGTGCAGCTCCATCTTGCCAACTACCCTTTTTCAGAAGAGTCTCTGCCCTTAAACTATATACCCTTACACTCACAATGACCCAGGGCTTGAAGCAAGTGTACTATACCACTGAGATACTGGTGGCAACATCTCAACACGGCTTTCTGCAGGGCTCCTCCCTGCAGCACAAGTAGCCAAGAAGCACTGCAACAGCAGATCCAAAGTCTGGTCTGGCTGTAATTCCACCTGTACTGCAAGCTTGAGTACTGGAGAGAAACAGCTGGAGGAGAAACTGGAGCACTGGAACAGGCTGCCCAGAGAGGCTGTGGACTCTCCTTCTCTGGAGATACACAAAACCCGCCTGGACGCGTTCCTGTCCAACCTGCTCAAGGTGAACCTGCTTTGGCAGGGGGGTTGGATTAGGATGATTTCCGAAGGTCCCATCCAACCCCTACCATTCTGTGATTCTGTGTGAAAATGTCCTGTGTCCAACCGAGCTGTTACAGCTAGCTGCAACATTGCTGTAACTATTCCAAATGTGTAAGGATTAATTGACTTTTCATACTGATAACAATTGGTGATACATTGTGCAACTGGTTATTAAAAATCTACTCCTGAATTCAATGTCTGTAAAAAAAATTCCTATAAAAATTCTCTCAGAATAGGATTAGGTTTTCATTTTGTCTTCAAGCTGAACATTCAGAGTGCAGCCCAGCAGCTGAGATCGAAGCCAATTACAACATTTTAGGATTTTCTCATTTCCAGTTTCATTTACAGCTCTTGCTATTATTTTGAAATTGCCATTTCCCATCTTGCTATTTAATTACGATCCTCCGTTGTTGACTTCCACAATGATTTGTTTTGTTGTGATTCATGATGTAACACACCTTTGTCTTTCTTGCACTGTGTGATCGCAGTTTGCTACTAGTGGACTTGCTTTGAAAATGTACATTCTGTCTTACACTTGCTACTGACATGCTATTTTCTAAAAAGGCTTTCAGAGCTGCTGGCAGCACTGAATTCAGCAGCCATGACAGACATACTGACAGCAGCAGTATTTCTTCCTTTCTCTGAAACACAGCTCCGGAGGGAAATTGTGTTGGTAAGGTATTTCTATATCCTTGGAGGACCTTAATCTAATTCATAAGAGGAAAACACTCTCTGCAATCTATAAATACTACCTGTTACACAAATTTTAAATAAAGCTGTAAGATAATCAGGAATATACTGATCATATATACTGAATATATGAATACTGAATATATACTTAATATACTGACCTTAGAAAAGTAGAAACTCTTTGTTATGATATTCTGACTGTTCTTGGCAGCAAGCCAGGTCTCGATGACAGACAGCTTTCTGGATTTGAAATATAAATGATGCGGGAAGCACCGCCACTTACAGCTTGCTCCATGCTTTCCACCGTAAGACTTTGTTTTGCTTTGCCAAACCTGAACCGCATGAGTTGAACTTGTTCCTGTTAGACAGTTGTCTCTGGTTGTTCTTCTTTCTCTGTTGATTTTTCCCAAAATCTATGTCAGCTTAAACAGCATAACCATTTTTGAGAGTGAGGGTAAGGAGAAAAGGTGTCTTCATATAAAAAAAAAAAATATAGAAATATTCACGTAGAGAGAGTGTAGCTTTTTTTCTTAAAAGTTTGGAAGCATTGGAGCAGGAACTTGACTTAACCAGAAGATGCCCTTTGTGTCTAGCTTGTGACTTTTCCACTCATGAAAATCCACTCAACTTTCACCAAATTGCCAAGTCCCTGAAAACTGTCAGTGCATAGTGTAGAGATTTCCATGTGCCTTCTCACCTCAAAGTCCAGACATATCATGCCGCTGGATTCCCTGAAACTGTGAGTGCAAACTTCTCTGCAATTGCAGACCAGAGCTGCCAGTCAGAGCCCAGAGCCAAAAACTGAAATCAAGATCTAACAGAAGTCTGATTTTTTATTCTATCTATGTTATCCAAGAAGAAACCTTAGCAACTTGAATGAAGACTGGACTACAGTTGGATATGACTGGCATGAGACGTGACACGACACTACAACTGTAAATTTCCTGAATTTCAATCACTAGACACGGACTGCACAAAAAAAAACCCCAAAAAAGTAAAGAAAAAAAGAAGAGCTTACAGAAGAGCATTAAGGTAATGTATGGAATCATTCTAATACTTTAAACACCCATAATATGCACTAAAAAAAACCCCAAAACCAAACGTTTTTCAATGGATCTGCTTTGAAATTGAGTCAAAACCCTTTACTTTCAGTTCTTGCATTGTTCCAGCTAACAATACTTCTCTGTTCCTAGCTGCCTCTTGTCACCTTTGATTCCCTGCTCAAACCATCCCTTTCTCCTGCTTCCTTTTATACTATTATACTGAATATAACTAATTTATTTTAAGAGAAAAGTGGTAAAATGATATGAACACTTTCCCAGTCTACACAACTTGCTTTTACTTTCTTTCTTCCTACCCCTCAAAGAATTATAACCATATTCTCTCATGAGAAATTTGAAAGCTTATCTCTTCCCCTCCACCTCCAAATCCTTTCCTCTCATCTCAATCTCAAGCATTTCCTGATTCTTCTCTCATTCATATCTGTTCCCTCTGTTTTTCTTCTTGGTCTTCTTTATTCTGTCTTTTCTTTGTCAAATTAAGGAGTCAAATAAATATCTTATCCTTAAAAACTTCATTTCTTGCCTGTTTCCCTTGCAGTTACCATCCCATCTTCTTTATAATCTTTAAATCCTTCAATGTTCTGTTTACACCCACCATCAGAAGCTCCTTTATTCCATTTACCATTTCTCCAGTTCGACTTCTGTCTCTTAGATTTCACAGAGTAAAACTGTTCATATTCAAGTGGCCAATTATCCCTGACATGCATTATGCTCCTCAAGTGTCTCTGATTCAGTAAATCATCTTCTTGAAGTTTTGTTAGCTACTGTTTCCCATAAGGCTGTCCTCTTTAGATTCCTCTTCCATGAAAAGCGTTCCTCCACCATTTTATGAATGCTCCATAGACCTCTAAACTGATCACTCTTCCCTCTTCATAGCCTTATGTTGATAATCTCCTCCACAAACAACAAAGTCAGGTATCGACAGATATAGTCAGACCTATTGCTTTCTATGCAAACACCATCCCTTCCTTCTGATATCTCCTCACAGGTGTGTAGTCACCAACCCAAACAGGTCTAAAGCAGATCCTATTTCCATAAGCCCTCCTTGCTCCTTCCTCTCTTGACTGTTGTTGACATCATCAGTGCAGCTTTGCCCTTCAGGACCATAGCAAGGACATTACTGATTTGCACATCTCACATTTTGGAGAAATTCCATATACTTCTGGTGGCTTATACATTAACAAACACTTTGCTGATAGCTAATAACAATTTGATAAGAAAGTGGGACAGAAACACCAGCGCCCGCGCCTCCTTAATTTCTAAGACCTGTTTTAGGAGGTTCCAACCTGCTTACACAGCGTCTTGCAGCTGGTTACTGTATGGGCTCTGGTTTCTCTATGGAAATTGCACAAGCTACTTGCTTTCACTTTAAAAGCCATTTGTGGCCTCGTCATCCTACTTATCATCTTTCATTCACTGCTGATTGGTGACTCCCATTTTCAAACAGCTCATGATGCTAACCTCCAGCGTGCACTTGGTAAATTCTGAAACAAGTTTCCCCTATCCTGCTTCTCATTCTTGGAAGTAGCACATAGTAAATATCTACCCTTCTATTCCAAACGCTTTCTTTAAACACTTTGTGCTCACCGTGCCTACAGTGAACTTGACAAGTGTAGGCTGAGGAAGGGTAAGTTAGTCTCCTGAGATTGTTGTCTGCCGAGCTGAATATTACCCTGCTTCCTTACACACCTGGTCCTAAATTAAACATCAATCACAAGCTTTTTGAGGACTGACTTCTTGATCTATGTTTCTTTACATAATAGCATGCCACCTACAACTAGGTATGAAACAGTATAAAAAAAATACAGAAAAGACGTGATTCTTCTTAGAACCTCTTTGTTATTTATTATATGTTACCTTTTATTATAGTGTCATGAGCCAGACAGAATCTTGCAGATACCAAGAGGAAGGTCTGAAGAGTCAAGCAAACGAAAACCACCCTACAAAATTAGATTTTTATTCCTCGCTCTGCCACAAAGTTTTTATGTGTTTCTGGGCCAGTCACTTGAGGCCAGCCTTTCAGATGGGACCACTAATTGTATGCTTTCCCTTTTTTATGTCTCTGAGCTGAAAACTTAATGAGCAAATTTACACAAGCCCCAGGGATCCCGAGAACAGAGTGAGGTGGAGGTCTTTTAAAAAAGGAAAGTTATCATTCTGTGTCATCAGGTTGTATCATAGCCAGAATTAAGGAAAAATTGTGCCCTTTTTTTTAATTGTTGGCATTTCATCTTGTTATTAAGCAAAACCAAAAGTCAAAATAGTAAATACTGTTGCAAAGCTAAAAATAAAAAATGGAATTTAATCAAAATATTTCATGTAAATACCTACAAAGTTTCAACTTTTTTTTTTCCATTTTGATAAAGGTTTTATTAAAATTTAGAAGTAAAATTATTTCAAATTTCAAAATAGAATTATTTTATCTTGAAAATAAAAGTGGAGTTATTCAAGTGCTCCTTTTCACTTGCATGAATATTTAAGAATAAAAACATCATTGAAATGGATCATTTTTTGAAACACTTTGTTTCAAGTAGAAAAAAAAACTCTCTAGGATTTGTAACCATAATAAATACATATTTTCTAACTTTTGAGTACTTGACTTTATAACCTGAATCTTTTCTTTATACATGGAAATATAAGAATGTGTATGTGCACTTATATACTGAATACAATTTCACTTGACCAATAACTTTTTTAAAATCATTGCCTTCAATTCAGGGTTGCAGACGTTATATCCACGCTTAAAATAAAACTTGCTGGGGACTGTGCTCTGGTCCTGATGACAACTAGCACAGCAACTCTCTTACCTGCCTAGCCCCTAAACAGAGCAGCTACACTTTGAATACTTATTGAATAGTGCCTAGGTGTTACATGGAAGACTGTTTTTGAAATTAGGTCCACAAGGACCACAGAAAGAACTTAACAGTCTGGGCAACGATAAAACTGTGCGCACGTATTAGCCTAAACTTAGCATAAGAATACTTAAACTTCACTATTATGTTTATAAAACATATATTTCCTTTTTTTTTCCTCACTCCATCTGAAGCTGCATTAAAGCTACTGGGAATTAACTGCGCTGATTCTGAATTAGATGAACAAACATTTCAGAAAGAGAGTAGCACGTTACTGAGTTTTTTTTCATTGCCATACAGCTTTTTCCTACATGGGTAGGATTTTGCTGTAGTCTTGTTTATAAAAATAAATTACTTATTATTGGTGCCGCTTTTTTTAAAACTACGGGAAAATGACTTTTATATCCATCTAGCTTCCAATAGAGATATGCTATCTGCGCATATAGTTGTGACAAAGTATTTATTCCCATAGATATTGAAAATATACTCTCTCATTCTAATTATTTATTAATAAGGAAAGTTGTGGTTTCACAGATGGAAGTAAATTACACATTCACATGTAAAACTTTACAATAGGTGTGTTTGATTGTAAATGGTGGCAAAAAGCTGATGCTTAGAGTATGCCTGTTAGTCATACCATATCTAATAAGTTCACTGTCTTTAAACCAATAAAAAGCATTGTTTCAGACACCACTAGCTCTTTATAACCTCTGACTGATGAAATTAAGTTTTATGAATTGCTTCTGGTTTTCCTTTTTGAAACATTTACAGGGCATGAAGAAAACTGGGAGTCTTAGAGTGCGAACCAAAGCAGTCCAGTGCACAGGGCAGAGAGCTCCCTTGGGCGAGCCGATGTGACCACAGACATACATCTGGAATCTCAGCCCTGCTTAGCACTACAATCATATTCCTATGTCCACTTGGGAGAAAAACACAGACACACACACACACAAAAAAAAAAAACCCCTGAAAGCCTATTCTGAAAATTTTTTCTGACAAATCAACAGTAAGTAAATTATTTAGACATCATTAGTTTCTTAGGTTCTCTGGCCATTGAAAGAAAAGGAGATACTAATGGTGTTGCTTTCAGTCTTTCAAGTTTGAACACTTGCACAAGTTGTGGAAGACCCGAGTTCAGACTATTTTTTTCATTGTCAGATAATCTAAACACTTTTTTTCACAAGGATACCCTAGCGTTGAGCCTACAGGGAGTATTCACCATGCCTCTCCACAAAACAGAGTTCAAGATTTGCTACAATGCAGTGATGGAGCAGGACTGAACATGACTACATATTGGATGTGGCAATCTCAGCTGTGAAGGAAGAGCCCTGCATCCAGCTTCTGCTATAATGACCATTTATTTGTTTTATCTAATGAATGTTCAATCTACCTATATATGTGTGTGTGTGAATATATGTTTATATATGGAACTAGTAGCATCTGGATTCTCAGTGGGTTTAATTGGGAGATAAATGCCAAGTGGCTTAGCCCAAGGCATTTCTGGAGTTGCACAAAAGCAGCAAGATACCTAGAGGTTTTCATTATTACTAAAAATGATACACCTCAAGTGTTCAGTCACTTCAAAGAAGTGGCAGCAGAAAGAGCATCTGGGTTTTTTGTGTTTTGAACTATGTCTTCACTTTATTCACCTTTACTCAGCCTCAGCAATGTGAGGTGCTTAAATTATTAAATAACTCAAATAATTATGATATTTCTCTTCTGCCTGCTGAAGTAGAGAACAGTGAGGAATGAATGAATGTATCAGTAAGACTCCTAGTCTTCTGTTCAATGTATTTAAGTCTACACACTTTAAACTTAATCTGACATAAAATACATGATAAAAAATTTTAAATATATCCTGACTTCAGTTCATGAGTAATAGTTAAGTTGTAAAATATAGGGAAACGAAATGACTTCATCTAATACTGCTTCAAATTCACACTTCCAAAGGGCATTGTTCATTCTTACTATGAAACAAGGGATTGTTTTGGCGCACATAGTGTGGTGAGTGTTGCAGCATTATGACTTATACTGAGCGGTTAGGTTGTTACAGCTGCAATAATTCAAAACACAGTCAGCTCTGAATTATCCCTGACTAGTTTATCCAAACTGCACATGTTAAGACTTCCAGCTTGGCTCTGTGCACATTGCCACCTTGGGTCCAGTTTGGTTTATAAGCTCATAAGGTTGGCACTGTAGTTTCCAGAAGATTTATTAGTGAGGGTGTAGTGCAATGCAAATACACATAACCAGCCCAAGGTTTCTTCCTTTCCATGGGAAAGTCATTTGCATCAGCAGTAGAGAAGGAAGGAAGAAAAGGAGATGGAAGGTTTTGAGGCACTCTGTACTAAAATAATATGCCAAATACAGATGAGATGAGATTAAGGTTTGGCTGTGGAGAAACTTGGCGCAGAACTACAAAAGATACACATATATGTATTCAAAGTGGCTTCCATCTAGGTAGCAGAGATAACAGCAATGAAGACAGTGGCAACAGTGCTCCAGTGACCCTACATTTGCTAGCTTGCATAAGCAATCTTCAGTTATATTCACTACTATTTCTACCCAAGTAAGAAATAGTAAAGCCATGCAAGGACAGGCTTGTATGTGGTGACAGACTAATCCTCAGTGCCTCTTCTGCCCCCTTCTTAAATGTACATATGAAAAGGTACAAGATTAAAAGGCTGTTAAGAGTGAAGGCATGTTTGTTTCAGCACAACATCTGGTTCATCAGGGATCCACCTCATGCTCCTGTGTGATCTTCACGCGTAGATTTTCTGTCCATGGAAACCAAACTGTGATGATGGTAGTAATCATTCACACTTATCCATATATGGAGCTAGGACATTATTGGGCACATGCTTTGCAGTACCTTGAGTCCCCTGGTTTCCATATAATGAAAGAAAGCATAAAAGACGAAGAAAGAAAGTGATTCAGGCAATACGGAGATTAAAGTTGACCTGACCTAGAACTAAATGTAAATTTCCTGCAAAAAGTATCGCTTTTCCTGAGGAATTTTAATTTCAGCAAAACACCACTGCCTGGCAGGAAAATGTTTCATACGCAAAGTGTATCATCAGCCTTTGTGAGAAAAAAGCAATTTCACAGATGCACAGGTGTACTTAAGAAACAGATTCATTTGACACACCACATACTCATCTTTCTTTGCTCATGCTACATACATTACAGCTTTTTGGCACTGCAGTGAGAGAGATTCACAAGACTCCTAAGAATTTTCTTTTAAAGTAAAACTTGTTGGAAGGAATGAAATGAAACTGTCATTAGCATTTGCTTTACATGACAAATGCAAGGGCTTTAACTGAATAAAAAAAAAAAAAAATGACAGAAAAAAAGTTTTCCTTTTTTTTTAACTGCCCATTATTAGGTCCTGTTTTCTTATTAATAGCTCAGTATTTTCAAAGAAAAAAAATCCATCTATCTCTATTCCCTCTTTCAAAATTGTTTACCCATCTTTCATACAATGCATTTTGCTCCAATTTCTTCTGTTGTTTCATTTCATTTTTGTAGGAGGATCTTTGAAATGAGTTGGATTGACTTAGCCTTATACACTGGCTTGTGTCCTTTAGTCAGAGTGTTATCTAATGCAGAGACTAGATGACAAGAGATTTCATTGCCGATGGATGTTTTCATGTTTTGGTTCTCTTCTCAAAGCTTTTAGTAGTGGTAACATTAATGAGCATACCTCCTGAGATTCCTTCACAAAGATATTTATATAAAAATACACAGAAATATCAGATTAGTGGGGTCTCTGCAGTACTTTCTCGTCTTACGTGTAGGCAATAATTCTCTGACTTGAGAGGAATAATTCTTTTATCCAAGGATTACAATCTTGCAGATGCAAAGATGCAAAAGCTACATACTGCCAGGCATAAAAATAAAACAGAAAAAAAGGAGACACAGTGTAGTTATCACACAACAGGAGCAGCATCAGTAAACAAAGGGACCACAATGATGCACTCCAGAGAGAAGAAACAGACCAGTTATCAGCCACAGGATATTTAGGATATTTATGACAGAACAACTAAAAGGAAAATAGCTAAACAGATTTTGTTTTAAATGAGGGTTTTCGTGCTAAAAATAAGCCAATTTGCTTCAATAAACCCTGAAATTCATTCTAGCTTTCATCGAAGACTTGGTATAACTCAGATTTTACTTTTTAATATATCTAAATTACTGCCATTTATCCTCTGATGGAACTATAAAAATATATAAAACTATGCCATCTAAAATCACATGTAAATTAAATTATCCAGATTTGTGATATGGATAACTACTGCTCAGAGGGTATCTAAATGTCTAACTAATTAACCTTAAAACCTAAATTAAATGACTAAGGTGGGATGCTTATCTCCATATAAAATTAATGGGGAAAGTGAAGCTTCTACAAGAACTGAAACCTATTTTAGGTACTTTGGTTTTGCCACAGAAATCAGTTCACTGACATGGAGTTTGGATCTAGTGAAGATGCACACCAGAGTCACGTACAGGAGGAGATCCCAGGTCCTAAACTACAACCACAAATAAAATAATTTTTCTCATTCATGACACTGAAAGATACAGTTCTGTATGAGACATTTTAGTTGTATAAAATCAAGTGAATACCTCTCCACAAGGAATATTCTTTATGACTCAACAGTTACTTTGTTTTTTTATGGACTTGCAAAGTTCAGCGTCGTATGTTTTCCACTCAAACTAGAAAGCTACAAGTGGGCATGTGATGAACACTGGAAGACAAATATGCACAAGTACACATTGTTCCTAACATCATATCCTACTGTGATATAACAATCATCATTATACTTTAGTGCTACCTAAAAAGGAAAAAAAGCAGAGCAATCAATGATATGTGAAGCACGGTTCTGCTGAGATCTGCATTTTTGCTGAACTTTGTCATGACCTTGAGTGCAAATCAATCTGGGATGCATGTATCCTAAAGATTTATTGCTGTGGTTTGCTCCAATCTTTTCTTAATAAACTGAGTTAAAAATAACTCAGACAGCTCATTAGTTATAGCACGATACATTTTCCCCTTAATTTGGGGGATGGCAAATGTCTTCATTATTCTTAAAGCAACATGTGCTGTGTAATACCTACCACACTACAAAAATCAGTCTAGTTCTCTATACACCATCCGCTTAAAGAACAGTAATCATCCTGTGAAGTATTTCTTTTGTGCATCCTACCTCATACTGTTTTCTGCCTTGCAACATCCTACGCTGCAATAATGTTTGCTTAGTCCTGAAATTTATCATTCCTCTCCTCTGAGTATTATTTAGAGGTCTTAAAAAAATAAAATAATCTCCTTTGCCATATTTGGGTTGTCTACAATGTAACTGAAAGGAAACATTTTAGAGAGTTACCTCACTGGAAACTCCATAGCTAAGAAAATTCTTGTGGCATTAGCATCAGATGTTCTATGCAAAGGAATTGTTTTTCTTCAAGGAATTTTCCAGAAAATTGCTATAAAAATAGCATTTCCCTTGATGTTTCCATTCTATAGTAGTGTGTTTTTGCCAGCTTTTTTTTTTTAAGACATTATGTAACATAAAGACTATTTGTCTTCTTTTTTAAAATTCTCTATTTGTTCAGTTCTTTACACCTAATCAGAGCCAATGATGGCTGTTTCATTTACATACTATCCATAAATATGCATCTCTCTGGGTAGCGTTAGACTTACTAAGGAGCACTGGAATTGTTTCCTTTATCACCATGCTGTCTGTTTTCTTTGGAAACTGTAACACTACACTGTCCGTTACTGACTCTTCTCCCTTACCCAACATTCTGTGGGCAGTAAGACAATCTTCAAACACAACAGAGGTAAGAAGCAACATACTTTACCTACCATACCACCCCAGTTACAAGCCAGCTGGAAATCTAAGATGACCTTCACCTTTAGAAGAACAGGAATTAAAGGTAATACAATTTATTAAAAAAAAAAATAAAATTAAAATCCTTCTCCCCTTTCTAAATCTCTCTCATGTCAATCTATCCCTACTTTATCTTCTAACTTAGACACAATACAACAGTCCACCTCCATTTCAGTTCCACCTACCAAGCACATTTCAGTAAATCAGCCTAGATATGAGACCTACATGAATCTCACCTGCCTGGAGCTGTGTACTGGGGGTGTGTGGTTCTGGTAGCTGGAAGGAGGCAGCCCCTTGGGGGAGAAGGAGCAGGGGGGTGTGGGTGTGTGTGCGTGTGTGGCTGTTGGAGAATACACAGTAGATAGCACCACCTTGCACTCCTTCTTCAGCAACTATTGGAGACACTCAGTAGGAACACTAGTAAGCACAAGAAACTAGTGGTACAACACTGTAAGACAGTTTAAGAGCAAGCTGAACTACCCAGAACTTATTTTTTAAGAAAAAATCACCTATATTTAGGCCTGTATAATGTTACTAGGATAATGACATTGTAATGAACTCAGATGCCAAGCTTAAAAAAAATATGTTTCAGTCTATAAATCTAAAAGATACGGAACATCCATGAGCTGAACACATCTGATGGGAGACCTGGTACACAGACTGCCTCATTTCAGGCCTACAGTGCTTAAAAGTTTGGACGTAATCTCAGGTGAAAGTGAATTGCTATATGCCTTACTCGGTAGGAAAAAAATAGCTCTAAATTTTGTTCTCCTGTAAGTAGGTGCAACACCTCAAACTCAGCAGATTTTTACATTTTTTATTTTAATTTACTATCAGAACAAAGAACTATTATGTGAGCTGCCAGGAAGACAGCTATCAAATCATTGAAAAGTACTTTTGTATAAATTTGGCCTCAAATTCAAGCAAATTTATTACTCAAACTTTAAATCCAAAGGAGAAAATGAAAACAGGGAATACCGATACATCAGGATTCACTTTCTAAACTTCTTACTTTTATAATGTTTAAGGTTTGGACAAGCAATAGAGCAAATAATGATGATGGTTAACCATACTTAACACCAGCTGAGTCACAAAAACTGGCTGTAGACATAGTCTGTTAAACTGCAAACTAAAGACAGATTAGTAGAAATCACCTTTAGAGTGTATTAAGCTAATGCATTTCACTTTATATTTGTTATGCATACACACATATGGCTTATCTAATGACTTGTAGCTTGTTAAACATGGCAACACATTGGTGTGTCATCTTCCGGACAAACTCTCATGTTAAAGTTTACTGCTTGCAAAATTAACACAGATGCACAAAAACTTAAGAAATTTGCTATATCTGAGGTCAAAATGAAATTACATATTCTGTCCAACATCAGTCCTGACTTTGATGGCAGTTATTAGTTTTTACCAGTCATCTGTTTATTAACTAATTTCCTTAATTACATCTTCCTGGGCAGGGATGTAGCCTCATTTGTGCCTTATTTCAATATTGCATGCTTTTAATATTAATTTCCACTAAAAGCTTGACTAGAGGTTTTATTTTGATTTGTTTCAAATCCACACAGAATAAGGGAACAAGTCTGCCAGTGAAACTGAAACTCTACTAATCACTACTTAATAAAAAGCACTTGAAGATCTTGTCTCCATTAGTCAATTGGACAAAATACCTCTACCATACCATTATTTCCCATCCAACTCTTTAATTTATCCCACCAACAAAGATTTGAGTCCCTTGGGCCCTCTTTTTCCCCTTCAAGATACAGTAATTCCCACTGATTTCAAATGAATTATTCAGTTCCCCCGTTTCAGGACAGACAGCCAGATCACACTTAGGCACAAATGCCCATAGGGAGCCCATTGGAAATAATAAAATCATATTCAGATATGTTAATAAATGAGACCATAAGGAGTTAGCATGAAGCATGTTAGTCAATCAGAGCAGTGTGTT
Organism: Himantopus leucocephalus; assembly: GCA_003993805.1. Lineage (NCBI taxonomy): Eukaryota > Metazoa > Chordata > Aves > Charadriiformes > Recurvirostridae > Himantopus > Himantopus leucocephalus. The sequence goes on along the minus strand of RSEF01000004.1, from coordinate 24,155,690 downwards.
GTATCATACTCAAAGATGCTAGCAGTAGGCAGAAGATATGTATTTTAACTAGGAATTGTGCAAAGAATGCCTTTGGGTCCTTTTTATATTAATGGGAAATAGGTGACATTCCTCATGAAGAAAATGACATTTTTTGTTCTTTCATGTAGCTAAATCCATTTCACTTGTATGGACTTCTATCTAAAATATCATAGTCTTCATGTTTTTGACAAATGGCATCACAACATCTGTTGTCATAGCCTTTATATCACTGCCAGAAATTAGCCACATTCTTTCACTTTTTTATCTGCCTCTGAAGAAACATTTGAGGCACATAAAATGACATCCTCATGAAGCAAAATTTAATTTCCCTATTTTTATTTCCTTGACATATTTTACTTTGTACTAGCATTTCCATTGAAATGGTAGAAGAGGCTTAGCGTATGGCTTTTTCTGTGAGATTTTTTTTTTAATTAGCCATTAAAACAAACTTGAGCCTTCAGATATTTCATTGGTACAACATACAGAGAAAAAAACCCTATATTATTGTTTTAAATAGTAAAGGTTTGCCTATTTCCTGCTCACAGGATAGGGGCTCTAAGGAAACAGAATATGGACCTCAGTTTTAAGTTCTGTTATGAATTATATTTCTTGCATCAAGGTGACTGAACTGGTCTCTGATGGCGGATTTTTATACCTTGTATGCTGGAAGTTACTGTTCTAAAGTATCACCCAGTTGCTAATTTTTTAGAAAGAATATTTTTAATATAACTTTTCCACATACTACTACATCAAGACAGAGAAAACAAGAATCAAAGGCAGGATCTGAAAACAAAGAAAAGGGCACAAACCAAAAGTAGCTATGGCAATACAAAAGGGAGCAAAACCAAAATGTTAATACAGTTAGTTTGCAACTTACTAGAGGGGTAGCGGGGGGACGAAAGGAAGAATGGTAAGGAAACATTTTCCTCCACATTAACTTGATCTCTGAGAATCCCACCAAGAAAAGAAACCCCTAAATACTAAGTAGGAGATTATTTTTTAAAAAATCTGTTAAAAGCACTGTTATTGCAGCAAACACCTATGGCTAGCTGAACTCTCTCCTAAGATAGTTATGACATTGTTTTTGTCAATATATTTATAATTTGCCTTGCAAAATGGGTAAATAATTTTTCAGGAAAATTCTCTTGTTTTTTGAAAATGATCATCTCCTATCTCCTCCTTGCCCTTTTTTACTTACACTCACCTCTAGTTCCCATATTTACATGTTTTTATAGTTGTACTCTGAAATAAAAATTTGAAAAACAGGTGTATTGATGTGTCAGATCTTACCTGAAATGGAAAGTACAGTGGTGTAAGGTTTAGCAGGCAGTTTAGCTCAGATGAAGATTTCAAAAATATCTGTTTAAATAAACCAAGAAATGAGAGAACAAATTACTTACTATTGTTTGTATTTAATTTGAGCATCTTTGGTAGAACATGTCTCTACTCAAAATATTGCACATGTATAATTGATTGAACTTGCCAGAACTAACACAAATATCTTCTGCCACTCTCTAAGAAGACAGTTTAACTGTGAGACCACTTTACTGTAGACATTTTGCCCCAGGCTCATATTAACCTAGTTTTAGATAAACACTGCTGCACATAAAGGAATCTGAACTATTTGTTCATACACAAAATGACTTTGTTGACTTAGCTAGGAGCTTGTCACCAACATTTAACAAAATTGCGTGACCGTTTTTGAAAGCTGACAAAGACCATTTCTTTTCACATGCAAACTCTGAGTGTTTTCAGAGTTACCTGAAAGCTGCACTTTTGCAGAATAAAACATTTTATTTGGCTCATCTCCTTCCAACCTTATCAAAATCATTTATATTAGGGCAGTAATGGATGATATGCTCATATTTCACCAGGTATCTTCATGACTTTAAGACAGTCAAGGCTCCAGGAAAAAAAAAATCCAAATATATTTAATGATACAGCAGATTCCTATAAGAGTGGTAAAGTATGCAGTCATCTAAAACCACACAGTTCTGCAATGATGAACTGCCACTTAGCCACGGAGATTAATTTCTTCAAAGCACTAACTCTGTGCCACATTTGATTCTCAGTGTTACATATGAAATTCCTCTGATCCTAGCTGGGGTTAGCTATCGCTCAGGATACAATCTAGCCCCCTATAAACAAGCCCATCTCTTTGCAGATATGCCTACATGGTCACGATGCAAAGATGAACTACTTAGCTCAGGCTTTGTGCAGTCCTACGTGGCTGCCAGATGAAAACTGGCTTGCATCCTGGTATTTTGAAAAATACGTTAAGCCGCTTTGCGATTGTGTATATTTGACTTCATAGATATATCTCAACTCCTTCTTTGTGGAGTTGAAGTGCCACCAAATTAATAGTTTCAACTTCTGCCACACAACTACCACTAGAGAATGCTGAGGAACTCCTTTTATTCAAACTTCATTCCGTTAGATGTAATAATGTATCGAGGCTACCGACTCAAAACCTACCACCTGCTATGTAGAGATTTCACGTTAGTAAATGTCTATTACTGTTTTGATTTTGTACTCCACATAACAGGAGTAATACTAAGCACTTTTCAAGAAAGGAGTTCTGGAAAAATTTTACATTTTCCAAACACGCTAAGAATAAAAAATCGCAGGTAAATATGTAAAGATTAACCAAATAATGCTAAAAGGTATGCTATTGCTTTCTGTCCAGTCATAATCGGAGGACATGAGAAGATCCAAACTGTAAGCTTGAAAACTTTCAATTCATAAAGGAACACACTTTCTGGACAATAAATGGAAATGGGTGCATAAGGGCCAAAATGGTAACACATACAGCAAGTTATAGCACGTAAAACCACAGCCACAGATGTTTTCAATGCCAAAAGACTGAAATTGGTTTAAATGTACATGAACAATGTGATTTTCACTACAAGTCATAACAGGTTTTCCTAGTTCAGACTTTATTCCTCCAGTGGATATTAACGCAGACAAACTCTTTATTTCAGATCTACATTTGTTACTGTCACAGAGAGATATCATACCTCTGGGTACTTGTGACCTTTCTCACATTATGAAGAGAAAGGAATATTTGGAACATCATATAATGAGAGAAAAAGTAGCATAATTTAGATAGCAATGAGAATAATGCTTATGTCAAGTGTAAATAATGAAGGAATCTGAAATGAACCATCATTTAAAATCACCTAGCATGGGAACTTCCCAACATGCATTCAGAGCAGAGTAACGGCAGGAAAAAACCCTCATAGACCAAGTTATAGCTGAATTACAGATGGGCAGACAGATACCAGATTACACGAAAGGAGGAGTGTTCAACCTCCTCACTGAAAACTGTGATAAGTCATCAGAACAACTCATACAGCTCACAATGTCCTGCTTGTCAATCTCTTCCCAAAGGCATTTCAGATGTAGGCAGGCTGCAATGTGCATAAATCTTCCTGCCAGCTTCCTGCTGCCTCTCACAGGGGGTGGCAGCCCCCATTGCACAACCACCCATACCTTACCATGGGATCAACATCCATGTGATCTTGTGGATGGAGGACACCTGCATTATAATCACTTAACAAATGAGAGTCCATAGGACTCTATGAAGCCTGTCTTAATTAAAAAAAAAAAAATCCCCTACCTCTTTCTTCAAGGTATTATCACTTAACTACTAGCTTCTTAGCATCAGTTCACTATCAGCTATAATAATTTAAGATATGATTTCTGGTAACATGGTAGTATAAGAAGAAAGCGATGTGCAAGCTGTCCACAGGCATCCTACAGACAAAAGAAAACTGGTTCCTGAAAGGGTCCCAAGCATTATTATACTTGTAGACATTGTAAAGGCAGAGGTTATTGCAGTGGAACTCTTCAACTAGCAAAAAGCCAGAAGTGGAGTAACTATTTGCTTTTAATGCAATGCAGTGTATACTACTACCAAAAAGCTTTAGCCCAGCTTGCATGGAGAATTCCCTGGGATATCACTATAACCCACGTGTTTGAATTCATTGACAAATGAACTAGCACCTGAAGTAAATCTGATCAACGAACCTTAAGAGAAGCATTAATTACAGGACATGTCATACTCTCATGGACAGTGTGACAAACTAGAGAAGACACTTTGGATTTAAATATTTTTTTAGTATTTTTTTGGCTTATTACCTGGAATTGTTCGACTTCACTGGCAGCTGAAGAACAAGAAGAAAGAATGTAGTAACATCACAAGGATCTTTCAGATTCATAAATTGAGAGAGCAGTAAGTGATTTAACACAGGTTTTTAGGACTGAAGATATCTTTTTAGATTTACATTACTTCATTAGTTGCCAGAAAAAAAATGTGAGAAACATCTGGTAGGAGCATAAAGGACTGTAACGCTTTCTAAGGAGTCAGGGTTTATGTGACAAATCACTGCATTACTTCCATGAGGCATATAATCAGAAAGCACGGATTAAGCTTCACCCCCACACTGAATGGAAAATGTCTACAGACGTCAAGGAGAAGGAGGATCAGTAGGCCTCTGTGAATTAGAAAGACCAGGCAGCACCGTTACATTAGCTAACTAAGAGAAAATTTGTCTGGAAAGATGAATGCTAAGAAGATTTTGAAGTCATAAAGGGAAGTAGTCTAACTCATGCTAGATTTAAAACTCCAGATTCATCCAATTTGCAGTAGTCCGTAATGCCAGACATACATGTCAGCAGTTGAATAAACTGATGTGGCTGTTTGACACAAACCAGTAACTTATAGAGACTGCAAATGCAATCAAAGAGACACCAAATATTCAGTCACATAACTTGAGTGTTGACCATTGTGGAGACCCTTAAGACATGCAGTCCCTATTTATTTGGATTATGATTCATATTCATCTTTTGTAGCACTTTCAAATCAAAATATTGGCTTTTATATCACTCTTGGAATGTACAGATATGCATAGCTATTAAAGGGGAACTGTTATTAAAAACTTTACAGTTTTGTCTTTTGAATGAATTGCATTATCCCACTACTTATGGCAATGACTGAATTTAAACCCTAAGTTTACTTTGCAGTCAATTGCACAGATATGAAGAGTGATCATGGTAAGGCTGACTGCTCTTAACTATTTTGAGAACTCAAGATAAGTAACTAATAAGTCTTCTTCTAGCAATGTTTGAAAAGCATTTTCATGTTAAATGAAAATTCAATATCATATTGTGTAGCAATGTCATTCAGAGAACATAAAAATATAATGTAACATCTTAATAATATCATACAATATAAACTTCCAACTAAGTATTCTCAACATCACAAAATCTTTTAAGCCCCTGTTTTCAATTTATCTGCACTTTAAAAAGCTCTGAGGAATACAGATATTCCAAAACATAATTATCCTAAACAATTATGGAAATGACGTTAGCACTATGGAAGCATGACATTTCCATTCACAGCTTCCATTTTCTTCTTTCATAGAAGGAAAAAACATGTTTCATTTTCACACTGAATGTGCTGTCTACACTATATGTTTCATTCATCAGTTCACAGAAGAATATTTTCATGCCTGTTAAATAGCATTTCTGGGCCAGTTTTACAGTTGTATGTCAGAAAGAAACAGTAAAAAGACGTTCTCACAGGATTACTATCTGAGTTGATCATGTGTTCAAGACATAAGAGATCATAAATAATGTGATTTTCTTGCAATTACAAACATGATATGGCTCCTGTATGTTGGGCTTGTCAAATCTTTTAAGAGCTCAAATGTGATCCATCATTCTTTTTAAAAAATGTATTCATCCACCATGTCCACAGGAGATTAGCTATTCTCTTTGTATATCATTTTTTTCAGATGGATATTTTTTTTTGCATGTCTTCTTCCTTCTCATGTATCACCATAAAGGTATGTTTGGAAAGTACTGGAAATATTACTACAATTTAGATAAAAATTTCAAAGAAAATTCCTCCTCTTAAGTTTTATGTTATTACCTGAAATTACTGTTCTATAGCAGGAAAATATCTAGTTTGCAAAAAGTCTATTATGCATCTTATACCAACTTGCCTATCTTTCATCAGCTTTTAAGATGCTGGTGATGTGTGAAATTAAATATACAAGTTCACTAAAAATATCTGTTAACATCAAAAAAACCTCAGATATACCAGAAGCTAAATTTAGGAATCCAACTGAGTAAAGTATTCTTATGTTTAGGTGAAGTGATTGCAAAAGAATGATTTTGCTAACCTTATTTACTGCTTTAAACTGTACTAACAGAATTCAGTATTTATTAACTTCCTTTTATCTTTTCCCCATAGAACTTGCTAGCATACATCCTCCTTCCAGCACAATCTCTGTCTTCACATTATGGATTTCATACACTCATCTTTGTAGTGTATGTCATATGAGTTAGAAAGACATATATGTGATTCAGGAAAAATTACTGCTTCCAGTTGTATTCTAGTTGTACCCAGGAAATACTCCCTTACACTGCAGAAAACTCCCTTTTCACTAGACACACAACGAAAAGGTAGCAATACCACTCCCGCGCTCCACTCCTGCAAAATAACCATCAAAAATCAGCAATAGTGACTAATTTCTCCTCCATTTCAATGCCAGCACTTGGTGAAGAATGATGCAGGTTTACATTTAGCTTATATCCAAAGTAGCCTTGCAGATAGGAGTCTTTTGACTGAAACAAGCTTTGGATAAAAAACGTAATACCAGAAAAAAACATACTCATAGGTCAACGTCAGCTACTTGACCAGCTTTTTACATAATTATTTTATGGTTAAAATGTTGAGACCTGGTGCTCATATAATGTTAATGAGCCATTAACATTAGTTAGTAGTGTAGTTAGTCAGAAAAAACAATGCAATGCGTGTAATTTGTCATTCTCAAATGTTTAGGGCACAGTGCTCCATTCAGAAATGTCTCTAATGTTTTAAAGTTTATCAAATTAAGTATAATGAAACAAATGGAAACTTTTTAGGTCCTATTAAAAATAATTATCAGGAAATGTTAAAGTTAAGTACAGTAATTACTCTGGGATTATTTATTTACCTATTTCAAATTACTTTCAACGAAGTATTACGTGCAAGTGAAAGACAGATTGCCTCCTGGAGATGTAACTCATTCAAATGCCAGTGTCTTTGTTCAGGCTACCAAAACCAATTGGCTGGTCCTGACATTGCAGGTGGCCTGAGGAAGAGGGTCTGCACCACCACAAACAATAACTTGAAAAAGATGTTAAGAACTGCATTTGAAGTCTTCAAAGGAACTTAATAGAGTTGTATATGTAGTTTTGGAATGGATTTACATTGGATGCTTTCACTCTTTTTTGAGTCCCTTGAATGTTTGAACTTATCTCTAAAACTGTTCTATCACTAGAGCCACAGTCAGAGATCTTTTTAAGCTGTAAACCACTTGCATTCTAAAAAAGAGATGCTTTGGTGTTATTTTCCAAACCTGTGTACAATCATAGTAGGTGTTAGAATATGATTTCCACCATATTGGCTGACAATACTTGGTATTTCTAGTGCTAAAATAGTTTAATATATTACTGCAAACAGACAGTTTTCAAAGCACTAATAAATAATATTGCATAACCATTAATGGTTGAGCACAGAGAATGGCATAGAGCATACAGATTGAAAAGAAGTGAAACAGAGACTGTGAGCATGATCTGTCAGCAGATATGATCAAGTAACCTTTTAACTATATCTTTGAGAAACCGAGATCCTCTGGTCTTCCATTGTATGGATGATTTTCCAGTCTTTGAAATATTTGTGTAGGTGCTTTCCATTATTTGCATAAAATTTAAATGCTTAATTGTAAGAAACAAAGTTTCGCAAACTTTGCTTTGAAATCACCAATTAAAGTATTGAACCACATTCCAGTAAGATTAGGAATCCAACAAGAAAAAAAACCAACAGTGGTGGTGCCCAAAATCTACCTGCATGTCTTCCCTGACTTTTTATCCATGCCTACATAGTTCCTGATCACAGAAACACAAAACAGTTGAGGTTCAAAGGGATCTCTGGATATACTCTAATCCAACCCTCCTTTTCAAGCAGGGTCACCCATAGCAGGTTGCCCAAGACAGTGTCCAAGGATGACGACTCCACAACCAGCCTGCGCAGCTGGTCCCAGTGTTCAACCATCCTCACAATAAAAAAGTATTTTTTTATGTTCGGATGGAATGTCTTGTGTTTCGGTTCGTGCCCGCTGACACTTATTCTGTCAATGGGCACCATGGAGAACCGTCTGGCTCTATTGCCTTTACTTCCTCCCACCAGATATTTATACACATTGGAAGGATCCCTCCTGAGTCTTCTCTTCTCTAGGTTAAACATTTCCAAGTTTCTCCCTGTATGACAGATGCTCCAGTCCCTTTGCCATCTTTGTGGCCTTTACTTGACTCACTCCAGTATGTTCATGTCTCACTTTCACTGGGGAGCCCAGAACTAGACTCAGCACTCCAGATATGGCCTCACCGAAGTAGCGTAGGGCTGAGTAAAAGGGGAGGATCACTTCACCTGACCTGCTGGCAACACTCTTCCTAATGCAGCCCAAGAAGCTGTTTGAGTAGTTTGCAATGAGAGTGCATGGCTGGTTCATGGTCAACTTCTTGTCCCGCAGTACCTTCCCTGCAAAGCTGCTTTTCAGGCAGTTACCAACCTGTACTAAGCACAGCGGGTTGTTCCTCCTCAGATGCAGGACTTTGCATTTCCCTTGGTTGAACTTTGAGTGCTCTCTGTCCATTTACCCAGCCTGTTGAGGTACCTCTGAATAGCAACACAACCCTCTGGTCTACCAAGCACTCCTCCCACTTTTGCACTGTCTGAAATGTTGGAAAATTTTGGCAATGATCCTACTACCTATCACAACCTCTGTTTTGACAATATTTTTTTTGTTTCCTCAGATGACTAAAGATTTTTCTCAATGTCCTGGTTTGAGGTAAAACAGAACCAACAGAATCATGACACTCAATTACATCACATGTCAGAAGACTGTCTGTGTATCTATTCTGATACAATAATGTAAAAATAGTAGGAAGTGTGTACAGTTAATAACTGATTTGCAGTGTTAAAAAGTGACTTTGGGAAGTGTAAATTGTAACTACATAAATTGTGTACACTAGACAGTACACACAGGAAAAGAAAAGATGTGTATGTGTTGTATTAAAAATCTTTCCACAAAAAGGCTATCAAGAAATAGAGAAACATATGAAAGTTGCAGACCTGCACAAAGCATGGTAATTCTAATGAGTTTTTGCACCATTTATAGAATAATCAGAAAAATTAAGCACAGCAGGGGCCTATGTTGTCATTAGCTATATGACCAGGATACTACACAGTAGCAGCAATGCCACTAGCTTTGAAGTAACCACATTGTTATGGCAAAATACCATCTGGTATTTTCCCCTGTTACTCCATAAATGACGTTTGTGTGCTGTAGCTACTCTAATAACCTATTCTCAAAAGGTGAAAACACTAAACAGATGTTGGGTCAAAATGAATTGTTTATATGGCATAGACTTCAGACAGGCAAATTAGAGCTTTAAAGTTATTTTCTCCTACTAGTATTACTATACTGTAAAGTAAATGCACACCATAAAAAAAAAACCAAAACAAAAAAACACCAAACCAAAAAACAACCAAACAAAAAACCACCAACCCCGCCCCCTCCAAAACCCGAACCAAAACATAATAGCTGCATATCTAGAAACAGATACCTAATTATGTTCTTGGTATCATACCTACAAATTCTAATGGTGCTTCTACGCAGCACACATTTTATACAAAAGAAGTGTTCAAACTAATTCGTTGACTGGTTGCAGGCAGCTTTTTGTGCACACTGCTTCAGCTATGTCCTTCAACTGTGTCAAGCCAGATGAAGGGTAGAGTCCTGTGTTTCAGTTTCCTGAATGGACATATGAATATACTGCATTTACTGCAAGTGTTCCTGCCTGCTAGGAGAAAACTTGGTATCATCACCGGTCCACAAATATCATTCAGATTTACCTCATGGTAAGAGTTTCTGAAGAACGTGCTAAGTCTTATTAAAACACTAGATATGACCTCAAGAAGCAAAATACCTCTGGTGCCAAACCCTGGGGAGTGTGATTTTCACACTTTAGTATGGCTGTTGCTTTTCAAAATGAATTTACAGTTATATAAAAAAAAATTGTAAGACGCACTTTGATTCAAATACTGTCATATAACCACACCCTGTCTTGAAATGCATTCCATGTTCTTGGAAATCTGAAAACACCATATATTGCTTAGAGGATCTTCTGATGCACAAGATTCGTGCCACTAAACTAGATGAGGCTCCTAAAAAGGAGGGGAGGAAAAAAGTATTCCCAAACACCATTGTAAATTTTAAACCCCAATCTAGATATGCATTTTAAAATACTAAAAACTGCAATTCATATTTGTAAGTTATAATTCTGTTGTTCCCATTATCAACAAGTGCACTATTCCTTCAGCTTATATTTATTTCTTTAAAAACGAATTCTGCAGCTGCTACATCAGTCATACTGACAGGGCTAGTTCTGTTAAATTTACCTAGAAGCAAATTAGTGTAGGGATACAGCACTTGGATGACAGTTAGAAGACTTAAGTTTTGGTCATCTGTACAACAGTTAGGTGGCAAGAGGGAAAATCACTCCTTTTTCTCTCTCCTCCACTTTCTGTGCATTGTCTATTTAGGCTGAAAACTTCTTGAAACCACGACTGGTTTTTTCTTCACATCTGTCTTCATATCAGGGATGCCAGAAAGGCAATCCTGACCTAGGGTGTGATCTTTGGACACTACATTCATCTAAGAATCACCAATGACACCAAATACTAAAAACAAAGCAGAAGGCTTTGATTAGTGAACTTACTGTAAAATTCCTGTATTTGCTCCAGAAAGAAGGGAAAAAATTTGGCAAATATTTCTAACGCGTGAAATACCTCACATGCACCAATGCCGTGCGATTACATATCAATAGTGTACACCAAAGCTCTTTAGAAGGAAATAAAAGAGGATTTGGGTACAGCTGACACCTTTCATGGGAGCTGGGCAGCAGTTGTACCCCTCTGCATGTTGAGAGGTTTGTTGCAGATAATGTGCAGAATTAAATGGATTTCATACCCAAACAGTAATTGCAACATGAAATTAAAGCCCTTTTCAGAAACAAACAAAAAAATGCAAACAGTTAAGTCCAATCCCTCTCCCTGTCCCTGCAAAGGAAAAGTTGCCATTTGGCAACAATAACAATCACAGCCGCATTCATTTTGCTTTTGGCTATTTTTAAGGTTTGGAACTGACACTTCAACAAGGTGATAAATAGGAAAATTAAAAATATTCCACAATCAGTTACTCTGTTGGAAAAAGAAAGGAGAGTGTCGGGAAAACCTTCCACTGATATTTTTCCAAGTACCATGAAGCCATAGACAATTATATTGTATATGTTATGTAATTTACATGGAAACTCTGCGTATATGTATAGTCAGACAAATTTTGAACTCCCTACTCAACCTATATCCAATGGTTATCTATCCAAATAAGGACTCAAATATATGAAGGATATTTGTACCTATAAACATAACAAGACCTTTCATGTGTTTCAGTTAAGTAATGTCCATGCAAGGTTTTCAACTGCTGTGGTGTCCACTTAGGCTAAATAAATTCTCCTTTTTTTTTTTTTTTAATTTTTCCTTTCTGTTCTACCCCCCCAGAATGTTCTGGGGATACTTCTCTTGACTTACACAGTTTTTCCACTTCTCTCTGGAGGCTGTATGGCATTACAGCTAAAGCTTTAGAAAGCAGAGGTCTCACCAGATAGCAGGCAACTGTTGCAGCTACAAGTGGCAGTCATTCCCCCACCCCGCTCCCTGTTAGATTGGCTCACCTACCTTATGAAATTTTACCTTAAAAGGACAATTAGTCCTTTGACCCAATAAAGGTGAGCCCTTAATCCCTATCATATCACTTCAGAAACTCCGTTACATTGAACTGTTCAATGAACTGTGATCCTAGTCTGTCTTCATCATAACTCCTTTTCAGTTAATTTATAGGGAAATATTTAGACAGATTGTTATAATTATCTCCCTTCTATGGACTATCAGGAGTTTTGCCTGCTGCTCTGTGAATGTCTCCTTGTATCCATAGTTCTTTACACTGCATGTTTTACCTGTATGCTTGTAAAAGTAGTTCTTCAACTTTTTTTCATATTCTGCCTATAATTGTAACTAAATCACTTCCTCTTTTTCTTTTACGATGGTTTTCATTTCAATTCTGAGAATTAATTCTTGATTCAATAAGCTATATAAACACAAGCTTAATTTTTAAGCACCTACACTCACAGATTTGGAGCATTTTTGTTTACCATGAACCCTCAAGCTGTGANAAAAAAAAAAAAAAAACAACAAATTTACTCCACTATAAAACTAATGTATTCCAAGTTGTCTCAGAAAACAAAACAACACTTTACTGATTTTAGAACAAAAAATATGTAACTATCAAACTGAAAGAACAAACAGTTTTATCCTGTCTTAGCCCACATATGATTTTCTCGCATTAACATTGCATTACCATATTTACTACAGCACTCTTGAGTCATCTGGCTATTTCATCTCACTTTAATGAATGTGACAATACCTGCATTTGTCTCAGTGTTGGAGGTTTCTTGTTTCACTTCATTTTCAGTGGTAGTGAAAAGACAAAACAATATATCTTTAACAAAGTAGCATTCTTTACAGACACATCCATGAGCTATTCTTGAATATTGAAGAACAAGTACCTTAATTGTCCTGGCTCGTATTGTTCTGTTGAACTGTTGCTGATCCATCAACAAAATAAATCTTTTCATACCGGTTAAGCCAAGAGTGTTTAGTGAATAACCTTTGCCATCTACTTATCTTTTCTAACTATTTTGTGATTTTCCATGTTACTGAGATCACACTAAGCAGCATTGCAGTGAAGAGGTTAATGGAGAATTTCTTTTTGTCCCCCTATACACTCTTCCTACCACAGCAGCAATGCTTCTATACTATTAAGTATCTTGCTTCAGTGATTTGTGTCAAACCAGGTCTGTGCTTCTCACTTGAATAAATAACTGGGGAAAACACAGGAGGTGGAAATGAAGAATAATTGATAATTTTCTCAGTCAAGAGAAGTCACCATTGGAAACCTGAAGGGGTCTAGGTCATTCAGCATATTTATTAATGAATATTCATTAATTAATTCACTCTCGAAATGACAGTGAATAGTCGGTTCACAAAACAGCCAATGATACAAAGTTGTTCAAGGTAGTCAAGACAAAGAATAACTGCAAGGAGCTGTGCATCTTCCTTCAGAGTAACTGGTTGTCTCGACATTAAAGTGATCACTAAAATTCAGTAGATAAATATAAAGTGATATACAATGCTGTGCTAATACCATAAGGACATCATTGCCTGGATATAAACCTACTGACCACTGAATGGACTCATTTTTTTCTGCCTCAAAGCACGTCATAATACAAAGCCACAAAATCTATTATCGAATATGTTTTAACAATAGGAGAATTCACTTTCAGAATTGCAAATCATTTCATTAGGTCAGAAGGACGCTCCTATGCCTGCTTGCTCGGTGTCCTGAATTGTGCAACACAGAAAATCCACTCATAAATTTCAGAGAGGCTTTGTGTTGAAGGTATGTAGGGCAAAAAAACCCCCCCAAAAACTAAAAAACCAACCACCAAACCAGAACTAACTAGAACCAAATAGACTAAATTCATTTTAGTGTTTTCTAATTAAGGCACAATCTACACTCTAGCACAGTTTACACTCTTTTTTTTTCTAGGTTCTGACATGATGAGGATAGCAGAGAAAATTATCTACACATTCTGTGCACTTCTCTCCTTTCTGCTTAACACTCCAATAATGCATAGGTTAGAACAACATTCCTCCAGTACTCTGTAGACAGCATTACTTGAGACAAAGTCAAGATCCCTACAGTAGAACCATCAATTTGTTTCTCAAAACTGATGTAGCAAAATAAGCTGAAATATTGATTTAAAACAAATAAACAAACCAATTAAGGTTTTAAATACCTTTTAAGTCACTTTTAAAGAGTATTACTAAGAAAGACTTTCCTGTTCTCAAACCCAGAATCTAGTCACTTCCCATAAATGCCTAATACAATCAAAATCATATATTTTTGGATTTAGACTCAAGCTGCCATTTCATTCTTCCATTGCAAAATTTACTTTCATTGACACATCTCTGAACATACACTGAAAATTATCAAGAATGGAAACTTAAACTCCAGTCATGGTAGTATATTTAGTTTATTTCACCTTTCTTATTCTTTTCTAGCTGCTTCTGCTGGACGTATTTTGGCTTTCCCACAGCTGCAAAAAGCATGTTGTAGAAGGACTGAGGAACTACAGAAAGTGGTTAAAACAGAATAAAACACAGATGGCTAGCAAAACGCAGCTAGCAAAGCAAAATGGTGACTAAAGCAATTAGATAATTTTATGGAAAACCATTCATGAAGTTGAGGATGGAAGAAAAAGGATGATGTACAGTGTACGTGTGTATACGCATTGCCTGAGTCACAAAGTGATGAACTGTGGGAATGCTGAAACTATGAGAACATAATGCCTGGGAGAAAACTCTTTCCCTCACTGTGTAATTCATTATTTCTCTTCTCTACTCCCATGGCTCTACTTCCTTGTGGCTGCGATGCATCAACGCAATAGACAGTCAGTCATGAGCTAGGAGATGAAGATCGTTAGAAGACCAGGCACAAAAACAAGCACAGGGGAATGAGCAGAGTTTTCTAATGAACCAGACAAACTAGGACTAGTAACAAAACAGAACAGCTCTGCTCGTTTTACTAGAAAGATCTTCTAGAGACACCTCTTTCCAAAGCAGTAGACAGTTTATGGTTTATTACTTAGATGTGCATTACTCTGCTTGGTTTGACAATTATTTTCTTCTGCTGTTTTACTATTCGATGCTGCTACTATAAGTGTTACCATATGGCCATAGGGCTACGAAGACGATTAGGGGACTGGAACATCTTTCTTATGAGGAAAGGCTGAGGGACTTGGGTCTTTTTAGTCTGGAGAAGAGAAGACTGAGGGGGGATCTTATCAATGCTTATAAATACTTATAAAGGGAGGGTGCCAGGTAGATGGGACCAGTCTTTTTTCACAGAATGGTCAGGGTTGGAAGGGACACTATCACTGGGTACCACTGAAAAAAGACTGTTCCCATCTACCTG
>RSEF01000004.1:24077987-24140363 GCA_003993805.1 Himantopus leucocephalus | reverse complement strand
CTGAACAAAATTGGTCCTGTTTTACCTCAAACCAGGACAACTAGCATCACCTTCATGCTCACTTTTTTCTGTATTAGCTGTAGCATTTATTGCACTTTTGAAGTGAACAAATGAAATTAAAAACCTACCATAGATTTTAAAGCTAAGATTAGCAAGACACACATAAGAAAAAGAGGTGCAATTACAGTTGTGAAAATGTGTTCTAAAGAATAACCCCCACAGGCAGCAGTTCAGTGTCTTGTTAGATATATTAGGCACAGTAGTAGCACTGTCATGAGCCTGTAACTCCTGTGTTCTTCAGTTATTTCATTTTACTGCGCAATAAGCAACAGAATAACTCACTAACCCAGAACGTGCCTGCAAGACTCTGCTAACTGCTCTGCCCAGAAAAGGGAGTGGGGGAATCATTCTTTATCAAAATTAGTATGTTGTTCATTAAGCATATACAACATATGGTTCATATGCTATATTTCATATACAACAGAAATTGTTTATTAAACTAGTAATATTTATATTTGTGTAATAAAACTTAGCTCATTAGCTTCATGTTAATGAATGAAGATTAACTCCAGGAACCACTTGTTTACCACAGTTCAGGTACCACTATATGCACTAGACTACATACCATTAGAAATATTCTTATTTCTTGGTTAGCTGCTCCCTAATGCATCCAACAAACATACTTGAGAGCTAGACTGAAACACAAAGTCTGCTACACATAGAATTGATTTAGTAGCTACAATCGATCTACCACATTTAAATCCTCTATGCCACACCTCTTTCTCAGATGTTATTTAACTTAATTTATCATTTATAGAATGTTTAATTCAAATGGCAAAGAAATAAACATATCCAAGACCTTGTTCCTAACCACATCTCTATCTATATGGCTGCAAGAGACTGCCTCAACATTTCCCACAGATCATTCCTTTATCTTCTCATTTCTGTCCATAGCTAACAGAATCCATTGCCAAATTGTTTTTAAAATGTAGTTTCATTAATTCTTTCCTCAGACATACTAAAAAAAAATATTTGATCTACCCACGGGCCATATATCTCTGACAGCCAAGCTTTAAGGTACATCTGTATTCAGCATTCTGGTTTCTGTCCCAGTTGAGATGTGAGGCTTAAACACTCTGACTAGAAAACAGAATATGTCATTCTCTTGAAGCCTGGGTCTAGTCATGTCATATCAGGCTATGTCATAAAACTAAAAGGAATAGGAAAGAGTGTGACATTAAAAATAAGACAGTGCAGGCATTGTGCTACTAAGCCATTCTAATATTTCGTCCAATAAAATCTCACTGAAAGCTGGTTAAACTGAGATACTCTCATTGGAGACTCTAAATATACATAGGCATTAAAAGAAAAATAATCATGCAGTTCTTGCAGTGCTTGCTCTAGGGATTTCATACATGCAGGCCTCATGAAGCACTAGTATAATCCAAGTAAATGAAAACACCTCTGGATAATTAATATGTAATAATCCACCAGAGTGCAATTTTTTCCAATTGAATTATTAGTACATCATTTCCTTTACTCACAATCCTTTCCACTAGTATGTGGTTAATCATTTATATTACCACCTTGACTTTAGTTACATCACACTGCAAAACACAGTTCAAGTGCTAGTATTCAGAACACTGCCAAAAGGGTAGTGGAAAGGGATGTTTCACATACAAACACTGTACAGAACATACAAGCTGGATCTAGGTCAGTAATATAGTTAAATACAGTTTAAAAAGTTAACGTGAAAGATAAAGATCAGAGATTTAAAAGTATTGTTGCTTTTATAGGCAACCTATTCTTGCTTAACAGCAAAGAATATTCACTCTTTTAGACAGGCTTATCAATTGCATGACCACGACTTTCCTAAAATATCCACTATTTTTACTGCAGTGGCAAGTAAAAAATTCTCAGTGGCTCAGAGACTTCTCAGAATGACAAGACACTGACAGAAATTTCATATTTAACTACAAAAATCAGTATTCACATTCTGCACTAAAAACATCTATAGCAAGTTTTCCCATTTTCCCTTGTGCCTATGACCTTACACCAGGAATAGAAATTAAATGCAAAGCTATGAAGAGACTATGAATCTGAGATAAAGGGTACCAGGTCAACAGTACCCTCCAGACCTCCAAAATGCTTTCATTTGTGTTTCCAATGTACACCATAGTTCCTCTGAAATTACTCCCTAGTATAATAGCTTGACAAAACTGTCACATTTCATGCACTTGAGAAGTTATTCAGCCTTCATACTGCTTATTATGCGCCAAGCTTGCTGACTGAGAACAGTCAGCATGGATTGACCAATGGTAAATCATGCCTGACCAACTTGATTGCCTTTCATGATAAAATGACTGGATTTGTGAATGAGAGGAGAGCAGTGAATGTCCTTTATCCCAAGGCTTTCAGCGCTGTCTCCTACAATTGTTCTCTCCTGGGAGCTATCATGTTTAACAACTTCACCAATAGCCTGGAAGAAGCAGGGTGCTTGCTCATCAAGGTTTCAGATAGCACAAAATTGAGGGGGCACCCCCAGTTGATACTCATGAGAGCAGCTGTCCTGCAAGGAGAGGCTGAGGGTCCAGGACTTGTTCAGCTAGGAGAAGGGATGGCTTTGGGGATGTACAACAGCAGCACCCCAGTGTCCATGGCGGGGTTACCAAGAAGATGTAGCTATAACAGCCCATGGCAGGACGGTGGAAGATCACAGGCAAACCGACGACGACCCTCTGATTATAGTGAAAAGATGTCTTTCCTTATTAGGACAGGCAGATGGTGCAACAGGCTGCCCAAAGAGGCTGTGCAGTCTCCAGCCTTAGAGGCTTTCAGGATCCAGCTGGATCAAGTGCAGAGCAGCCTGGGCTGACCTAAGGACTGACCCTGCTTTAAACAGCAGGTTGGACTAGAAAGCTCCTGAGATCCCTTCCAAACTGAATTATTCTATGATTCTATTAAATCAATATTCAGTCAATCACTTGTACATATTTTCTGCTACAGGTCACAGCTTACAAAATACCCTACAGATGAATATGAATCAATTGTCAGTATGAATATAAACCAGGTATCAATATACTACAAGGAATAATACAGACAAAGCAGATTCCGGAGCATTTTAGATTTCTTAGAATCCACTACAAAGTATAACAAGAGAAGATGGAAAAGAGACCGCTAAAGGGGAAAATTTTTGAACTCCAGTCTTTCTATACCCATTCATTTTTAATGAGTCACCATGAAAAATTAAAACAGGTGCTTAAAGTTTATGTCCCAAGTTCTACTTTCTACTGTTTAATGAAATTATTTTTCCCCTTTTTAAGCAGAAAATAAAGGTTGAGAGCTGCTATAAAAACTTAGTTTTGTCATCTAACCATAACTATAATGTGCTAAATGCCTGCTGGGAAGTACAAGACTTTCCAACAGGTTGAAACAATTACAGGTCAGCTTGCCCCTCCTCCTCCTTCCCCACCAAATCATTCTCCATTTGTTGCTGAAGGGTTCTCAGAGATTAATTACATTTTTTTCTCAAATAAAGGGTAACAGGCGCAGCAGCAAGTCTTGGAAGGTCTCACGTGTTGGGTCTGTTTGCAAAAAGCCTGACACAGGGCTCAGACAGGGAATGCAGGACACCCACAGTACCTTGCCTTTAGGAAAAGCCCATAAATCCAAGCTGTTTGACAATCAGATGACTTTTCTTTGTTCTTAGATAGCAATACAACCCAGTATATCCCATAACAGGAAAACACAAAAGATTCCTACAAATCTCATCTTCAGTGTACCACTTCTATATCAACTGTTTTATTTAGCCATTTTATTACTATTAAAATAGCACTAGCGACCTATAGAGCCTCTACAAGTTCTGTATTCTCATTCCATACATAATGCATTTATTTGACTTATGTTAAAGGAAAATACCCTGTAACAAACAAAAACAAAAAAATCAACCCAGAAAACAATAAAAACCAAGACAACTTTCCCAGTTAATCATACATTCTCCAAAACAACACCACTATCGAGGCAAATGGTTCTTGCTAACTACAAAAACAGCCCCCCAAACAAATAACACATCCTTCAGAGTTCAGCAATGATATTACATCTCTGTTTCCACAATTTAGATTCAAAGAACAGAATTTTACCATTTTTACTAAGTTGATATTCAACCAGCTGCACGATGTTAGTGTAACAACCGCATTCTAACACTTCAATAACTATGTCATACATGGATTGTGCTATATAACTGAGGGTTCTTCGCATATTACTAAAATGGACTGTTTGCATTTTAAAGCTCTTACCTTGACAGAAGTTCCAGGCTCCATACATAGGTGACGATACTCTATATGACGTGGATAAGGCAAGAAGTCAAGTTGCTACTGGTCAGTTCTTGTCCTGCTGAACCACACAATTAGCACAAAACCATTTACAAAACACTCACCCACTTTGACAGGTCAACATGGTTCTGTACACAAAACCACTGAAACATGGTTGCATTTCATAGAGCTTAAAGAAAACTGGCTTTCATGACCCATGATGTATTTTGAAATGTAAACAATTCCTATGCTATTCCGTAATGGACCTAAGATATTTTGACATTTTTGAGCAGCAAACAAAATACAAGAATAGCCAGACAGAAATGACTCCTTGTCTATCCACCCATTTTCATCTCATTTATACCTATCTAGACAGGCAACAGGGTCCTTATTTTGACTTTCAGATACTTCTTACTGGTCGCTCATGGGACACTTCAGAAATCAGCCTTGAATATGGCAACATACGATTCCTGAGTTGAAACAGTGTTTTCAGATAAACTTTTACAGACTGCTGAATTTCCACACAAGGTCTGCACATTTTCCAATGAAAAAAAAAANAAAAAAAAAAAAAAAAAAACCCAAAATCAACAATTTGTCAAAAAAAAACCCCACCTCTTCAGCTGCTCAAATAATTTATTATCACAAAAAACCACTATTTGATGTACAGAAAGGGTAAGTGGTGCTTAAGGAATGAAACAGGGATGTATAATGAATAAAAATCTAAGCCCCCTGCTTTATTTTCTGCAAGGGTTGAGAATGCAATCCTCAATGCAATGAAAACTTAAAAGAAAAAGTAAAGGATGGTCAAATGGGAACGGTCTTTGAATACTGACCTGGAAAACTGTATTCTACCCTTAATACAAAGCTCTCGCATGATGTTTTGCAAATCATTACAATATTCTTCCTGTGCTGAACTACCATCTGTGAAGTACAATACCACACAAATCATAGCAATTGTAGTAGTTTTAAATTTTGCATATCACTCAACTATTTTTAAATTTCAGAACAAAATAGTATGAAATTAACCATTTTGAGTCAAAAGAGGATTGTATCACATACAGCAACTAATGCAATAAGTCCCCTTCCAATGAGGCATTTAAGAAAAATACTGAACAATATTTTAGCGAGCAAAATCCATCTCATCTGCACAATCACACAGAATTTCCCCTGTGGCCCATATGCAATCTCAGACCTGGACAAAACATATACTCAAGAAAAGCAACCATGTCCACAGTACCTCATATAAGGCATTCCCAAATATCTGAGGATTTGCCTTTACAAGCCTGTGCAAAATTATGACAATGAATGATATGTTCCCATATGTCAGGTGAAATGTCAAAATAGCTAATATTTGAGTGCTGCATTTCGATTAAGACTAATCTAAGAAATCGACTAAAATCTTCCCACTGGCCTCACTAGTATTGACTTAGACCTTAAACTTTTTATTTGTCTTTGCTCACTGGCACTGTGTGCTCATCATAAATTTGAATAAATTATTGCATGCTCAGTATTCCACACCATATTTACAGGGTGATCTTCTACCAAGCACGAATGATAGCAGGAATCCCAGCATAGCATTTTCTCCTGCACAGTATTTTCTCCTGCACATTAGTGCATCAAGAATTTTGACGTTTTCAAAAATGAAAATAAACCCAAAGAAACCTTAGTAAGTGACAGAATCAGGCTAACAGATGAATTATTTTCTTTATATATATAAAAGCATGAATAGTTCATACTTTGCAAGGTTTAGCAACATGATACCAGATGAGGTAAAACAAAGCTACTGATGTTGTTGACACTACCAGAAGTAAAACAAGATGAAAAGGATAAAAATTATGTCTATAAAGAGAATTTAAAACAAGAAAAAAATTAACTTCTTTATATTTGATACCACATGGCAATTAAAAACTTTTGAAACGAGGCAGCATTCATTACCTGAAAACTGGGAATGGTACTCTCAGAATGACAGTGTAAATTGAGGCAATGAATGCTGCATAATTTAAATACCAGTACTCTAAGTGATCCAATGTGAGATCATAATCAAGAAAGTTAAAAAACAAAAAAAAATAAAGCATTCATGGGAACACACACGAAATTACTGAATTTCCTCAGCAAAGCCTGTGGAATTATCAGTAATTGTTGCCCTTTCAAAGCCTTTTTATGACGTCTTGTTGTATAGTATTGTTTTAAAGTTATAACCAAAAATAGAGTTATCCTTTGTCACTAAATTAATTCAGAGGATATTTAGGGGATGCACGGCATCTTTAATAGTTAACAGCATCAGGGCATGTTGCTCATGGTATTACCACTGGAACATTTTGTTTTAATAAAGGCTCTTGTGACTGGAACTGGATACATATGTTCTCACTTACTTTATGTCTGGTGGAGCTATCAGCTCATTACCATTCACTACCTCTTTAAATCATTCCCTTAGGTATGAAACCCATCAGTCTTATTTCCATTCAAAATTACAAGTAATGTAAGGCAATGTTTTAGAAATCTGTGAGAGGGGAGGGAGAACTTGCCTTTAATCTGTAATTATAGCAAGCAGTGTGAATATGAACTATGGAAAACTTTGAAGGAATGCTGTTTTATAGATATCGATCCTTAGTTTTACTGGCTGCAGAAAACAACAGTTCAACATCGCAGCGAAGGAGTAAGAGGTGAGGGGGGGGGTGTTAAACACGCTAGAGTTTCTCCTCCTTGGTACTCTGGACAACAATAACATTTGTTGTTTATTTAGAACAAGTAAGTTACATTACTTTTGATCCTTACGTGTACAAAATGGGACTTCACACTAAGGTAAAGTGAATAGGTCACAGATCACACCTTAAAAACATATCTTGCATGAAGTCTGCCAGTGCTTAAACACAATAATGAAATAGTCCCCCCCACTTGCACAGATTAAGGAAAATACATTGCTTTTTGACAGACTTATCATTGATTACTAGAAACATTATATGCTGCTCAATCCATTTAAGTATTCAGGCATTTATTTTAAACATATGTTTAAAGTCTAATTGAAAGTGCTGAGATTATTCATATGTAGAAAATTCATCATATGTCCACTGTACAGAGCTTTCAAGTTCTTCCAAAAAAAAAAATATTTAAATACGCTGGACACTTCACTGAACTTGGGACTTTGGGACTGCAAGAGAGACAGCATGGCTCTTGTATGTCCAAACAGCACTGAGTATTTTCCCAAATAAATAGTATCAGAGTCCCAAATAACCAGCAATTCATTCCGTCTACATAGTCCTACTATTAAAAGGACTAGAGACATGGATCACACTAAAAAGTCACCATTTGCCATGGCCTTTGTCAGTGGAGTCAAAGCTCTCTGAATCCATCGAGTACTGAGAGCAAAAAAGTGCTGCTAGGACTGACTAGCGTGGCAGGTAAGGTGAACGTGGGACATAAATGTCTGTGTACACACACGTTGCAAAGAAGATGACACATCACTAGTAACAGATTTGTCAGGAGAGTTAGAGCCACATACTTATGACAATTTTTTAAATGCAAAGGTGGTATTTTACAATGATTTTATTCTAAGCTTTGTACTGTACTTTATATGATCTTTGCACTTGAAATGGGTACATGCATCTCCACTAGATTTTCCTGCAAGGTGGAAGAGATGAATGAGTTAAGAAAATGTATTACAGAAAGGCATTAGGCTAGTACGTGCTCTAGGAATCCGGGGATAGCTGAAGCTGCTTTAGCCTCTGCTTTCACTTTAAGGTAAGATACAAATACACACGTACAGTGTAAACAAGTCTTTATTTTGATCCGCATTAATACTTACCAGATGCAAGAAGATCAAGGAAACACTCTCAGAGGCTACTGTTGTGGCCAAGTCTAATCTCCCAAGAGACTCCCCGAGAAATGAAATCCTTATGTTCATAAAACAAATGAGCTTGTGTGAACCTGTTCCTAGTAGCTGCAGAATTTAACTGCTGTGCAACTCTCGACCACTCATACTACAAACAAACTGAATACTGTTCCACCTTTAATTTTCACCTGTAAATTATTATCTAAATTTTCCTATGGCTATTTAAGTCAAAATAGCATAATTCAGCATATTTCTGATGCATTACTGTATTTATTAAGAATAATGGAGTGACTAGTGTTTTCTGAATGCTTACTTCACCTGTTTCAGAAATGAAACATGCTTCTCATTGCAGTGAGCTAAAAAAACCAAAATGTCAACAACAAAATCCCTACCACCCTCCAATTCTCAAGCTTCTACTAATGTCCACATCAGTTCCATAAACCAGCGTCCACTCAGACTTAAACGTTTACCACAGTCATATGCTCAAGCTTGGCATAGGGCAACAGAGAATGAACTGTCAGTATCTGCACTGAAAAGTGTCCCGTCCAAATATTAGATAAGAGATAACCAATGTTCTTGAGCCTCTGTACATCTGAAACCATGGAAACAAGGAGATCAATGCACTAGCAGCCTGACATTTGTCATGTTATAACATGACATAAAGGGAGCAATTCTTCCCCCTTCAATTCAATTCACATTTTATTTCTCAGCTACACTGCTGTGGTTGTTCTGTCCAAATACCTTTGAACCATTCTGTTTCAGTACAGAACTATTTTACACTTAATGTACTTCACTGGATAATAAAGTAGAATTCTTAACTTCCATCAAAGAGAAAATTACACAGGGACAAATTAAGCAACTCCAGAAAATACCAGTACTGGAACGCAAAGAAACATCTCTAGGTTAGCCAACAGGGGACATTATAAAGGACTTAGATTACTGAGCACAGGAAAGAAAAGCTCAAAGCTTGTGTGATCCTGTGTGCATGACCCTAATGTTAGCAGGGAAGCCAGCAAAGTAAAAAGCTTAGACAACAGTAGAACCTTCGTGCAAATAATAACCATTTTTATTTTAGCTTGTTTACCTGATAATTGTTTAATGGCCCACTTTATCTTACTTTCTATATAAAGAATGTTATCTGAATAATAAGAGGCAACTTTAAAAATAGAGTACTACATATTCATGTTATTGTTCCATGGGCTAAAGCTAAAAAAAAAATTTAACAAAAACTGAAAAGAAAAGTGCCAAGTTCTGGTTTCAAAAAAGGGTCATGGATAAAGTACAGTGACCTTGAAACGCATACAGAATAACACACTAGGAAATAAGTGGAAATTTACTAAATTCCTTCCTCACATGTTTTTTTCCCCCATTGGATTAGTTATTTTTGAAATCTGACTTGCTAGCATCAAAGTATACAGCCATTATACTTTCTCAGTGAGCCAGAGTTCTACTTAGCTTTAGCACACACCCACCTGCTTGGGTGATTGGCATTCAAAATACCTGCTCAGCTGGAGCTTGAACAATAGTTTGCTTTACAGTACATTTCCTTTCCTCTCCCCACACACATATGAAACATATCAGGGGATAAATGAGGAATGGCAGCTATAAGCCAGTTGAAAACAAAACATTTGCAGGTGAAGCCTTACCTGAACTTTCCAATTCAGCATTACCACAGGGCTTTTTCATGCTAACTGTGCTCATTTTCAAAGATATGCTTTCTGAAAACAATCATGATGGTTTCTTAAGTTACAAGCACCAGACAACTGAGTTGCTGTTTATTGTAAAACGGTCTCAAGTCATCCCCTATTTCACTATGTTTTCAAGAGAAATTAAAGGATTTTGCTAATAAGGAAAACATAGTTTTGACTAAATATAGAGAACTGCACACAGGATAAGTAATGCTCTAAGGCTGGTTTTATGAAATCAAATATCCTGAGTAGTCTTTCAATAAGACTCAAGAAGTTCTGCATCTATAGTCTTCAATCAATAACAGAATTACTATCTTTGCCATGTGAGGAGACGAGTATTCTTCACCACTACGGCAGCCCTATTTGCACACAATATCTACGAACTACAAAAGCTGTGTCAGTACACAGCCTCACAGATAGTCCTTCTCCAAAAAGGATCCTACAATGCATTACACCTGATAGGAGTTTTGGGCCCACATGTCAAATTTGCTTGAAAGATTCTGCGTCGACATACTGTTATTATGACCCTGCCCTGATCATTCCTCCATCAGTCCCACCTTCAATCCAGACATTGGTTCTATTGCATTATCGGCACTAATACGTTAGTAACGTGCCTTTTCAGCTGACATGCAGTTGTGTGATTATGCAACATCATTTCATGTAAGCTGACTGACATCTTGCACTAGAATGATTATCCAGGATTCCCACTGCAGAAAACTGGCCGCTGAATAGACAACCAGTGCTTTCCTACTGTAGCCCTCTGGCTTCTCAGTGTGCCTGTTTATAATTGGCAGACAAAATTTTGTTCTATGCAGGCTTGATGTTAGAAATTTCATTTTAGCTTTGTACAAGCAGAGAAAATATTGCCAGGTCTGGATTTATTGGTGAAAATAGTAATAGCACACCTAGTTGTACAATTACTGAGGAATTTTGTGCCCACTGCACACATAATGTTTTCCTAGGGAGTAAAGAATGTTATTAAAGATTATTGATATACTAATATCTTCAACGACCATTGAAAGGGAGAAAACAGTGGCCTAAGGATAAAAATCTAGAAAAAAAGACAGGCCTCTCACTTTTCCTGCACAATGTTGCTCCAGTAATGAATACACACACATTTAGATCAAGTATCATTCATGGATGTCTGCATTTTCCTGACCTGTACAAACATCCTAACAATTGAATATTTTGAGGAAAGGAAATTTTCACTTGAACGAATAAATAATGAAAATTAATTGTTTACATTTTAATTGCATGTTTTGCCATAAAAAACTATTTTTCCTTCTCACCATGACAGAAGGATAAAAATATACTAATCCACAGACAGATTGGAATGAAATCATGCTGTACCACTGAAACAAAGAAACTTTTTACAACTTCCAAAAATCCCAGAGATTGGAGTTCCATAAAGCAAAGATATGCAAAAGAAAAACATTCACTCTGAAAGGCACAAACATTTCTGCGTGGAAAGCTACGTAAGAGTTTAAAGAACATAAACACAGAGATCCTAAATAGTTCCATAATCTCACAAGTTCAGAGTAAATCTGGGAGATTCTGTAATAAATACAGACATGACATTAAAGTGATATGTTAAAACTACCCAATTTGCAGATTATGTAAAGGAGTCAGGATGTTTGAACTATACTCCAAACACTGTTACAAATGTAAATATTCACTGCAATCACATTCACTGTCAAGTATACTGAAGGAAATCAGGCCCCGTGGATGATTTTTAGAATAGTAATCAGTATGGTAACATTAGTCTGTGTAAGACATTGCCCAGCGTATTAATTAACTGTTCCTATTCTACAGTATTTATTGCAAGAAGGATGCATACACTAGAGGCAATTTAGTAGGGTATGAAACGGCATCAGAAGTTAAATCTTTTTTCTCTTTAACCTTGTTTCTCAAGAAATGGTTATATAGACTGAGAAATTTATGGTGGAATGCAGGATTTCTCGTCAAAGGAGATTTTTAAATTTATTTATAAAAAGGACCCAGGCAATCAGCAACAAATATAGTTTTGATAGAACTGCAGAAGTATCCAAGACTGCAGCAAGACTGCCACAGAAGTCTTTATTCATCAGAATGACACGCTCTTCACAGGTCCTTCAGGAAACCATCTCTTCCCAGTACAGTTCAAACCTAGACATAGAAACATTGCAGGCAGCTTATGGGGCATTTCTCACTCTCATACCTGTATTTTCAGGAAGGCAGTTGTTGCCTTCAGTTCGTCAGGCTTGGCCTAGGAACTTCTCTTTATGGATCAAAGACTATTGATCCAGCTTGCTTTCATCCCACTGTTGATCCCTTCCTTACCTGTTACTCTGCAAAGAACTGTTAACAGCAGTAGCTCTAAACCAGCAATCCCCCACCCCTTCCTCCCAAAAGCAGAATTTATTTACAGATGCTGAGACAGTGGTGCTTCGTGGCACCAAGCTCTCTAAAGCCTTGGATCTCTCTCCAGAACCTCTGTTCTGCAACATTACTTTTCTTCCTTTATCCACTCGCCCCAACCTATCCCAGATCAAATACTGAGGGCTTAAATACCCTATCACTCCTCACAACTAGTCTCCCTGTCCTACCCCAAGTTTCTATTCTTTCTTCACAAAGAATGGTATTCCTACCAGTATCTGTTGCCTTTTCTTTTCCCCTGATTTTATTATCCTTTACCCTCACACACATTTATGGATTTGAGATACCCATTGCAACAGTTTAAAAAGCTGCCACCACTGCTGCCAACTTTGCTATCTTGCCTGAAACCTGAGACATAACTATCATTTTTCTAAAGGTCACTCTAGCAAGAAATCCACAATGCACTGGAATCATATATAGCTTATGTAGGAAAGTACAAAAATACTGCTTATAACTATTTCACAGGGAAGTATAAAGATACTCTTACAGAAAGAATTGTTTCTATATCACAAAACAGCTGTAGGCAGAAATAATTCCCTGTGAGCGTATGGAAGTGACCACAGAAAAATAGTTCATATAAAAGAATTACAAGTCGTCATATTTTTAGACCATTTCTTCCTGCAATTTTAAAATGCTGGCTGTAGATTTACTTCATTATTTTCCCTTTTAAACCAGTCAAATTGTTTCAGCACAGCAATAACAAACCAATCATTTTTAAAAAGTGAGGTGGCTGCATATTCCATCAGCATGAAGCTCCGAGCCACAGCAAGGCCCCTTGGGAGGGGTTAGATGCAAGTTCGGTCTCTGGAACACAATCTCTGCCCCCTATCAATAGAATTTACTGCCATCTTTGAAGACTAGCATGCTGTAAACTGAAATCCAAGGCTAAGTTAATAGGAACAGTTTCTAGCTGAAGAGCAAATGCACTCGGCCATGAGGGCGACAGTTGGAGCATTGGCAGCTGATAAACAATGCATTGCCACAAGTATGGATTCTGAGGAATTATCACTGTGTGCCCTGACATAGCTAACGGTGAGCCTCGTCTCCTCTACTTAGGAGACTCTGTGGCCTTTTCACACTTCCCTGTGGCAGCCCTCTGCAAATACACATGCAGAGCCATGACCAACCTGTTTCTTTTCACTTCTGTGCTTCCAAGGGAATTCTTAGATTCATAGACACATCACACAACTTCCATCTCCAAAAAATAGTACCAGAACAAGGCTTTAGCACTGTCATCTATTTCACTCTGCATGTGAGATGTTCAAGCGTCAGTAAGGATCATTACCTGACATGAAACAACAGTGAAGGGTTTGAAAAAAAATCTCACCTAACCAATAAAGGAATCACTAGACAATACTAATAAAAGCAGAATAACATAATATTAGGCAAAAATATTACTTAATCACCAACTCCAATCATAATTGGCAGCCTGCACACAAGCCAAAGCCTCAACTACAGCCAATGTGTGCAACTGCCCTAGTCCAGTGTATGGTTGCAGACAAGGAGCCCAGACGCAGCCACCAGGAGGGAAGCATCCCTAGGAGAGACACCCCTAGGGGAGGCGAGCTTCAGCTCTCCTACACGCGTCCTGTAGCTCTGAAAGTTATTTGAATAAATATTGCCATCCAATTGTAATAGTATCACCTTTATCTCAAAACAGAATAGTCTTAAAAAGAAGTATTAAATTAGCTTAGAAAATACTTATTGACCATTTGATTTGGAACCACATTTTTACTGCTTTTTGAATATCCTTACCAGGGCATATAACAAAACATAATACAGCCTAGCATACACCTGCTGAACTAAAACAGCCCTGTGGAACACACATCACCGTCACACCTATCAATGCAACTTAACAGAATTAAGACAACACATACTGGGGATAAGCAAATGAAAAAACAACCTACAGCTATAAATGCCTCACAGAATATCTGCGGTTATTGTGAATTGGTCTCTGTGTACACGAAGGAGGGAAGATGGAGTGTCAACACCTGCAAGATCTTGACTTACAACGCACCACCATCCCGTTTTGCACCAAGAAGCTGTTTACTCTTTCAGACAAATTTCTGTTCTATATCCTCCTCCGGTCTGTAGCATTGGAGTGGCACATTCTTTTTATCAGAAGCTTTTACAAAGTGATGTTAGTAACCCTGTCTGTAAACACCATTTAATTGCGCAGGGGCTGTCTGTTTTAAATTTACACTGAATTCCAGCAACTTACTCCTGTCCGCATACAGCCCTTTTCTAACCTGACCTTGAGGTAAAATTTCAAAGCTGGGAAAGGAAGAAAGTAACAAAAAACCCTTTCACAATTTACATCTATGAAGTGTTAGTTTACATTTAGATTTTAAAATATTGAGCTTAAGACTCTTACACAAGAATTCCATTTAAGAGTTATGCTTTTGAAATACAATTAGAGTCTGAAAAGCTACTACAAAGATTTTTTTTTTCCTTTTTAGCTGATAAGAGTTTAAGAGATAAAATAAATATTTTATACTTCTGGGCTGCTCAGCCATGGAAAAATAAGATATGTGTACAGTCACATGAAAATCTTCTGTTACCCTGCAGTGGCTTTGTGAGATTTCATATGAGAACTCTTTGTTATATTTTGAGCCTTTAACTTTTAGTGAAAATAAGTCAATTTTTCTAAAATTATGAAAGCAGAAGCTTCAGTTCCGAAGTGTGTCTGTGAAAGTGGGGATAGGGGAAAGGAGATAGTTTGCAAACTCCTGGTTTCTACCTGTCCTCAGAATTAAGAGGGTGGAGTATATTATTAGACTTTTTATTTTATTCAAGCAAAGAGAAAAATAGAGTGGTTTGCTTGCAAGTGAAAAAGAAAAAGGGCAAACACGAAAAGTTATATGCTTTTGCAGATAAGCAGAAGCCTTGATCCTGAAAATGTAAACAGCAGCCTAGCATCAATTAAAGAAGGCTGAGAGATGGACAGCATAGAATTAGCGACCAGTCATAGCCCATTGCAGGATGCTCATATCAAGCTTCTGCATGCTGTAGTTGAAGCTCACTGCACTTCTTCCCCAATTCCCTACATGCTCAAACCAAACTTGAGTGACAAAAGGGAGTTCGAACAGCAGGGTATAACAATGTGTGCTGATACTAGTATACCAGTCTTTTTCTTAATCATCTAACAGACAATTTTCTGGAACTATTTTTAGTCCCAGAGACCTGGAGCCCTGAGCACTCACTGACACCTCTGTTTAAAGATGCAGAAGTGAGTATTTTAAATAAATTCAACTAGTCCCATACTATCTGAGTTACCAAAAAGGAAAATATTAAACCAACCTACTCCAGAGCTTAAAAGGTTAGGTCCAATAAGTAAAATGGAGGACAGACAATGAATAGCAAGATACCAGCAATATTAATTTCTTTATATTAAATAGCTTTATCAACCTCTTTTATCATAGCCTCTCCCCTAGATCAAATTTAGACAAAGAAAAGCAAATCAAAGAATATTCTTAATAAGTGCTTTAACTATATGATTAGTGACTTATTTAAAAGAAATCTCTATTCTGATGAAAGAAAATCTCATTATTTTGA
Source organism: Himantopus leucocephalus (assembly GCA_003993805.1). Taxonomy (NCBI): domain Eukaryota; kingdom Metazoa; phylum Chordata; class Aves; order Charadriiformes; family Recurvirostridae; genus Himantopus; species Himantopus leucocephalus. Next base: position 24,124,566 of record RSEF01000004.1, on the reverse strand, counting down.
AAAGCTGCCTTATTCTACTTGATTACTCCATTTAATAGGAAGGCAAATTGAATAATATACCATATAAAACCCATTTATCCTACAATTTTTACATGCAAACCAATCTTGTGTTATAGGTTGCTGCTGAGTAAACTTCTAGTAATGAAACAGCTACGCGGTAGTTTCAGTTAAAAATCAACAGCAGCTTGTTTTGCAACATAAAGGATTACAAAAACATCATTTGCATATCAAAGGAACCTTTACTGTAAAGTACACAAGTATTAAAATGCTGGCCAGGATTACAATGCTGGATTACAACCTCACTAGTCATAACAGATATGCCAGTAGATTCACCTAATGCAGGGACCATTTCATTTTATCACTGCAGCATACCTAATGAATACCCTAACGCAACAAGCAACATCAGTGTTTTCCCTTGAACGCAGTGGCTTTTCGCACATATGAAAATGCTTGTAGGAAGGCTTTTGCCAACGTAGCTAATATTTCCAAGGGAAAGGAAATTGCATCCTTAATGATGTTACCATCACAGAAATTTCAGTTAAGTGCAAAGCAGGCTGGGGAGTCAATCGAAGGTCAAGTCAGTTAGAGGTCAAGTTCCTTGAAAGAATAGGATTCTGAAGTTTAATTATTTTCAGGGAGAACTCTGCTGATAGGTCAACAGTGTGAGTTTTATAGCTGACAACATTCATGGAAAGAAATCACTTCCAAGGCTGAAGTGGCTATGGACTACTGAACAACAAGATGGAAAAAAAGTAACTCTAGAAGTCAAGACATATTTTTAGGCTCACCATTTAGAAACTTTAAAAACTTCAACTTGCATGACTGACAAGTAAAGCAGCCTAATGCATCTCACTCTCAAAAGCTGTTGACATACACAGCAAAAATACAATGTTTTGCAAGAGAATATAGAAATATTTGAAGAAATATTGACAGTAACAGTAACCTAAAAGTTCATTTCACTGGCAGAATGATTAGAGCTTCTTCTGCCCCTTCAAATCAGTATTGTAATGCACGGACAATGTATCTGGATTATAAAACATCCACTGATTCATGCTTTTCTCACACAAACTGCTCTCGGGCCTCATCTCTATTGTACCTGAATCCCCCTCCTCACTGCCTCCAAAGCCTATAATCCTTTACAGTGTTTCAAAGATGCCTAACTATCTGGAACGAAGAAATACAAATTTTCCCCAAATAAAGACATGTAAGTGTTACAGTGCATAAAAACACAGAGCTTTCTTCCACCATAACAGAGTTCTTCATATAGTTCTAAGGTTTGTTCTTAAGATCGTATAAAATTATCTGGATGTTTTTCTAGATATTCCTGACTGTGCAATTCAGGATGCAAATAATTTTATTTTGAACATTTCAATCACAGCACTAAGCTGGACTCTTCAGCTCTGGTAAGCAAAGGAACTAAACCTGAAATTGAGGTGTCACCAATAACTTACATTACAAAGAATCAAGATCAATGCATTTTCCCCAGAATCTCACTATTTTGAACCTGTATACATTACACAGTGGTACGGCTGCTCTGCATATTCAAATTTGGAAATACAAAGAGCTTTCAGCTTACTAATTATTTTAAAAGGCTGAAGATGTATTCCAAGGTACAGCACAATGGAGTACTCTGGAAAAACTGGCATGCTGTTCAGTTGCAATTTACCAGTTTGCTTCTTAACACAGATTAAAAAATGAGGAGAAAGGCAGGAAAATGGCAACTGGAATCAGCCATTTTGTCTGAAGATGGACTTCGGACCCATCCATATAGATTGTTTAACTGCTAACAAAACTTATGGCAATTAGGATGCAAGAATAAATTACAGTGTTATAACCTCAATGATTTTCTATGCAATACAAAAGACCACGTGGGCACCCTCATGCAGTGTGCACCCAAACTTGTCCTTTTCACAGGGAAGGTGAAAAACTGAGAAAGGAGAAACATACTTTGAAAGTCCTCATTCCATTCACTTGCTGCTTAGTAAGTGATAAGACTTGTATCGCTCTTGTAGCTAGTTTAAACATAAAAAATTGGGATACAGAGATGGAGTTAGTCCTCGGCCAGTTTTTACTTTCTCACCAACATCTTCCACACATGAATAAATTATCAAGTCTTTACAAAGTACTAATGAAAAAACCCTCATTTCCTCCACTTTCATAATTACAGGAGACATATTAATAATTTTTAATTCCAACTGAGTAGTTCTCCCAATCTGCAGCTTCACAGGCCTTGCTTGCATTCACAAGCTACTGTTTGTGTATTCAGATCAGAAATCTGATTGCCATCTGTATGCACTGATTAGTTAGTGATCAAATAAGGTGCAAAATATATTCAAGTATGCAAATCAACTCTTTGCTCAAGTACTGAAGGCTCAATTAAGCATGGCCACCTGAAATCCATCCTTTATGTTCTACAATGAACAGAGAGTGGAAGCAGTAATACATGCAATTTCACCACCACACAGCTCTAGCAGCCTTATAATGAGAAAGCAATTTCATAATTTTGCTAAAAACAGAATAAAAATATAACAAAAAACATTTTGTTGGAAAATAAAATAGGAAATAAAGTAATTATTATATTTACATTATACAAATATGTATCAATAGCCATACAGACAAATCAGCACATGCAGCAAGTTAGTAAGGCCCAATTCTCTACCTGGGGCAACAGCTTATTCCTCCTGTACACTTACTTGATTTAATGGAACTCAAAACAGAACATAATATAACATCTCATAAGTAAACTTCAGTAAGACATACTCTTGGTGGTTTTGTGAAAACTAAAACAATATTTTTTTAAGTATAGGTTAAAAGAAGCATTTAAATTGAATTCCACGCTTGCAGGAAAAGGCTTGTGGTCCTTTATAAAAAGGGCAATGTTTACCTACAATTAAAAAGGTCAGAGTTATTAAAAAAAATAGAAAAGTTACTTATAAGCTTGTTCTCTGATCATTTGTTAAAAGCTATACAGGATCTACTCAGTTTCTCAAATTATCATCATCTAAAAACTTCCTGAAAAATCAAGTGAGTAGCATAACCAACATCTCTCAGATACGGTTCATTTCTTCGTTAATCCTCTCTCTTGGGAAAAAATACATTTGGCCAAGCTTAATGACACTTCATCTCTTCGTGACAGTGTGCAATAGCACATTTCATTTGCCTGGCCTGATAGAGCCCTAGCTTACGGTGTTGATGGTAACGCTAAGAGAGAAATCCAAGAGAAATTATAACTGCTTAAGGGAAAGAAAAGAAAAAAAGCTTTAACAGCAGTAATAGAGATTGTCAAATAGACTACACAGCACGCAATACAGAATTTCCTTGTAATGCTCTAAATTCAAGCCTTTAAGAATATTTTTTCTTACCATGACATAGGTAAGCCAAAAGGGTTAAACATCAGTTTACTACAACCCAATCTCACAGGAACTCTTCTTTCAAATAAGGGCCCAGATCCTGCAAGCCGTGTGTCAGCTATGTGCTGACACGAGTGCGTGCATGAAGAAAGATAGATTTGCACATGTCTCACTAAACTGAAACCAAGAACAGCATCGGCCATAACGGAAGTAAAACATCTCTTTGCATTCCTTTTAATATCACACTGTGCTGCTTCATCATCCTATTTGCAATGCAACAAGGTTTTTTAGAATGGTGAACAGCAGATGGAGGGCTATATATTTATTTGTTACTGTATGTTTTTATGACATTAAACAAACCTACTACCAAAGTAGCAAGATATGGTGTTGCACAGTAAGTCATCTGGATGGCTTTGGCATTAGTTTTTACCACCTCAAGGAATCATCATTTAAGTTACTATTAGAAAGTTATTACATTGATCTTGGACTACTGCACTACTTTTGATGGAACCTAACAAGGACTTTTATTAGCAAAAGGAGACATTTTAGCTGGTTTAGGTTTCTTTATTTATTGGTTTGCATGCAACAATTTGGAAAGGGACAGGATGAGTAGGTCTTGAATTACATCCTGTTCACAGAGACAGAAAACTGCAACAGACAGAAATTCAGCCAATAAGCAAACCCAGGAAAACTATGAACAATACTGGACCACACGTACCCTTTACTTTACTACTAGACCTCTTGTGAAGTCAGTTATAGATTAATAAAATAATTGGTTCCCTGTACATTCATGCTATAAACAGCAGGCAAAACTCACTGCTGAAACCACACAATGGTTTAGTGATGTGGGAAAATGTGTTTGTGGGAGCTAAGAGGAACTAAAAATAGGCTAAAAGTCTATTCTCTGCGTTATGGCCTTTACATCACCAAGATAACAATTTTTTTCCATGGATTTCTAAAACTATCTGACTTAGCCACCTTTTTGAGAACACAAAATATGCACAGGCATGAAAGGTGGTTGTGTATCAACAGAAGTCATGCATGGCAACCTCCTGCCAGGACTTAAGAACAACTAGCAGAGAAACCTCCTTCAAACCAAGCAAAACTTCATTCTACCATAAAGTGGATATTCAGGTAAAAACAAAACTGTATGCTCAGAAGCACAGCATTCAATCCATTATTTTCTCCCTCTTCCTCCTTTGGTGCTAGTACTCACATGAAGCCAGAAATTCTTCAGTGGGTTAGCTTTAGGAAAATATTTATTAACAAATCTTTTTTTTTTTTTTACCTCCATCTGTGGTTTTGAAAAATTCCATACAAAGCAATATAATATTACACATAATCACAAATGAAATTAACAGAAGGCCAACACAATGTGAAATGCATGTTTACAAAGCACACTAATTAAACTGACAACTAATACTGATTTTTATGTAAAAGAAGTAAACAACAGTAAGGCTGAAAACAGTGTAAGTACCTTAATGGTGGCACAGCCATGGAGCTCAAGACAACCCACCAATTTTAAATTTAAAAAAAAAAAAAAGTTCATACATGTTTTTACAGTTCCCTCCTTTCAGTCTAACACATTTTTAGCAAGAAGGAGGCAGAGTTTTAAGCAGATGTCATATTTATAACATACAGATCTTCACATTTTCTGTTGTTAATAACTTTATTACAGAGAGACAGCAAACTATTCCTCTGAATGATGCCTTCCCTGATGTACTAGGTCTGGCTGGGATAGAGTTAATCCTGTACAGCCCGCATGGTGCTATATTTTGGACTTGTGAATAAATCAGTGTTCATAACACACCAGTGTTCTGCCTTGAACAGCATCATGATTTCCTTTTTGCCACTCTGCCCACCTCAGTGAGTAGGCCAGAGGTGTGCCAGAAGCTGGGAGGGGACACGGTTGGGACAGCAGACCCAAACTGACAAAAGGGACATTCCCTACAACATGACATTGTGCTCAGCAATAAGAGCTCAGGGAAAGGAGGAAGGGGGTTTGTGGTTATGGCTTTCATCTTCCCAAGTAACCATTATGCACGCTAAGACCCTGCTTTCCAGGAAGTGGCTGGACATCTGCCTGCCAATGACAAATAGTGAATGAATTCCTTATTTTGCTCTGCTTGCACACGTGGTTTCGCTGCATCATCTCGAGCCAGGAGTTCTCAGCTTTTGCTCTTCCAATTTTCTCCCCCATTGCACTGCGGGGGAAGTAAGCTAATGGCTGGGTGGGTACATAGCTGCTGGCTGGGGTCAACCCATTACACCTGGGCACACTCAAATACACTGTTTTCACAATTAGACTCCCTGTGTTTCTTTTTACATTTGGGAATTTTGAATAAAGAAGACAGATTGTGACATTTCTATTCCCTTTTATCTAACCTACTCATTGCAGTGTAAAGGGCATGGATGAAGATACAATTTAGAATCTGAAAAAATTAGATAAATATCTCAAGAAACCATGAAACATTCATACCACCTACTCTCAGCTACTTAACAACCAGTCAACACTGTAAAGTCATCATACCCAGCAAGTGATTAAGATAGCTGATGAGAATTGTCTAGTGCAGATAATGTGAATAACTCCAAAGTGTATAATGCTTTATACACTATGAAACCCTTAGAATTTAACAGAATTATTAATGAACAACTGAGAGCAAATGTAGATCTGTGAAAACTTACCAAACTGGGCCAAAGACTATGAAGCTGCAATCTACAGCTTCCCTCTTGTGTTTGATTAATATTGTAGAAAATACTATAATATAAGTAATTACTAATATGTGAAAAATATTATGGGCTCTATACTTATTGGCCACATGTAACTTTATTTCTTTATACTCCTTTCTCGTAAGTTACTCTTGAAAGCCAAATTCTTCTCTAGTGTATGTATATTCGCACAAATTGTAGCACAACAACATAAATTTGGTTCACACTGTTCTACAACATCATGAATTAAATGCAGGCACGCTTTGAACAATTTCACATTTCCAAATAAATCAATATAGCCAGGGGCATGATTTGGCAAAAAGCTCTTTTTGCCAATTTTCTTTGCAACAAAAGAGACTGAAGTTCTGGGAAACAACAAATTCTCAGTTAAGCATCCACACAAAAAAATATTTCATAATATGCAAATGAAAAAAAAATGTTATAGATTTCTGACAGTTTAGAAACAAGGACACTGAGAATTTTAAGAGTATTTCAGTCCTAGATATATAAACAAACTGTTTGCCTTCCCTCGTTAAAGCAGGAGTTATCAGTTAGCTATACAGACACATATCCAGGCACACAGGCAGCAACCAGTACCAAGTATAAACCAGGCTATTACTGAAAACACGCAAGCAAACAAACAAATAGAACCTGGGAAGGGTGGGGGTGGTGGAATCACCAGATGGACACACACTTCATGTGCTTCACATATAACAACTCTACTGCTCTCTGAGCAGCTCAAGATGAAGAGTTCCCCCTTCCCCTTAATTACAATAGCCTCTCTTTTCCTGTCAACACAAACAAGGACAAAAGGAATATAGTATTAGTATTCAGTGTGGTTACAAGACAAATTGTTCATTACATCAGATGACACTGTGATAACCAATTCACTAACACAGGTTTAATTATTTTGCTACGTTAAGTTAATGAATTTTGTCCCTTTTCTCATTTAGTTTTCCTCACCTTTATTAGATCTTCCATCACAAGTACACATGATGTGGGCATGACTGTCATCTCTATGATGAATACCAGTACCTTCAACTCTTTTCAGAAAATGATATAAGCAAATAATTAGGGGAAAAAAAAAAATAAAGACACAGCCGTCTTTTAGCTACTCCCTGCCCTGATTTTAACTGGTGTGAAAAAATAGTAACTGAAACCTAAGATGTGCATATGAATGGTGAATAAACAATTCAGAGGGTTTAACCTCTGTAGCTTTAAACAACAATTTAAGTAATCCTATTATTGTCAAAATGTACTATTACTATTCAGATGAGCATTAGGGAGTATTAAGTTGACTTTGTATGCAAGAAATTCATCACTTTGTAACATAGGAATCTGGTAACTTTTTCACTGAGACTGGAGTCTTCACCACGAAACGTACCAGCATAAAAGTTCTCCTCTCCTCTGAGGAGAGGCAGCGAACACAGGGGCAGAAGCTTCTAATGGGATGAACCACAGTAGCAAGTTACAAGACAGTTTTCACCATCAGCCTGCTTGTGTTATGCATCTCTCAGTCCACTCATGAATTAATTCACAAGAATCGTGATTTACTTCTGTCTTTGCCAGTTCTAATTCAAACCTCACATTTAAATCCACAAAATGGAGAAAGGTTTAAAGAACTCTACAAATTTCTTAAGTGCTATTAATACCATATTACCTCAAAAAAAAAAAACCATTAACAACAGAACACCTTGTTTGATAGACGATACTATCACAAATTTTAATGCAAAACATAGTTATAAAGTCCAGTTGGTCTGTTGTACTACCAGAAAATAGGTCGACTTCAACAGTACAAATATACAGCCCCAGTTTGGGGGCAAAAAACCCTTTCGTTTCTTATACAGCTACATGCTAGGAGTTTGGGGGAGTCACCGCTAGTGAGAACAAGTATGTTGTCCAATTCATAGTCAGGGGCTGACCACAGAGAAGAATAGATCTTCTACTATTCTAGTGAAGGGCAAGACTTCCCATCTGCATGCTACACTAACACAAAAATCACATTTTGTGTGTGCCAGAATGCAAAATGTTTTAATTGGAGATCACATATATAAAATGCAGAACTCATACCACATATGTGAAATCTCAGTGCACACATAACCTGAATGCTATAAAAACAGACAATAAAGAAATGCCTCAAAATCTAAGTGTACTGTTTCCAATTCATCTGGAAACTGCACATGTATTTTCCATCTCAAAGGTAGTATCATAAGTGCAAGCGAACCCACTTACTTTCTGGTGGAAGCTGAAGAAGTTTGAAGGCATACACTGAGATATACAGCAGTCTTGAATATACCAAATTTAGACAGTATTTTCTCTCTCATGGCTATCTGGAGAGAAACAGAGCTGTGCTGGGACAACACTGACTGAACATTTTTTCATTCTAGCCTGCTCTGATAAAAAAACAGCTACATTTAACTGAGGTAGGAATGAGCTTTCACAACCTCAGGTCATTGTGAAATATCCTCTCAAGGCAAACCTCTTGCCAAATAGTATCTTTGAGTAAAATTTTCTACCACTTCTGACAGACTACAAAGTTAGAATCACAGATTAATACAGATTGAAAAGCTCTCAGGAGATCAACGAGTTTGAATAGCTTCAAAGATGATTACATAACCTCTCTGGGTAACCAATTCTAATGTCTGACAACCCTCAATGTAAAATAGTTTTTCTACTTGTCGTGGTTTGGGCAGGGCTGGCCACTAAAATGAAAATTGCTTCTGTTTTACCTCAAACCAGGACACTACTATTTAACTGGATTTACTTCATTTCAACTTCTCTCTGCGGCCTCTTGTTCTATCACTGTGCACTTGCCAGAAGGTCTGGCTTCATCGTCTCTCTTAACTACCCATTACATGGTTTAGGACAGGAATACTATCTTCCCTTGGCTTTCTATTCTTCAGGTTAAACAAATGCAGCTCTCTTAGCCTTTCCTTGTGCATAATATGTTCTAGCATCCCAATGGCCTATTCTCCGGACTCGGTCCAGTATGTCAATGCATTTCTTGTACTGGGGAGCCCAAAACTGAACACAGTATTTCAGGTGCGGTCTCACAAGTGCCAAATAGAGGGGAATAATCACTTCCCTCAACCTGCTCTCTATGTCCTTGCTATTACAGAATAGTATGTAGCTGGCCGCCTTTACTGAGAGGATACACCACTTTCACACGTTCAGCTTGTCTACAGGGACACCCAGATCATCTTCTGCAAAGTTTCAAGTCTCCAGACTGCACTGTCATAGTTTGATTCCTGTAGATAAACTCCTCTTCACTCCATATGTTTTTAAGAGCATCTGGGCTACAACAATATCTCATACCTCAGCACTTCACACTCTCATACCTCTTCACAGAAAACCAGGCTAGTTCTGTTTATTGCTCTACTCTAGCATAAAATGGAAGGACAAAAGGTCAACTGAACCTCTTAATTACCCAAGGAAGAGCCTAGATTTTCAACCATGGCCAAGACAGTGCTGGCTGAAAACAAGGTTACTGTGTGTCACCTCATAAATCTTGGATTCTGTTCACACTGGTAGAAAGCTAGGGGAAGATTGCTATGGGTCAACTCTCAAATGCTGTAAGATTACACTAACCTAAGAAACTTTGTACCATCACCTTACAGCCAGGACATAAAATAAGCATGTGGCGCTTTTTTTGAACATACTGTCATTTACTTCCTCTTTTCATTCTTCTGGTCCTTTGAAATGTGATGTACAGAAAGTAGTGTTTCTTACTCTTCATTTAGCTCAGAAAAATAATTTCTTTCATGGTATTGTGTCTGACCACAAAAATTAAGTCACATTATTCTGTGGACAAAAGGCTTGGAAGTAGTACTTCATTATAAGCAAACACCGAATCTCTGTTTCATTCACTTTGCACTGCTTACCTCAATATAAATATCATTTTATCTATAAGCAGAAGTTGGAATGATATATAATATAACATACTGGAAATTTTGTTTTACAAAATAAATATAAGCCACAAAATACTTGATACTGTGATTTCCTGATGTAGCTAAACAGGAGTAGAATAATCATACCAGCCTGGTATCAAAACTGAATGCCTAATTCTCTACTCCTCTACAGCCTGTGTGTTCCTGTACATCTGTAAACAATGGGAGTGAAACACTACCATTTTAGTAGGATGTTTCCTACTCTTAGCAAAGACAGAAATCTGTCAAATGTCTCAAAGAGAGTTTCCCAAGATCTTGATCCTTATTCGTTCCAGTCATTAGTCTTGTAACTGATTTGTAGTGCTAAAACACAACTGTTTGTGACCATAATTGAGCTTCCACGAAGACTTAGTAAAATGATCCTAAGACAGCACTGGGGAATAATCACAAGAATAAGCTACAGACATATCAGCTATTGAAAGACAGCAGAATGGTCACATGGTGCCAACTCCTGCTTCTTACCTCCACTTCTACTAATGCATTTAAAAAGGAAAAACACTCTTAATTGCCATTTTAAACATAAGTGTATAAGTTAACAGAGCTTATATGTCACAGAATCACAAACAGTATGGCAGAAAATCCCTGCACTGAATACTCTGAAATGTATTAGAGACTGGTGATACATACATAAGGATTTGAGAAGACAGAGTTCCAGGAGAAAATTCAATAGAACCATAGATAATCCTGAGTTGGAAGGCACCTACACAAATCATTGAGTCCAACTCCTGAATACACACAGGGAAACCTAAAAGTTAAACCATGTATCTAAGAGCATTGTCCAAACACTTCTTTAACACCAACATGCTTGGGGCCATCACCACTGCCCTGGGAAGCTTGTTTCAACACTTGACCACCCTCTCCGTAAAGAACTTCTTCCTAATAGCCAACCTGAACTTCCCCTAACACAGTTTTAAGCCATTCCCTCACCTATCATTTTTACGAACCTCACCTATCATTTTTACGAACAGACACACTACATCCATTTTATATATTATAAAGCACCTACTTAATGCCATTTGTTTCTGCTTTAGCTAACAGGGTTCTAGAGATAATCACACTTCAAGGAAGATAAATACTAATAATCTCTATGGCTTCTTGTTACCTTCACCTTCTGTTAACTTGCTTATCTGTTTCAGAACACTGTAAATATATATTTCTATTTCAGTGGCAAGAAAAGTTAATGAGATTACAGCAGTGGTTAAAGCACTTATTTCTATGGGGTTGATTTAATAAGAAGAATCCATTTTAAGAACTGCAGCACTGAAAAGATAGTGCAAAACATTTACTTGTACAGACACTGCAGTACTGCCAGCCTGACTCAGACAGTTGCCCTTATGGAGGGAGGTATAGACTTAGGAACCCTCTTCACAGCCTCATTAGAATAACAGCAGAACAAGACTGAGTGAAACAGAGGAATATAGAAAGGGACAACCGGGCAGCATCTGAGATGTGATACTCTAGACTACTAAGTCAGGAGAGTCTTCAGAGTCCTAACCCACACAGAGCTCTGTGGGTCAACAGGTGGCACAGGGAACAACAGTAGAAGTCACAACTGATAGCTCTCGGCACACGGCACGTTAAGAAGTTACAGAGTTAGATAGGTCTCTCCAATAATCATACTTACCTGTGAGACTGAGGAAGTGCAATTGGAAATAGCGCCTTCTGTCAGTTCTTTAGTCTGTACATATTTCTAGGTGCACCAGCCTCTTTGAAATCTCTTCCCACTTCACGGGGAGGAAACTGAAGATGGAAGTTTGAGTTGCCACTCTAAACTTAAGATTTTTCTTCTTGAAATAGGTACAATATAGACCTAGGATAGGAAAGAAAAAGTCAATTTTAGTTAAATCTGAAATTCAGATATTAAGCTTGACACAATATAAGAAACACTGTCACAAAGCTCACTTGCTGATCACAGAAACTGTGTAAAATCAACTTTTGTAGGACTGGGCAGGGGAGGATGGGGGGGGGGGGGGGGGNGGGGGGGGGGGGGGGGGGGGACACGGACCCCATAAGATCAGAATCAAAAATAAAAAGGTTTGGGGACTTAGTTTGGTTGTTGGGTTTTGATGGTGTTGTGTTTTGAGTTTGGGGGTTTTTTTTCCTGATTGATCAAGCAAGGCTTTTAAAACAGAGAATTTGTGAAAAACTAAATTTTTGCTCCATAAAGGTAGACTACTGAAAAGCAATCAAACCAGAGATGCTGATTGTCAGTGCAAGCATTTTTTAATCTTTTATGGAAAATTCCTATAACCAAAGTACAAATCATATCAGCCAGAAAGGGTTAACAATTTCATTCTCAATCTTGCTTAAACAGCTAGAGTACAACAAATCCTCCACAAAACAGGTGCATCCATTATTCCTAGCCTGAAAATGCTTTCTAGTTGGAACATGAACATTGAGTTAAATGTGGAAAAAGTATTATATAACACACAAGTACCCCACCTGCTTCAGCTCTCCAGTTCGGTAACTGTTTTCAGAAAAGCTAACATGTAACATCAGAAAAATAATAAAACCCTTTTGTTGACATTTCCACAGCTACCCATTGGAACCTCCCTTGAAACTGCTGAATTCTTTCAGGGTGCAGCAGATTATAATTGAAGAAAAAGTACTGGAAAATAAGATTAAGATACCATACCATTATTCCCTGATATTAAGTTATATTTGAATGCAACTGATTCACTGGCAGAACAGTTACATGGAAATCTATCTAAGGAGCACCTCTGTCCTACATACAGTATTCTGCAACAACAGAATACCATTTTCATCCCTGCTACTATACGAGTGGGGCATACCTCATACTAGATAGAGTTTTAAAAATATGGAATATGATTACGGTTTAAGTTAACTCTTGAAAATTTCAGGACAAATACACGCCACTGTTGTGCAGTTTATTTGGCTCGATACCTTCTATGGATGTATTTTGTGTCCAACTTCCTGTTATGTACAAAGAGCCTGCTTGGGTCTTGCTGTGAGATATACTTGAAGACAGTTTCCAGACAAGCAGATCTTAAAAGTTCAGATCACCTTTACACCCATTAATCTTGGTGAAGTTGACTGTGATTTCATATTCTAGTTACAGATTTTTACAGTAAAATTTTTGCTCATAGCATATTGCTCAGTTATGCTGCACTGAGAGATTTCTAAGCATTCATTATCCTCTCCGCCGAACTCCAGGGTTTGACAGATTAAAATATGATGCAAGAAAAAGCCGTGCACTCTTGTAAATACTTTTACATCGAGTGGTTCTGGTGTTAGAATAGTGGGTGCTGAGTAAAGACTGAGTATGCCCCTCCCTATTTCGGTAACTGCAACCTGGAAAATGTAGGTATTTCACCACCAACAACAACCAGAATCTCTTCTGAAAAAAAATGAAACCAGTTGAAATACCCTCTGAAATAATTTGTAAAATACTGCTTAAAAACATCATACCACCTGTCAGTTATATAAAATGTCTTTTTTGTAGTTAATATACTTCTCAGATGAAGTTACTGTAATTCAAGTTTATAACTTTAGGCAATTATAGTTATGTATATAAAGTAGGTATATGTTCTATAATCAAAAATTGTAATTTGTGTTTAGGACTGTACTGTGTTAATTACATACATATATATGCCACTCCTGTATCTTCAAGTTCTTCTCACTCAAAACATGCATTTCTTCTATGACTATACACTATTTTATTTATTATTTTATTATTATTAAGTCCTCTATTATTAGATTACTTTTCAGACTGGGAAAGGAATATCACGGGGCCAGTATGAGCTGGTGTGGATCGGTCAGAAGCAAGAGAATCCCTGGGGAATGACAGCATCTCCGCACTGCCTTTCCCTGTGCCACCAGCTTTGCTGAAGGATTTCCCTCCTTGCTCAAAGCAGGAATACAACTGAATGTCTTCATAATGCCCAAGATACTACACTATTAGCTGCGGCACCTCAGTCCTCCTTTAGCTACCAGTTAATGAGAATTAGCTGACAGTTGATGAAATTATACACTGTTTTAAGTCCTCTTGTAAGAGCCTTATTTTTGATCCTTATTGGTTTATAGTTCCATTAATCTATAGTAAATTCATTCCATAGTAAGCCATTAGTTAGTCTTTGTGTTTAGAAAAGATGCAAAAGTCCTCAGGACTAGAAATTGGTGATAAGACATACAGGATATCCACAGGCTTTAAATCATGATTTCCAAAAGTGCCACCCAAACAGCTATGTATGGAGACTCTTTTAAGGTCCAATTCTGTTATTCAGTCCCCACTCTAATGTCCCACTCAAATGATCCTCCATGAACAAATCTTTTTTAATTTCTCCTGTAAATTAACTCTTTAACACAATGAAGCTATCGTAATGCTTTATATCTCTCCATCGGATTTTAGCACACCACATGACTATTGCTAAGTACCTGCAGCACAGAAAAGTAAAATTGCTCATAGTACTTTCTAAAGCGGTAACTGAAATTTTATAAATAGTTCATTAAATAGCTTTTAATCAGATTAAAACTATTCAGCAAAGGAATGTCTTTTGTCCATAACTCACTGACTAATATGTATTGATTTTTCTTCCTGAAATAATATCAGATAAAAGTTGCACTCCATTCTTGGACAAAACCCTCAAAGACTGAGGTGAAGATAAATCACTTACAAACAGCATTTATAAAACCAGTCCCAGTGAGGCTTCTTTGTTTATTGAAAGACTGTTAGAAAATATATTACTAATTTTAATTTGATAGACTGTACTTACCCAGAATAAATCTAAGCCATTTCTGCTCCACCACAATTCATCAACTTAACTTATTACATGGGAAGAATTTCTTAATTGCCTCCACAGTAATTTATTTAAAATGAAAGTGAAAAGAAATCACAAATTAATCATCCTTTCCAATTATTTCTTTCCCAACTTAGTGGGACTGCTTATCTTCAAGATTTTGTTCCTACTAGTACAACATAAGACTGTTCAGTGAAGTCCACTGAGCATTCAATTTAGTACCACGCTTTGGTCAGCAATACAGCTGCTGCCTCAGTATTTTCAGTCTTCAGAACAGTTAAAAGAATCAAATTGAACTGGCAAGGACTAAGTTGTGAAGTCAAAATTTGAGTCATCTGTGATGACTAATTAGTATTCAAGTGCTAAGCTTGTATTCAAACCACTTTTTCTTCTTTACAATTACTGAAAACTACTTCAGCAATCTGTAGTTTGATGCTTCAATGAACCAAATGCATTTGTAGGGACATTTCACTTGGAAATCAATGGAGACATTTTAGATTTTTATCATCTTGTTATACTCTCTTCCTAGTCCCCAGAGGTGGTAATTCAATAACTGCAGGATTAATCCAGAAAAAAAAAACAGTCAGAGGCTAAAACCCACTTGAGAGGTTTTTAATGAATTTAAGGAAGGCTAACCAGGCAAGCCAGAAGGGTGTGCAACTTATCAATGACTTACCAAGTTTTCATGGTGCAGTAGTTCTTGCTATTCTAGTTAGGCACTATAGCCACACATTAGGAAAGAGCTATGCTTGGATTTATAGCAAGCAGACCAGATGCTGGTCTTCATCTTCAAATTTTGATTTGCAACAGAGGTTGGAGGAAAAAAAAAATCTTCTCTTTCCAAGAAAAAAATTAGAAAAAAAGGTGATCAAAACACTACAGACTGATGGGATATACTTCTAATTAGTAAGGAAAACATAACGCACTGCATACTTGTCTTTCAAGTAAGATGGCATTAATCTTAAGCCTTAACTTCGCAGTCCTTAAAAGGGTCAACGGTGATAAAAATGAAAATCTATTAGGAAAATGAGAAAGTATTAGCCATTTATTCTAGCATCCAAATAAAACAATGAACGTCTCCATTTTTGTCTGCATGTCACCTGATATCTCTTGAGCACGGGACGGCTGCACCAGCTGCTCACCAGGGACACAGGCGGCTGCCAAGTCTGCTGTCAGCCCTGGCTGCTGCGGGATATAACCAGAACTCTTGAAGGGGCGATATCCTGTCTGGGCTGGCAGAAATCTCTCTCCCTTCAATGCCTTTGGCTCCATCAAGAAAGTATTTTTAGTGCATATAAAGGGATACATTCACCCCACCCTAATGGGTTCACTTCCTTTCCTGCAATGGGCTGGAGAAACAGCCAGGCCAGGCCTACCTGGAAGTCACAGCTTTGTGGCCATTTCCCTGGCAATGCTTCCCTTCGTTGCCTCCCTGCCCCTGCCCAGCTGGCTACCTCTGTTGCTCCCCACCTGCTGCATGACCCAGAGGATACCTTTGACTATGCAGCACCACACTCAGAACAGAAGAGTGACAATTATTAAATTCCCTTTAATAAAGTTCAAACAAAGGAGCAAAATTAGCCCAAGTCTATTCAGAATCAAAACCAAGGATCTCTGAATAAAGTTCTCCCACAGCTATGAGACCAGCCTTAAAGAAAAGTGCACTCCCAGCCTTTGCTTTGCTGATAAGCACCCTGTTTCTGCTTCATAGCCCACCTACCACATGGTAAAGAGGGGTTCACATGTTTTAGTTAGGGCACTGTGGTTGCAGGTTCCAACCTAATACACCCCTCTTTCTATAGAAAGAGAAACTCCTCTGGCAATTCAAGCTCAGCACTGAACCCTGCCCAGCACTATTTACGGCAGACTGCCTGTATAATTAGCGAGAGCAGAGTGCAATCTGGCAGGCCTGCTGGGGAAAACGAGTTCCTGAAAATTCTTGAAGCTGGTCTTACGCAAGCACCTCTTGCCACAGCACTTAGCTTCCCATTTTAATTACACACACTTCACCATAACATTGGCTCCAAATTACAATAAATTGTTAAAGCAAATAACATCTCAGCTATTTAATTGCTAGGGCCAGCCAGTCTGCTCTTTAAATATGGACCACGTTTCAGGTAATGCATATACTTCCCGATACTGGACCACAAAGGTACATAATAACTAACTCCTAAGCACTCATTAGTGCTCATTTCCTTCTGCAGTCTACAAATGTGAAATCTAATTTGGTAGCACTTTATACTCTCTTTGCATTCATTTTGGCTGGGAATAAATGGTGGCGTTAGCTGAAAAAATCCTCTCTTCATCAAAATGAAGTACATTGGTTTAAGAAATATACTCCAAACACATCTGCAATTCTCCTCAGCTCAAACTATACATTAGTCAATTTCACTAAGTTTTCAGTCATCTTAAAATACTTAAGCATAAATAACTCAATGAGACAAACTGCCTCTGAGCACAGAAAATATTAAAATTGTTGTTGTATGTTCATGATCAACCAAATGAAGAAGCATGGCTGGTGCTGGCTCTAGCCTGGTAGCAAGGTTACTACAACTTCTTTAACCACCCCAAAGAGAAATTCTGTTCAAGTTAAAAGGAAGGATAAGCATCTCGATCTCAAAATAAAAATGCTATTTATCTGTACAGAGTAACCTGTCAATAAAGAGCAGTTCTCTAGAGCAAAAGGCAGCATGCCTTGAACAACTAGCAGAACTAGTTGCTTCTCTTAGTCAAAGAATCCAGAGCACGTAGTGATCACAGCCACACATTCATGTCTGTCCATGAATATGATGCCTGTATTCTCCAGAAATGACCACAGATATCTATAGTTGAGATGTTGCATTTCACCAGCAGTACAACTTACCAGTGTGTTACTGGGTTGTAAACACAGACATCTAGATGAGGCTGACAGAGTCAAAGCGTAATAAGCTACAATGTAGCTTTCACACAGTTTTAGCTTGAACATCTTCTAAATACATATTTATTTCTTCAGACAATATGTTCCCTTAAGAACTACCTCAATCTATTTAACAAAAGTTGTTTAAAAAAATATTACAGTAATGTTGTTCATTTTAAGTGAGACTTAAAGGTAGATGTTAAATTCAATGTTAAATCCTTCAGCTCTAATGCTAAGTAAGGATTACTTTCAAATTCTACCACATTGTGTTTTTATACTCTTCAGACACTCAGCTATGGCAACAAATGCACTATAGATGCTGTGTATATGGCTAGTCTGGTAATTAAAATGCATTAATAAAAACATATGAGAAAAATTAAAATGTCAAATGCTTTCTGTAAAAGCACAATGTTCTTGAAGTCCTTTTTAAAGGATGACCTTTTCAATGATCTCTAGGATGAAAGGCTTCAAATTGCATAAACTCTCAACCTCCCAAGGAAAAGCTAAGATAAATGAAAGTTCTCCCCTTTAGAAGGTAACATGTAACACTTGCCATGATCGGGATTTTCAAAAGAAATTGCCCTTCCAGTTCTTCTTTGTGCTTAGCTACGTATGAAGGTATGAGGTACAGAACAGGGAATGCTAACTGTGTTATTAAGAAACTGCTTTATAAAAATATGACCTATAAAGTTTCTACTTCCTGGGAAAATTAGAAGAGCAGTGCATTATCCTCATGAACCAAAACAAGCCAGACCTTAAGACCCAAAGGCTTGGCAGTATCCTTTTGAAAACTAGGATTAAGTTTTGCTAACAGAGAAAGGGTGAAGTAAGCTGTCATTATGTTTTAAATTACCCCCAATACAATAAATATTTGAGTAATTAATGGAACTTTGTTTCTTTGTGCAACAGTTCCTGACATCATCTCAATTTTTCAAAACAATGTAATTTAATCATCTGGGAAACTCTACTTGCACTGCCATGTATGGACTTACACAGAAGGCTGACAGTACTGGTTTGTAGGAAGAAAACTAGAAGCTGTAATAGGATTTCTCCCTTCCCCCTGACAAGCTTTAGATGCAAGTTCAAGATCCATAACTAAGATAAATATACAACACTCAGTGGTGCTCACCATGGCATTAATTTTGCATCAGTATAATTCCACACACACTTTAACAGAACTCCTCCTGGTTTACACCATCTAAAACCACCACTAGGACCACAGAATAAGAGTGGAACTAACTTTTGTTTACAGACTTAAATAAAGCATCAGCTTAATAGAATAATAAACATTTACTTGAAATTATGTTAAAATAACATTCTAAGTCCAAAAATCATGTAAAGTATAAACAACTATAAGCCCAGCACTGATTTACTTGACTGACAATTTACATATGCATAATTTATTTTCCTATGACCCCCTATCTTCCAAATATGCTCAAATTCTGATTCATGATTGCATTATTTTCAGGGAAATGAAATCTATATGAACTCTAAAGCATTTTGCCTTTCTGCATAATAAAAGCATTTTTGCTTTTTCCTTGGCTCCAGATTCTTAACCAGCAAAATCACTATGTACAATGCATTCCTACTGCACTTTTTTCTTTCTAAATAGCAATTCCAGCTAATTGAACAGCAAATAGCCCAGAATACGGAAGGGATTCCAGTGGAAAAACAAATTAAAGCCAAGGGTCCTTGTCTGTAATCCAGTTAATTTCCTTGCCCTTCAGCAAGTGAACTTTTTCCAACATATCATTTATAAATATCCAGTGCGTATCTTCTTCATTAGCAGCTCCATGCTTCAAGTGCATTCTGTTTTAACTTAAAATATTTGTAAAGTCTTCAGTATTGATTAATATTTACTGTCTGATCTGAACATGTTAATATATACAAATGCACATACACATTCTAACCAAAGCCTGTAGAGGGTTTCATAATCAAGAAAAAAAGCCAGCAAACAAACAGATATTAGAATACACAGTAAAGGTTAAAATGGACAGAAGTAAAATGGATCAAAAATGTAACAGCTCAAGCACTGCTTTTCTCATTAGGCACTGCATACATAGGCAAACTGGAATGAGACAAAGATGGAAATTCCCTAGATGTGTTTGCACCACCGCTCAGTATCAGTGAACTAAAATACCATGACAAGGACATGGCCCTGATATACTGGCTGTAGATTCTGACTGAAGAGGATGACATCCATGGCAAGTTAAGTGCTACCCATGGCAACAAAAGAGGGAACCAAGAACACAGTCCTATTCTTTAATTTTTCCCTAAATCTATTTTCCTGCGTACTAACCCTCCCATTCACAACAGGCAGCTGGGTCCCACCCTCCTAGCTTATAAGAGCTACAAGACTTCAGAAAAGCTCAGCACCATCAGCAGCATGTATGGAAACAGTGACAACGCGGGGGTGAATTTCGCACAAGCAGCAGTAGGGAAGACAGTACAGTCACTCC
The DNA here is from genome assembly GCA_003993805.1 of Himantopus leucocephalus. Lineage (NCBI taxonomy): Eukaryota > Metazoa > Chordata > Aves > Charadriiformes > Recurvirostridae > Himantopus > Himantopus leucocephalus. The sequence goes on along the minus strand of RSEF01000004.1, from coordinate 24,104,448 downwards.
TCTTGTGTAAAAGCCTGCTGTTAGAACAAAGCCTAAAGCAACAAAAAAAAAAAGTTAACCAGTTAACGTTCCACCAAAACTTTACACAATAAAAATAGTATGACTTCTTGCAAGGCTTTTTACTTTATGCCAGACTTTAACAGTGTGTAGCACATAAACCACAAAATCTGAGCAAGACTGAAGTCAGCCACTGATAAAAAACAGACTCCCAATTTCTGTGCACAGGTTAGTCATGGACACAGATCGCATGCTTGAGGTGCGAATTTGACATTGCTTTTACATTGCTGACCTTCCCACAAAGAGCACTAGAAATCTATGGATATAAAGCACTACAGGGACAAGGTATAATTTCAATAGTATTATAATCATAGTAATAGTAACAACTGCTTCACATCAATGTGATAGAAAAAATCTGTCCTTTTAAGTTCCACAGTAGAACAAAAGTGGGAGGCATCGTATATGGAACAGAAAGAATGTAAGGTTGGGATGATTCAACAGCATTTTTGAGTTAAAATCACCAGTGGAGAAATTCAGTAACCGGATCCTACAAAAATGAGTGCAAAAATCTACGTAGAATAGAAATACCAGGATTCCTGAATGGTACTTTTTTTCTTTAATTTTGTTTCTCCTTTTATTTGAATTTGGCAAGTCCTCCTACCCTCTTGCTAGACTCCTCTACCAACAAAGTCACTGATGAATTCACAAAGGATGTATAAACAAATCAACTGAAGGATTCACAGAAATTTGCAAAGGAGGTTTTGCAAAACAGCATTACTTCTACTGATGAGCACTCTGTCCACTGCCCATAATCAAACAGTCTGATGAAAGAAATAAGAACAATTGATGTGAATAAATCTTTATCAATGCTTGTGCCCCTAAATCAGGCTGCACCCAATATTGCCTGAATTTCTTCCTGAAAAGATGACTACTACCCCACTTTCTGGGGATAATTAAATATTAAAAAGAAAAAAAAGCCATCAGACAAATAAAATTGGAGATACCTGGATCTAAGAATTTTTCTCAGCTGACAATACTTAACGTCAAGCTATTATACACACTGGCAAGCGGGACTGGCAATGAGGACAGAAAATAAGAAACGGCACAGTCACCATCTTAAAATCCAATTCTCAGCTCCCTAAAGCTATCAAGACTTCTCACTTCAGTCTCACTCTACAGGTGTTGCTCCTTTTGTGACAGTGCAACGCCTAACCACATCTTCCTGCATTTTCAAATTTTGGTTCACCATTTGATTTGAATTATTAGCTCTGCTGCCAGCCTTCTTCATTCATAATTCACCCCCTACTGACAAGGCTGAAGAAAAAAATTTTAAAAAGAGCTAGAGACATCCTGGTGTTTAGGACATTCAGCTGAGATACAGAAGAGTCGGGTTTGAGAAGCAGGTCCTACAGTTATTTCATTATTTGCAAAGGAAGATAGCTCTACCAGGAGAGACTACACGGTCAACACAGGTATTTAGCATGATCTAGCTAAGGCAACTCCTTGCACAGCTTGGTTATTGCTGCAAACCCAACTATTACCATGCGTAATTTTGTCTGCTTCTCACAAACTTCAAAGTCTACCTTGGGGCTCAAAAAAGACAACCTCTAAACACTAGCTGTAGCAATGCTGCTGATTTACCCCCGCACTGACTTAAAACAGGACCAGATTTCATCCCAATATTGCAATTCTCGCTTGCTTTGCTTACATTTAATAATTGTTACCAGTGCAACTATATTAGCAAACACCAACACTGCAAGGTCTTAAAATAAACAAATCCTTCAACTTATCCCAAAATAATTTTTCCCAACAAGTCTTTCTAAGAAAAGACACTTAGCTCCATCTGCTGCCAGATTTAGATTATTTCTCTCTGAGGCTGAGCACTGCACAATACAAAGGGATTTCTTTTCCATTTGTTAAACATTTTATATGCATGCAAAAGGCAAAAGTCCAAACTGCTGCTGTGTAGATACCTATCAAAATGAAAGGCATCCCTCCTCCCAAGTCCATTAACACATCTCGTTACTGCCCTTAGCAGCAGCAGTACCCACCCTTGGAAGACCTGTCTTCAACTCAGAAGTAATTTATTGTATTTTGCCCTTGTTTGCTATGATAATTATAAACATAGCGGCCAAAGGGCACTGAAGCTAGGCTGTCTAACAAGACTCAATTAACTATTTCAAACAGCTATGCAAAAATCACTGGGAAAAAAAAAAAAGCCAGGCTACTAAATACTAACATGCTCTCTCAATCTGACCCTGTACTAATACGAAAATCCACCCACTAATTACACTGTTATAAGTTACAAGTAATTTTAGAAATGCGCGTTCTGCACCTGATGAGAAAAAAAAAAATCTCTTAACAAAGGCATATCTTCATTTTTTAAAAAAAAAAAATCTTACAATGAGTTTGGAGGTTCCTAAATATATATTCATTATTGCATCTTCCTTTAGTATGCATTGTTTCAGCTCATGAAATACTTCTAATGAATAGCCAGAACAATAAAGATATATGTAAAATGCCATCAAAATATATTTAAAAATAGGTATTTACAATTCTAAAATTCTAAATCAGCCTTTCCAAAAAAAAAAAAATCTTGCAACATAAACAAAGCATATACTTGCATAAAAAGATTTTAATCACCAGGGCAACCTGTGTAACTAATATATGGCTTACCTGTGTCAACGAAGCAGTAAGAATTGGTATCAGTTAAACCTTTTAAAAAAACAAACAAAAAACCCCACAAACTTTATACCCAATTCCTTTTTACAGGCCTGATTCTGATATTATTTTTACAAGCGTATTTTCTTTTCTCTTAATGAAGCAAAGCTAGATTTACACCGGAGTAATTCAAAACAGAGCAGGGACTGGTGCCTATAGACAGAGCTCTCTATGTACTTTGGTGGAGTTTTGTTCATCTAAGCACAAGTACAAAATGCTTTAATAACCTAGTAGTTTAGTGGAAAAATAAAGCATTCTGAAACACTTTGGCTGTCAGTCGCCCACTTTTTGCTGTTTGTTACACTTCTATTCTCCCTGAGCCAGTCATCAGAGGAGACACTAACTTCTAACACTGTGTCCTCTTGAACAAGATAAATTGACACATCTACTCAGCCCGCAGAGAGGGCACATCCAGGAGAAACACACTTTTTCCTCTTGATATGCTGTACAGAATTTTTAATGCAAATCAGTCTGGGATGCATCTGTTTTCCTAAAATAGGAGGGGATATTTTTGTTTGGTTTATTGGTTGGTTTTTATTTTAATTAAAATTAAAATTTAAACTGCATAGTTTGCATCCATGTTTCCAAAAGTCCTTTGCTGCCCTCATGTGTTTCACAGGAAAAGTAACTCCAGAAAAACAGGAAAAGTCTCCAGAAAAAATAAAGCAACTTCTCCAAGCAAGACAATAGCCTCGCCTGTTACAAACAAGACATAGTCCACCGCAATAATAACTGAAAAATAACTCAAAGTTTATCTCTTCTAGTAAAGCTAAGTTGACTGGCTTAGAATTAATGATTACACATTAAAAATAAGAAAATTTATTGTTTGAGATAATCATAATTTCCAAGCAATAGATTTCAAAGCTAGCAGGCAAATTTATTGAAAGTTGATGACGTTAGCCTCGTGGACAATCTGAAAAGCTTTATTTCAAAACTTACTTTTCATTAAAGCTAATTTCAGCATCTTTCTGCTGCTTACACTGACTGACAAAGTAACTCCTTTCCTGTTCCGTTATACTATACTGTGCAGACTAAAATCATGCAACTGTTACATTAAGGCTTCCGTTACTCTTGCGATCAGTACACCCAAAACTATGGTTCTCATATCAAGCTTTCCTTGGACATTCCCACCAGCCACTGCCCTGCACTCCTCCCCAGGGTCTCACCCTGACACAGATGCTGTTAGCAGGTACCCAGACTAACTTTGATGGATTTTTGCGCTCAGAATTCGGCTGCTGAGGTTCAGACCATCCTTAAAAAGGTTTCACCGTTCACTTGTCATGTTACTCTCTTCATCCTGTCCAGTCCCTATGCTGATCCCAGGCCTCGTTATGTCAATACCAGTTTGCAATAAGTTGTAATAACATCTCTTATGCCAGTCCTGGGTTTACAATGATAAAATACATCAGAATAACCAGTAAAATGTGCTTTGCTAACAAGCTCTTTCATACTCTGGCTATAAGCCATAAATAGCCCTCCTGTACCAAAACTGTCAACAGTTCAGCTGATCCCCCAACAGCCATTCCACAGGAGGCGGAAGGCAAAGGCAGAGCTGGATCATGATCCTCACAGGTTTGTTCAATCCTGGACGTGAGCTATTTGGTGGGATCAGATCATAAACGTTTTTATTTATACTGCCAGGCTGTTCCTGAACCACCATGACTATTTTACCATTAAAACTGCCACCACACAAGTGCCTTTAAACTGCCTCAACTTCTCAGTAATGCTAACTCAGTATGTTAACTTCTCTCTTCACTACAGAAATATGTAGAACTCCAGGCTATAAAGCAGAATAATGAATCTTTCTTTCCATCATTAAGAAAAGCTACCTGCATGTTAAGTGGGGTGGACAGGAGAGAACTGTTGTCATCTCATGAGTAAAGTACTGGGTTTTGTTCTCTCTCCCCGACAGATAAAAACTCTGGGAAAGCTTTTTGCCATTGCTGTTTAGTTACTCATTAAAAAAACAAACAAACAAAAAACTAGCAAATGCAGCAAAAGTACTGCCAACATCAAAATACTTTTGCCATTCTAGTCACAGAAAATACCAAGAGGCCTTTTTATTTGAAGGGGGGAGTGGGTTAAGTGCTTTTGTAATGCAGAGGACTCCATAGTGCTGTTGATTAAGTCATTTAAATCCTTCTCCAGGTACCAGTGGGGAGATGCCAGACATCAGGCATGCACTCAAATTGCTGAAGCTACCCTCAAAGAGGAGTTACCATCCTAGAAAGGAACGCTACAAAAAAGCCAGTTCTCAGAAGTCAGCAAGCCCAGGCATTTGAACCGGGGCTGACAGGGCAGAGAGATGCACAGCTCACCAAACCACAGCCCACCAGCCGGCCATCCAGAGCCACCCTCCTCAGGTGTTAGTTTAACCCTTTTTCTTTTACGTGCCAAGTCTGTACATACCCACTCATCTAGAAATTAAGAATACATGGGTCCGTTGTATTTCATACAGTATAACTTCTCTTTCAAACTTGTACTATTGGATAAAGTGCTGCGTGCCACCAAGAAAACACACACAGGCACAATTCCTCACCTCACCCCTTACAAAGCACACACTCCAACACAAGTTTGCTGTTACACCGCACAGTGATGTCAGCAAAACTTCCCACCCTCTAACTTAACGATTCAGCCTGAGGAAAGCCTCGTGTTTCCCAAACGCAGCACTGCCAGGTTTGCTACCGGCACCACAGGGCACCTCTGCCTTCGTGCTGCACTGACAAGACGGTGGGGGGGAAAAACAACAGAGAAAACCGAAACATAGAGTAGGTTTAAACATACAAATATTCTACTCACAAACACCATGTAAAAACACCTGGTGCTGGAAATTAACAAGAAGGACTGTGTTAACTTACACAAGCCTAATGAGGCTTTAAATGCCCAACACCAACCTGCTTGCTGGAGTACCGGCACAGGACTAGCCTCCAAGGAAACCAGTAAGCACACACAGGTTTCTCTCAAGTATTTTCTTCTAGCATAACCTAACCGCACTGGACACCAGAGGCTGCGGACACGGCCTGTGCAGCACAGGGTGGCTCTTCTCTCTGCACCGATGCCCTCCCTTGCTAAAACCCATGAAAATGCATTTCTGTTGCCCCGAAGAAGCAACTACACTTTCTCTTCCTACTGGCAGCCCAGTTCGCAGGTACCAACTAACCTTCCCCTCAGCGAAGGCCTGACATTAACTTTTAACCTCACAGTTAGCTGAACGCTCAGCACCTCTTCTCCCCTCGCTTGCAGCCCTGCGCGCCTCACCGTGCACCTCCCACACGGGAAAACACCGCCTGACACACGGGCTTTCACCAGGAGCTGCCGGGCACCCCGAAACACAGCCAAAACGCCGACAGGGACACCCGGAGACCACCGCAGCCGCCGAGCGCGGCCAGCCGGGCACCGGCAGCGGCACACTCAGCCCCCGAGAGGCGGCGTGGGAGGCGCCATTTCATGCCCCGCCCCGCCCGGCGCGGCGCGGCGGGGGCAGCCCAGCGGGGTGCCGGCCCGCCGATAGCGGCCTGCCCCCGAGCCCGCTGTGAGGAGGAAGCGGGTGGCTGCCGCCGGGCAGAAGCTGAAAAGAAAGGCAGTTTCAGCTCCCTCTCCCCTGCGAAACCAGCCCGGCCCGCAAGCTCCGCGGGGTGGGGGTGCGCCTCCCAGGCCCCACCCCACTGTGACATAGCGGCCAGGGGAGGGGCGGCGGCAGCGGACCCGGCGGGGCGCGGGTCCCGCTGCCCGGCCCGGCCCGGCCCGGCATGGCGCCACCCGTCGCTCGCTCCGTCCGGTCGATGGGTGTGCTGGTGTTGGCGCTTCTCTGCTACCTGCTGCGGGCGGGCAGCGCCGCCCTCCTGGCGCCTGCAGGCACCCGGCTCGGGGAGGAGGGCGGCGGCGGTGGACCGGGTCGCCCGCCGTGGGACGGAGGTGGCCGGGAGAAAGAAGCGGCGGCGGCGGCCCTGCGGGTAGGTGTCCCTGCCCGCACTTACACTCACGATCCGCGCTAGGCAGCGGTCCCTGCCGCCGCCGCGCTGGCTGCGGGCTCCGCCGGAGGAGGAGGGGTGGCGAGGCGCCGCTCTGCCGCCGCTACGCGGGTGGCTGGAGGGTGAGAGGTAGAGGAAAGCGGCAGGGCGCAGCTCTTCAGCCCGGAGCAGCGAAACCCGCTCCGGCGTCCTCTGCTGTTCCGTTTTCCTCGGCCCTGCCCGCTCGGCTTCCCCTCGAGTCGCTGGCGGGGTCGGGGTGTCGCTGCTTTTGTCCCCTTCCCCGTCTCTGACGCCAGGTGTCAGCCTGGCACCCAGCAGCCTCGCCTCGCCCCCCGTGCGCCGGCCGCCCGGCCCGCTGGGAGGCGGGTGCCGCCCGGCCCCTGCCTCACGGCTCCGGCTCTGCCTGTTCCTGTCACAGCCGTTTCCCAGGGAAAATGGGGCGACCGGGAAGGTCGGGCAGGGCGGCCCCCGGCCGCTGTGGTGCATCCCCACGTCCCCCACCTTTTCCGCATCGTGCCCGGCGGTTACCGGGGCTGAGTGCGGGGCCAGCCCGGCCCCGAGCGGCGGTGGCGACCGCCGGTGGCGCTGAGGGGTCTTCCTCCCCATAAAGCAAGACAGGGTTAACTCTCATCTGAAGATATTTTTATGTATCTCTGAACAACAAGGTTTGTTGTGCTGTCAGAGAAGGGCATCAGATGAATTTGACACGATTTGTTCTCAGCTTGCCTGTTTTGTCTGTCTTGTACAATTTTTTTTTTACCCTCTATGCGCTTAACAAATGCTTTTTTGGTATCTTTCTTGGAGTTAAAATTAGTCTAATGGCTTTCATATTGGTTAGATAGGAACCGACAATTAATCTGAGGTGAACAGCTGTCTTGTTATCAAAGTTCATGTTTACTGTTGCTAACCTTTTCTTTTTCTACTCTTATGGTTTTGTCACTACTGCTAACTTAGTAATGCCCACAACATCATTTTTCTTTTCCTTCAGGAAAGCGCTAAAAGAATTAGATTACTGAATTCATCATCAAAAGATAACACGACTGCCCTCTATGGAATCAATCAGTTTTCTCACCTGTTTCCTGACGAGTTCAAAGGTACATGTACTGGCTGCTGCTAACACCTTTTCTGTTATTTCTCTTATTCTTTCCCAGGACCTTGTATCTTTCGCATTTACAGATTCTTCCACTGCTGATAGTCAGCTAGTTTACAGTGTCTGGTACCAAACTGTAAGTACTTCTGAAGTATACAACAATCCGCTTCACGTTTCTCTAGTCTTGCAAGGTTTAATTGCCCAGAGCCTGAATTTCATTTAGTATACAGACTCTTCTTGCCGCTGCCTTCTTGCCTCTCTTCTCACTGGGCCTTAAAGACTTCTTCAGTTGCAACAGTTGTAAAATTGGAAAATACACAAGGTTCTTGAGTACTCTAAGTTCCTATTCTCTACCCCAAGACAAAATTGACAACAGTCCAAACAATGCTCAGAGGTCCAAGGCTGTCCAAGGCTGTTGCTATGACTTTCAGGAGCAATATGATAAACTTAATTTGTTTTACTAAGAAAATTTGTCAGATACCTAACCTAATCTTCCCTTCTTGCCATTGAAGTATGCCGTTATATGTTGTATTCATTGGGGGATTTCACACCTTTTTTAATTTTAAATAATTAAGCAGGTTTCTTTAGTGAAAAACTGGCAGTTTGAGTGTGTTTCAGAATCTTTACATTATTCTCTTATTTTTCTCCTTTTGCCTGACTAAAATAGAGTAATATTTTTCCAGTAAGCAAAATGTTATGAAAATTTTCAAACAAAACTGGTTTTACGGAATGGTTATTGATCAGCTTTAGTAAATCTTCACGCTTTGTAACCACATTCCCTACATGGAATATTTCTGTTCTTTCTAGGACTGTAGGAATATTTACATTCATTCTGGACTATAATGATTATTTTAAAATACATGAATTTTCTGTGGATTTGAGAATGAGATGTAGTCTCATGATTGTAACTGCAGATAAAAGTTGCCTCTATGGCTTCTAGTAAAACAGTTGTTCGTGATTATTTTTTTTTAGTTAGTAGATTTATAGATGTTTGTATTCTGTGTTTAGCTATTTACTTAAGAAGCATACGTCACAAACTTCCCAGATACATAAAAGTGCCAAAGGGAAAGGAAAAACCTTTGCCAAAGAAGTTTGACTGGAGGGACAAGAAAGTCATTGCAGACGTGAGAAATCAGCAAACAGTAAGTCCTGGTGTTTTCGTTTCCTGGTTCTCAAGCACTGCTCAGAGACAGTTCCAGCAGGTACGTCATACAGCACAGTGAAGGTTTTGGAAGGGACCAGCACTGCCTCAAGACTCCTTGGAGCACTGGCACAAGTATGGCCAGTTGAAAATATACAAAGTCACGTAGCATTTTATGCAAAGTGGGATTAGACTTAAACACAAGAGATGTAAAAGTTGTGCATTTAGAAACTGTGCAATTATAAACTGTGTGTAATACCCTTTTTTGATCTAATTAACTAGATCTGCAAATACTTTGTACCATGTGTATTTTGTATTTTTCTGAAGAGACTGCGGTAAGTTCAGTACCTGACCCCATTCCCCTGTTTCACCTGGATAGGTATAGATCGTTTGCTGTTGTTTTCTCTCAGTATTGAATGCCCTTGGCTGGTCAACACCCATATCTTTACCAGTGAACAACTCAGGGGATGCATTCATGATAGGAAGATAACCAGACCCCCATATGATTACAGTTTGTCCCAAAGTGGTTAGGGTCACTGGTAAGAAACAAACAAGCTGTTAAAACCCCAATGTCTTTCCTTTCTGTGCTTCACATAATGTAACCTGGACCTTGCCTAGGAATAAATTCTGCTTCCTATTTTAAATGTGGCAGTTTAAAGAACCTGGAACTGCAGGATAGATTCTGTTACTGTCAAAGATTTTTTCTATTATGTTTATTTTCAGTTTACTCTTTCTTAAACTGGAATCTAATGTATTTCTATAAAATTCTTCAGACTGTAGAAAGTTGTAGACTGTGTCCTTAAGTGCATCCTTTTCAAAAACTTACTAACTAGTGTGGTTAAAAAATAGTTTCATCCTGAGCCCCAATCCTTCTTTAAGAAAACAGATATCTCACAGTAAAAAGCATCCTCAGACCTGTCCTGAAGGGCAAAAAAGAATTGGAAAGAAATCCTTAAAATAAGACACCCATAATGCATTTCTAGCTTTCAGAGAGCAGTACGGGGGAAAAAAACACTTCGATATTTTAAATGGCTGATTAAATTTCCTTTATTATTGCCTTAAAAATGAAGTTCAGGATGATGTAATAAATGAAGGGCATTAGAAGACCTTTTTGACTCTTTTTCTTTTCATATCAGGCTTCAAAAACAAAGCTGACTACTTTTTTCTCCCTTGTTTCCCTTCTCTTTGTACCAGTGTGGAGGCTGCTGGGCTTTCAGCGTTGTGGGTGGTATAGAGTCTGCCTATGCAATTAAAGGAAATAAACTGGAAGAACTCAGTGTACAGCAGGTTATTGACTGTTCATACAATAATTACGGCTGCAGTGGGGGATCCACTGTTAGTGCTTTGAGCTGGCTGAACCAGGTTCGAAACTTTTCATAAATCTTGCACCCTTCCTTAGCTTTCATATTAACTTTTTTTTTTTTTTTAACTGGGAAAAAGTGATGGGGAAGGTGGAGTGTACAGCTGATCTGATTTTTTTTTTTTATGTGTGTGTATGTATGTATGCATATACATGTGTATATATGTACGCGTATTTATTTAGTCTGGAATCAAGAGAAAGTTTGTTCAGGCAGAATTGAAACTTGGTTGGAATTTTATAGTCTATATATGTTCTTGTGAATGTAACAAATCGGTCCACAGGGGTTGAAAATAATGCTCCTTGAAAGCTACAGTACCTCCACTGAATTCAATTGGAACTGCAAACATACAGTATCAGTGTAGAAGGAGCCATTTATCTATGTGTCATTTTGTGGATTTGAGTGTCCAATTTAGGCACCAGCATCTGGGGAAAAGGAGGGATGTTGAGAATTTCTGCTTTCAGATTTCTGTGGTTTCTGTTGCAAAGAGTGTAAAATCATAGGGAGTGTGGAGAACCTCAGAATAAATACCTTTGTTTCAGTTGCAACCCAAAACAATAAAAGTGCAGACATAGTTTCTACTTTAGTTGTAGCTAAATTTCATGTAGTTCATTCATGAAAAACGTAAACTGTATGTTAATAACATGTGTAAGTGGAAACACTTTAATATCTTTGAACTAAAAAGTACTCTCTAGGACGACAGTTTGAGTTACAAAAATATAAAAAGAATTCCTTAGGTTTTTTTAAGTTTTCAAAAAAAGCCAATTATCCATTTTAAGAAACTCTGTAACCCGTGAAGATTCATGTAACCCCAGCTAATAACAGTCTAGATAACTTGTTTAAGTTTGCATTTCAAGAAGGACAGAGGATATTCATTTGCATTCCTCTGAAGCAAAATTCCCTCTTGCTTGGCAACAGAGGGAATACAAATGATTTAGACTGGAGAAGGCGCTGTCATAAATGTACTGTACTGCAGGAAACAAGGAAAACATAAAAGGTTGATGCAACGGCTTTGTAGCTGGACTTTGAACTGCGGCAGCCATTATAATACATTACATACTGGCATGAGGATTTGATGCTAATAGCAGAATTGGATTTAATTTCAATATTTTATATAACTGTTCTTGGGATATTTGTGGTTCTTTATCTGTCCCAAGGGCAGGGTAATTTTGTGTATGGATGTCATTTGAAGAGAATGGATAGTCATTCATTAAATGAATGCATAGTCTTTGTATCTTGAAATTGATGAGATTGCTCATGAGGCTAGTTTAGACAAGAGATAGCTTTTAAATTTTGTTCATTATTTAAAGACTTCTGAGTCCCTTCTGAAGCTTTCTCCACGAACACAGAAACTAGAGATAGTAAATAACTTGTTTCCAACATGACATTCTTATTTCTAATCTCACCAAGAATATGGTGAATTTTGAGTGAGTTTTGTGGTCATTTTCATTGTGTTTTGATCTGCATAGTGTTAAAGTCAAATGCATTAAATTCTCATTCATTTATCTTCTTGCAGACAAAAGTAAAACTCGTGAGAGATTCAGAATACACTTTTAAAGCTCAAACAGGACTATGCCATTATTTTGGTCGCTCAGATTTTGGAGTTTCAATAACCGGATTTGCCGCATATGACTTCAGGTAGCTGCTATTGATTCTTTTTATTTGCTGTACTTTTTCTTCTGTGTTCAGTAACTCTGGAGTAAGCCAGAGCCAATAGTGCATTGACCAACCAAAGGTTATGAGGTTGATTGCATCAGTTCTGTAGCTGTGTACTGGACAAGAATTAATACATAATTTTTTTTAGGATTATGGCTTGCCGCAATGAATCCACTCAACCTTGCCATCAGTAAGCTTGTTCAAATTAGAAAGCTTAAATCGGTGTCTTGCAATTAGGTCTTTTCAGTTGGCTGTGTTAAATTGTAACATTGAGTCAGTTACAACTTTAAATATATGCTAAGTTACATTGCCTAAGTATCAGAAACGGTAAATCCTACCAATAGTAATTGCAATTTGTTGAAAAATTTAGGAAGTATTCTGTTATTTCAGTATGGATCCATTTACGTACCCACCTGCATCCTCCTCCGGTCCATGACATAGCAAACAGCGTTGTCACTGACTTTTATAAAAGACAACTGGTTGTTTTTAAGGTTGCTGTACCAAGAAAGTTTGTTTCTAATTTTTGTCAGTACAATACAGCTGCGTACTGAACTTCAAGACAAGAAATATAATTTTGACTAGAATTGAATTACTGCCAGATATAAGTAACTAAAATCATTTACAGCTTTGCCAGTCTGTATTTGCCAAATTTAGTTATTGCACACGTCATGCAGTGATAAAGATTTCCTGTTCCGGTATATTACGTAAGTAAAACTGTATAAGGATGCTAATGGTAATGTCTGATAGTGGTAATGATGTCCTGTGTTTTGATATGTTTGAGATATATGTTTTTGTGTATTATTATTGTATGGCATAAGAGGTACTTCTGCACATTTGAAAAACTAGTGGGAAATAATAATATAGACTAATGGTTTGTCCAAAGCTGGCTTTTAATTGAGAAGAGTGATGTATAAAAGGTACATAGTGCTCGCCATCGCCCACTGACTTGACCCAGAAACCTGTTTCTTTTTAATAGCATCATATCTTTGGATTTACAACTTATATTTGTATTACTGTGTTGTAGTATATGAAATGCATGTTCATTGATGTATGTTATGTGGTGTATAGAACTCATAGGAAACAGTTGAACTATTTGATTTTTAAATTGTACTTAACAAGCAGATTACCACCTCTCCAATTGCTTAGTGTGCTAACTTAAGTCACTTGGCGTTATCACTCACTTCTCTCACAGCGGTCAGGAAGAAGAAATGATGAGGATGCTTGTTAACTGGGGCCCTTTGGCAGTAACAGTAGACGCAGTTAGCTGGCAGGATTATCTTGGTGGGATCATACAATATCACTGCTCCAGTGGAAGAGCAAATCATGCTGTTCTTATCACTGGTTTTGACAGAACAGGTGCGTTTCCATCAACTGAACTTCAGCCCAGTAGGTTTTATGTTTTTTTCTCTTACTTACAACTTGCCTCCTGTGGAGAAGGTGATTAAAATCCAGAACTGTTGAGAGCTGTTTGGTTTGGTGTCACAACAGTTCTGGAACTGCAGCCTGATCCCAGGAGAAAAACTCTTCTTGTCTGTGCTCCTTCAGTTCTGTGGGACTTCATGTCCTTGTAAAGTCACAAAGATGGCTGTACATGTCTTTGTGCTAGCAGAGGATGTGACGTATCCAGTCTGCTCAACACTGGACTATAAGTTCTGTCCTCTATGGGAACAGCAGTAGGTTTCGCTGTGCTATATCATCAAACCATCAGAAAATATGAGATACTAGAATGGTAATTAACTCTGTAGACTGTCAGAAGTTTTTTATGCTTCCCACATCTCATGTTGTCTCTTGTTGACAAAAATGTCTCTTGCAGGTAGTATCCCTTACTGGATTGTACAGAACTCTTGGGGGCCTACGTGGGGAATAGATGGCTATGTTCGTGTCAAGATAGGCGGCAATGTCTGTGGTAAGTCCGACAAAAAATAATTAAAGTGGTAAAGGCCACATGCTGGGCTACGTTTCTCCATGTAATTAAAGCGATATAAAGGGATCCTCAGAAAGGAAATACGAATCATTGCTATGTTTTAAAAGAGGTTAGATGAGTCCAGGTGGAAAAGTAAATAAAGCAGTTGCTAGTTCAATCAAGCCATATACTTGAATGATTGAAAAACACCATGCAATGGTAAAGCCATATAAGGTATAACAGGTAAAGTGCTATTGTACCTTACCATGAACAGGTAATGGCATTGTAAAGTATACAGTCATGTATCATAGAATGGTTAGAGTTGGAAGGGACCTTAACGATCATCTAGTTCCAACCTCCCTGCCATGGGCAGGGACACCTCCCACTGGACCAGGTTGCTCAAAGCCCCATCCAGCCTGACCTTGAACACTTCCAGGGATGGGGCAGCCACAACGTCCCTGGGCAACCTGTTCCAGTGACTCACCACCCTCAGAGTAAAGAATTTCTTCCTAATATCTAATCTAAATCTACCCTCTTTCACTTTAAAACCATTACCCCTCGTCCTATCACTATACTCCCTGATACTGGAAGGCCGCTATAAGATCTCCTCGGAGCCTTATCTTCTCCAGGCTGAACAACCTGTGTGTCCACTGAATTTTTGTCTGTTAGGTTATCACTGTAGGTCTTCCATTGGCTTCCCCTTCCATGGATGTTTCACAGTAGCTCTCACAGTCATTGTAAAAGGTCTTAGATGATGTAAATCTTCTGCAAATAAGAATAGATAATATTCGGTTTTCCTGCACTCAGTGAAGATCAGGTCGATGTATCCAATCATAGCTTTTCCATGTTGCTTAAACTTTTGTTCTTATTATTGTTGTATAAACAAACTATTTGGAAAGAGAAATTTAGAAGTAGTGATAATTAAAGCAAGTCAATTGTAGAAGTGGTCAGGAAGAGCAGCTGTATTATTTTCAAAATCTATTCTCTCAAAAAGCAGAATCTTTCACATTTTCAGTAGTGTGTCACGCAAGAACAATCCAGCAAAGGCCAGTAGTTGCTGTTCCCCCCACAGAAGTTGTCTTCTGATTTAGAAGTGCTCTGACACCACTTTTGAGGGTATAAGAGCCATCATCCTTTGATACCTTCACAGGCTGTAGTCAGACTTTCCTTTTAGTGCTGGAAGGAGTACGACAACGCAAAAAGGACTGAGCATGAATAAAAGCCTAGTTTGCTCTGTGTTTGTGTGCGTATGAGTGTTCAAAAATGTGTCCTCTAATGGAATTTGTGATCTCTAGTCTCTTGGTGAGCTTTTAGAGTTGCATAGCTTCATATTGTCTATCCATTGCTAATGAATATGATTAAAAGCAAAGATGACAGCAAGGTTTAGCTTTTCAGCACCCAGATTGGACCAATGCTGAATCCTCAAAAAGGACCTAAAGTTTTGAGCATGAAAGCAGAGGAGGGAGGAGTGTAGAGCACAGCTATAAATAGTGTTAGGCAAGGAAGAAATAAAAGGGTTGCAGCTGACTCCCTGCCCCCCGCGCCCACCAGTCATGCACGTCTATACTATTGTGGCATGGAGGAGAGAGGGCATTATATGAATGTGAATTCTGGGAACTTATTTCTGACAAGTCTGCTTCCAGTGTTATTAAATATTCTTTTTGTTTCATTTGTAGGTATAGCAGATACAGTTTCATCAGTATTTGTTTGACACTTACTGGCCAAAGACCACGATTATCACTTGGATAATAGCTTGGCACACACTTTATGTGAAGACATACTTCAAAGCAACATTTTCTAAAATAAGAAATGACTGTAAGGGCAATTCCTGCTTTTAGGCAGTACAGGAATGGGTTGGCTGGAGTTTTTAAGAGTGTTTTTATTTGGAATGTGTGTTGCATATCAAATCTCTCGTGGAATAAGAAGACTTGGAATCAACTGCAGAGTACAAAAAAAGAACTTACAAGATGGACTTAAACTGTGAATGTGAACTCTATCCAGGTGTTGAATACTACTCCATAACAAAATCTTACAGGGAAAGTAGTGATGACAAATGATAAGGAATTTGGATCAAATAACGAACAGTATGACAGAATACAATCAAATTGCTTTGAATACAAGAACCATGATTAGGTCTGCTTTTATTGCAGGGGAAGAAGGGCAGTTGGAAGAAAGTATTCCCTCTGTTTTGCTCTGATACTTTTCTAGCACCTCTGACAGAAACACACATTTTGGCTTCCTCCTTTTTGTGAAATCCTAATTTTTTTTTTCAACAGCTAGAGTAAAAGAAGAGGGAAATAGAGAGTCAAAGTTGTTTCCTGAGCACCTACTGTCTCTGAAGTGCTGCAGTCCTCCAATTTCAGTCTTCAGCCCTTTATTGGGTAAATACAACTTTAGAGCAGGGAGTGTGTTTTGGAAAGTGCCTAGAATTATCTGAGTCTTTTGCATTAACTTGTTAGGTGGATAGAAAAGTAAGAAGTAGCGGTAGTTAGACAAACCAAGGCAGTTCCAGTGGTTTAACATCCTGTGTCCTGGCAGGCTGTGTGTATTTGCAAATCAGCCTTTCCATGCTTTGAGACCTCTATCAGTTTCATGCCTTCTCTACTTCATGACTAACAGTGAAGCCTGTTGCAAAGCAGAAATTAAAAACCTTATTCATTATAGAAAAAAATATGAGGGTGGGATTGTTAATATATTTTTGCCACCTTTAGAAACTCAGCCATTACAGAATACTCCAAATAGAGTGGATGTTAAATTTCCCTACATTACTTGAATTCATAGGTGGGACTTGCTGGGAATCAAAAGGTGGTTCCAGCCCTGCTGACCTGTAAAACTGCACTTGCAGGCAAATGTAACTAGAATTCACAACCAAACATGGAATTCTAAAATGCTCTGAATTTTCCATCTGGAATGCTTTACCTGTATCCTTTCTGAAGCACTACCATGAAAAGTATTGAAGCAATTCTGTAATTTTTGCACTTAATTACTGTAACATGTTAATAGATCAGTATACTATTATCTTTTTATGACAAATCCAATCATAATTGTAAGTATTTTCATTTTAGTCCTTCTAAGTGTTAATATTTTAAATGAAAGGAAGACCAAGTGCTATGTCTCACTACTTCAGGTTCTGCTACTTTCTGAATTTACTGGCTGAAAAGTTCAGATTAACAAAAGGGGAAGTCTTCTGTAGTCTTATATTCTTCTGTAGTATGACCTTTGCCTTAGCAGTTTACAAACAACAAATAGCACACTGCCATAACTGAAAAACAATAGCCAAAGTTCATAATTGCTATTGATAAGTGTAATATTGTTATAGTAGAATCAAGCACAGATGTTTTTGAGGCGGTACTACCAGGCATAAGTACCTAAAGCGCTAAGATACAGAGAAACTCACCAGAAATTAAGGCCTACAGTGTATTTCCAAGCAAAGCGTTTTAAAAGACAAGAGACCATCTAATGAGAAGACAACACAGCTTTATCAGTATTCTATGGCCAAATTTGCCTCACTTTTATTAGATATCAATTATATTTTGAATAAAAAACACTTTAAATGACTGTCATACTGTTGTTTGAACTTTATGCTTGCTTTAGAAGAAGACTTTACTAAAGATGAGCTTTAACACTGCTTTATTTGAAGGGCAAAGTAAGTACTTATTTATATCTGCCATTCTTAACAGTATTTCTACGGAAGGGATTTACATTCATATGTAACACATAGATAGCAACATGATTCTTGATGTATGTAGAAGTTCAAGACGCTTGGGTTTCTATAGACTTATTTTTTTAAATCTAGCTTTTGAAAATCTTAACCCAAAATTCCTTTTGAAATTCCACTAAAGCTCAGAAACTAATATTCTTCTGAAGGTGATGAGACTAATTACGTTCTCAGCTAGAAGTAAATTAATAACAGCCATTAGGCAAAGAAACAAATAAAAAAATATGTACAAGTAAGACATAAAGGTGATAATTCTGTATGATTTGCTCCCTCTCTCTAGGTGTAGGTTTTAAGAAGCCAACTAAGAGTTAATTGGTCATTGAGTTGAATTGGGGTATCATTTTAGTCTTCATGTAGGGTAACTCAATACAGATTATTTTTTCTACGAACAATTAAGTTTCTTCCATAAGGCGATCATAACTATTCACATAGCTGTCATACATAAATACATATTTACACACCCACACTGCATGAGAACAGCCGTTATATTTGAGGGGTAGCACCACTCAAGGTGAAAGTCCTTACAGCAAAAGAGAAAGACTTACAGCAACCCATCTAGAAAGGCAGGCTAGTCAGAGTCGTCGCTGCTAAAATAGGAGCTGTCGCAGTATTCTGCCGTGTAAAGGAATTTGTGAATGGTTGGGTTCATCTTTGGTATCCAGTGTCTCGGCACTAGAAATGTTGAAAGATTGAACAAATCCACAAACACCTTGTATCTGTCACTGAAAAAGACAATTGGAACAATTAATACTGCGATATCAGCATAGAAGGCCATAATTTCAAAATCCTCAGGAATCATTCCATCTCTTTTATTTATTTAATAAGGTTTCTGCACTAACCCTCCTCCTGAATATTCCAGAGTAAAAATCCAATCCTAACTGTTTCTAGGGCATAGCAGATTAGACCTAAAGCTTTAACTATGGTTGCTATAGTCGCATCTTTCTTCTGAAAATGCGGAGTATGTAGGCTATAATCCCCAGACCTCCACCTTTGTGGTAGGTATGAAGTAGAATTTGTCTAGGAAGAATTTTAACCTGGAATTAAGGAAGAGGGAGAAGACTTGCTGAAAAAGACAGTGAACCTTTAATATTTGAATTCAGTCTAGCTGTCTACTTTCTATTCTACCCTCTGTGATGATGGCTGTGTTGGGAGTCACTGCCCACAGCCATACACAGCAGTCACCAGTTATGTGCCGTTTCTCTTTGAAAACCAACCTCAAAGAAGTTCCTCTGAGAAGAAGATGTTTTAAATAGCCTTGTGCTTTTTAACATAATGTTGTTCAGGACTGTCAGGATGTAGTTGCAGCTAAAAGGCTTGAATTGTCTAACTAGCTGAATCCTCAAATTTGATGTAAAAAAAAGCTCTACCCATTCAGAGAGTTCTGTGCTCAGGCCCCAGCCATCCCTGCCAAGTTCCTTTTTTACTTCATCCAACAGAAGGAAACTTGTTTCTGATTGTTGCCTGCACGGCTTGAGAGTATTAGTTGCTGTCAGCTTTAAGAATATATTCAATCCTATATACTTCAATAGAAGTACCTTAGGTTGTACGATTAGAGGTCATGCTAAGGAATAAAGAAACTGTCATCAGTTGCACAGTAGACAGGACTCATTTCCAGCCTGTATCAGCTCATTAAGTTGGGCTAGCTTGCGCACAAGCTAAATGGTGCAGGGTTAATGTTACTGCTATTACAGTGATGCCTAGATCCCTTGACGGAGAATTATAAATGGCACTTTGCATGGGTGATGAAAGGGAGTTCTTTTTGCCTCAAAAGGCTTGAAATTTATGTATGTCAACCCGATAAGTAAACGTACAACAGCCAGGAGGAAATGGTAGAGTCCCAAAAGGGAAAGAGCAGCCCTCTGGCCTCCAACAAGCCATCTGAAATCTGTCTCCTGGCGTTAGAGTATCTACAAACTGCATTATTGCAGGTAATGGGGGAAATGCGTTGTTCTTACCTCACTGTTGAGCGCAAATACTGGTATCCTGATGAGCCTCCAGTGCCAGCCTTGCTGCCAATCATTCTGTGCACCATGCAGACATGGTTATCTATGTAAGAGGAAAGAAGGACGTAGCGTGTGTACAGTGTTAGGATATAACCAAAGGGTCACATGAAGGTGCATCACTGACATATTAAAGATCATACAGAGATCTTTACAGAGATCCCAAATGACTAAGCCTTCAGCAATGCAGGAGTTAGTTATGCCACTCTTCAGTCAAATAATATAAAATTATTGTTAATACAGAATGAATACACTAATTATCATACATTATTATGCTCTTAATACAGAATTAATACATTCATTTATGGATGTCTAGATAGGGAAGGAGCAGAAGGAATGTTTGTGTATGAAGAGTCCTCATGATGACATTTTGGCAAACATTGGAAAAAGATATACCTGTCCCTTAAATAAAATCGTTCACCTAACTTAAAGCATGTCATAGAAGTGATCGCTATACCTATGTATCTAATGATCACAGAAGCAGCTGTTCATCTTTCCTCTTGGCTGAAGTACAAACAAAAAAAAAAGTCCTTCCTGAAGTATGAACTCAGAAGCTCAATTCTAAAACTCTGGGTATAACTGGTCTCAAAGAGGGTGAAACAGAACAGTTTACTTGCATCTAAGAGAGGGAGTGTCAGATCAAAAAGTGGAACTTACATCTCCATTTGGTCATGAGCACATCGAGATCCATAAGGGAGGTAAGAAGCTGAAAGGGAACCTGAAAACGAGGCTCCTCCCTTGGAAAATGAACAAGAAGACAGTGAGACCTCTTATGATACACTACATTTTTCAAAGTATCACTTTACCAGCACGTAACAGTGGCTTAATGTATATTTTTCCTAAATTGGTATTGCAAGGTCAGTAGATACTCTAACAAAGGCTTCTGCCGTGTAAGCCTCGATCTGTGCTTTTCCCCTCAATACTTGGGAAAATACTCTAAATCTTTGTAGGACACTCTGCAGAACAGTTTGAATAAGGCATTTGCTAGTTTCAGTCTGAGGAGCAGCATCTGGTCAGACATGAACGGGCTGCCCAGAGAAGCCGTGTAACCACCATCCTTGAAGGTATTCAAAACTCAACCAGACACAGCCCTGAGCATCCTCATCTGACCTTCAAGTTGGATCTAACTAATCTGAGTTTTGGTGGAGGGTTGGACTAGATTCCTTTCCAAGGCCCATTCCAACCTAAACAAACTGGTGCTGCTGTCCTTAACCTTCACCTCTCCTCCTGCCAGTAAGCACTAAAGATATATCTTCTAACATTACCTGTAGAAGTAGATCATTAAGGCACCCTTCAGTGCTTTGTAAGACAGTCGTCTTTCTCCTGCAAAATACAAGTGTCCTTAGTTACTGATTCTCCTGCAAATTTAATGCTATTACATGATTACACATATCGTATAAAAGATAAAAAGGGCATATTGACATATAATACAATCTACCTTTACTAAGCAGATGTTCATGGCGTTTTTCATCAAATAATGAAAGTAATACATCTTTGTGTTTTTGGAATTCAGATAATAAGTCGTCTTTTTCTTCCGATTCTGGTTTGGCCTTTAATATTTAAAACAAAAACAGCGTTTAGAATTCGATAGGGAAAATTAAGCACTTGAATGACCCATCATGTAAATTCTATTTTCATCATAAGTACTCTGTAAGTTTACATCTTTAATGTAATCTTTAATGTATTTTCAAACAAGGTAGATGAGTCACTGTCCTTTAAAAAACACAGTTACCACAAAATGTACAATTAAATTGCTGTCAAGGTAATTCAGATGAATGAGTGTTCAAACAAACCGACAGCTTATCACTTTTCTTTAGGTCTAGAGGCCTTTAAATCACTTAATCTTAATTTGTTTGAAGTCTGACTATTTTATTATTTTTTTCATGGCAAAAAGAAGACATCCTTGTATAGCTATGGGTAAGAAAATTGTATGTAAAAAAATTCAGATAAATCAGAAAGTTGTAAACAGATATTCTCAGGAAATTGGTTAATTCTTATGTTATGGTGGTTTTTTCCACTAAAAATATACTTAAAGCTACAGGTCTTACAATATCGGGGGATTTTCTTGTGCTTATTTGCCAGCGTAATTCAGATGATCACATGGCAGCAAATGGCCACACACTGTTAAATAAAAACGGGCTGTTTATAGTGACACTCCTCACTCGCAGCTCACGGGCCCAGACTTTGTGGAGTTTTACTCTGAATTGTAGATGCAAGTACTAACTAAAGCTGAACTTGTAGTTTCAGTAAAATTGATTTCAACACTTCCATTGATACTATCCCTTTCCTTTTGCAATCAAAACAATCCATGTATCACATGCTTTAAACCGTCTTAGATGTCAAATTACAAACTTATTCAGATTTCCCGGGAAAGTTCGCAATTTTTTCTGCTTCTTGCAGACAGAGGCTGCTGAAGATTAAGTGAAGTCAGTGAGAAAATGAGTGGGCCAAAAGTCAAATTTATGTCAGGATGTCATTTTGCCAGCTGTCTTTGCTTATAGCTAAATCAGGAGCATATTATATACCTGCACCAGGGCAAATTCCTCTTCTAGACCTTTTAAAACATTCACTTCAAATTGTCCCCAGAAATCAAATCCTTCTGCGTCAAGTCCCGGAGTTCTTTCCAGCCATGCCTTTAATAATAACAATAATGTGTTCAAACATTAACAATGCAAGTGTGATACCCTAGAATTACAAGTTACAGCAACATAAGTTGTACCGCTACAGTTGTTCTGGTTTAATATCCCACGGAGATGCTTATTGCTGGAGTAAGCATGTCCACGTAGGTGATTTATACCTGCATAATGGTGCTGTGCAAACACACCCACAGGTTCCAGGTTAAATGACCGGTGTTGGAAGACAAAAGCTGTCTCATTCTAAGAGTATCTTTAAAATCAACTCCCTTGTAGGTACAGCAAAACAATCTTATTCCACATATATAGGATAATTGTAAACATAAATCTCGGGAGGAATATATAGAACCATTTATACAACCCATTTTTATCATGTCAGGCAGGCTGAATACTGATCAAGCAGTCTGTCATTAATTTACATCACAATATGTGATAATATAAGACATACATTCACTTGGCGTTTAGCAAAGCTTTCACTTTGGTGTCCTTTTACTAATGGAAATGAAATTAGGAGGGGAAAAAAATCAGGAATCTTTATGGTCAAACTCCCTTTAGAGATCACTTAATTTATCTCCTTCTCATCTGAAATTTCTTTTGTATTCTGTATCAGGTGTCATTAGACAAATGGATAGGGCTAATAAGAGTGGATGCTTTTATTGAGGTTTATACTGCATTATTCTTTAGAAAGTTATGTTAATTTTGTGTATAAAAGTGACAAGGGAGTTAGAGAAATTACTGTGAGTCATCCATAACTTTGAGAAAACGTCATTAAATCAAGGTAAGTGATAATGAAATATTTGTTAAACATCTTTTCTCCTTGCCATTTTGGGTTGTCATTTTTCCTTTTCTTTTTTTTAACCTCTCTAGTAGCCATCACTAACAGTGGAAATATTTTTAAAGTTTTCTTCTAAAAAATGTTTGTGGTCATGAAAAACAATGTGAGTGAAACAGTACATTTATATTCTTAGCTCATACTTCCACAATGCAATTTACTAGTTTAACGGTCAGACAAGAGGAAATGCTGTGAAAAATCAGTTGGTTTACTAATGACTGGGCATCTTTCATACAAAATTTGGTAAGAATCCAAAACACAACTGACTGGGAAATTGCCAGCACACTTGCTTCTCTCAAAGGAGAAGAATTTGTCACTGTCACCAATGAAGGGCATTCGCGGGAGATGGCGGAAAACGAAGCAAGGTCTAAGGCAGACATTGTTACCTCCACAAGTTGCAGCAGCGTTGGTTCTTGCTCCGATTTAAGCAGCAGTTCATAATCCTGTCCCTTGAAGTTATCACGATAATGCCTTCTGTTGTAGGGGACTCTCAGACTTTGGGGAACGCCAATTTTGTTCTCTAGCAAGCGAAACTGAAGGCTCTGAAAACCTGAGGCTGGGCTTAGGTAGTATCTTTGGGAACAAAAGAAAAGATACAAAAATATAGGATATTATTTTACAATGATAGGGTTCTCTGGTTCTCAACAAAATAAAAATTACATATTTTATATTTGAAGAATATCAAATAGATATTTGAGCATTTTTTTATACTATTGCAATTAAGCAAAGAAAAAAACAAGCTATTTTAATGCAACTACAATGTATGTACAACATAGTCTAATTTCCTAGCTATATATTGTTTGTGCATACACAGATATATACACAAACTTATGTTTGTATGTGTTTTAAAATGGTAGCTTTGTGTGTGTGATGTAAAGGAGTAAACGTTAGTGTCCTTTCCAGACATAATAAGCAGCTTAACCCCAAATAGCTATTACAAAAAATTCCACATCATTAAAGTGGAAAAAGAATGTGTTTTAAATAGGCTTGTTATACAGAATAAATGCTACGTATACAATAGAATAATGTTCAGAAAAACATTTAGTGGGTTTTGTTTGAGGGATTCATTAACAGGATTCTTGCAGAGTTAAATCGCGTGACCATGCTGAAAAAAATTATTAACAAAAGTAATCTGAAATCCCACATTGCTAGATAATTCCAATGGGCTTTGAACTGCAAATGTAAGATTTGGCAGAAAGAGATCATTGAATTGATCTTGTGTTTGCTTATCAAATGACAGTATGTTGTTGAAAAGCAGAAGAATGCATCAAAACAGAGGATTAGCCCCTGGATTTCCCCTGCTGTAGTGTAGTGCTAGACGATACAGACGTTTCAAACTACCAAGAGAAGCAAAATTGTAGTTTCATGTGTTTTTTAGTTAGGGAACATTAAAAGACAGAAAGAAAAGGGTACTAAAACAATGCAGAAGCAGATGGGATGCTGGACGGCACTGAGGTCACTCGTCAGGTCAGGGACAGGAAGGCAGACAGTAGATGAAGCTGTCACACATGGTACTGTAGCGGAAGGTCACAGCTGAAGCAAGGGAAGCGACAGAAATGCCATGGGAGAAGCGAGGCAAGCCAAGGGATCCTGAAGAAAGCCTGGGCAGAGGGCAGAAGAGCTACCAACCACCAGCCCACCAATACGTTGGGCAGCTACCGGAGAGCAGAAGTTACTGGGGAGAAAGAAGAATCAGCGGTGCTTCCTTCATCCGCTTGAAACCTCCAGCACTGCAGACCCACTGAAAACATGACGCAAGGAAAAACTATGCAAACCAAGACAGCTGAAATATCTGATAATCTACGAAGAGTGCATTTCTCTCACCCAAGCACTTCTATGATTTGCCATAGAATAAGGCTGCAACTCAGCAGAGGTAACTTTCAAGTAAATTGTTAATGGAACCGTGAGCTGTTTCTGTTGTTTTCACTTTTTACTCTGAAACTCACAAATATGAACAATGAACCTGTACTTCATTGCAGAGCATGCTGGACTCACACTCAAGCTCAACTTCTTAACTGACCCTCGCACTCTAATGTCACGGTTGCCTCTCCAAGGTATGCTCTCACCTTGCTGAACGATGCAGCTATTACAAGCTGCCAGGTGCATGCAAAATTCACAATCAGTCCTAAGGATGGGAGTTACCAGCTCATGGATTACTGTGGAGGAATACGAACATTTACCTGAAATCAAAGAAGTCCAATGCAGTCATAGTTTCCAAAACTGAGAACTGTTCCACAAGTAATTTCAGAATCATTGAAATTCTGTTCATTCGAGTAATAACTTTCAGCATGTTCCTTTCATCTCTCACCTGTAGAAAAAATAAAGATCATAACCAGGAGGAAGGGTGTTCTCTTTATATTCTACCTATTTATTTCAGGGCTTTTCATTGTTCTATATCACCGTAGTTCCCAAGTCCTTTCCCTGTGAAATCTATAGCAGCAAAATCTCATATTGGATAGAGCCCCCTGTTTTTAACTGAAAACTGGAACTATACTTTTCAAAGATTGAAGTTTGTTTTAATCTGGCTGATGATACATTACAACTAGGCCAAATATATAGGATTTTTTTTTTCTTTTCTACATTTTTGACTGAAATAGAAGTCACCACAAGAATTTAAATTCCAGACCAAAATAATTTATATCATTCCAATTATTACAGTGCTATTTTTAGTTATATATAATATGATAATTATATTATGCTTTCTATTCAAATCACTTCTATAATCATTTCTACTGTTATAAATGGACAAGTCATAAGGCAGGTGTGGAAAACAGAGAACACTGCATCTGGTGGGAGATCAAAAATATTAAATGGAGAACACAGAAGCTCTCTTCTGGCTAAGTTGAACATTTTGCCTACAGAGTAGTCTGCTGAAATTCCTATTAGCTCCAATGGGATCAAATTTCTCCCTAAGACCAGGGCACACAAGCAGAAAATATCAAACTGCAAGAATGAAAGATGATAACCATTTCCTTAATCATCTTGCTGTCTACTTAACCTTAACACTGGCATTTCAAATTCTGATTATAAGCAAAGTTTCATTTTTCGCAAAAATAAATAATGAAAAATTATTCTACTTAACTGATTTTGATCGGTTATAATTTGATATAATGTTCAACTAAAAAGCCAACAAAATTATGACTGCGGAGGACAACAAAGAACATTTTCATTGGACATTATGATAAAAAGGGTCCTTCTTTCGCTGTGGTCTAGTTTCAAATTTTCTTCATATACGCACACTCATGATGTTATTCAAGGTATTTCTCAAATTACAGGCAGTCAGCCTTTTTTTGTGGATGTAGTATTGGGTCAGTTTTCCTTAGTTATCTGTTGTTATGAGGTGTGTTTAGTTTTGGGCAAATGTTTAGAGATGTTCAAAACATTCCTGTTATATTTCGGGGGCCAGTTCTCTTTAACATCTTTATCAATGACCTGGACAAG
>RSEF01000004.1:24061576-24077977 GCA_003993805.1 Himantopus leucocephalus | reverse complement strand
GAAAGGTCCCTTCCAACCTTAACAATTCTATGATTCTATATTTGTAATTTTCAGAAATTGTCATACAATTGTACATTGTGATTTTGATTATTGTTTTTCTGTTGGATTTAATAATACACAACAACTGAAGAGAGTTTTCCTTTTGTCTAGCAGGTACTGGATGGAAGGATATAGTATGAGGGCTTCAAAAAATTGAACAAAGGCAGAAGTAACTTTTCAACATAAAAATACATGTTAGCTCTCTGGTTTTCAGTTTTGCCTCCAAGTATGCTTTTTTCTGTAGTAGAATATTTCCAAGTTAAGTTTCTGCCGTTATTCAGTACTAGTAGGAGAGTAGGAGAGTATGAGAGCATTTTGGCCAATGAAATTGGACTCAGAGAGCTATGCAAAAGGCAGACTTCAGGAGGAAATAAGATTTTGCAGATCAAATGTCTGTACTACCAAGATGTAAGAGCCACTCAGCCAAATTTCATTGGGGTTTTTTTGGTGCCATTTTCCAAAAAGAGCACATGTTGCTTTAGTAAACCCCAATATATCAGGCTGGAAGGCAGGAGGCAGGAGAGAGACAGGGCTGCATTTTCCCCAAATTAATATTTGCTTTTAACTTACGTGGCCATTTTGAAAGATCACCCGCACAGAGTCCAGTTCCCACAGAATCTGCTTAAACCAAAGTTCATAAGCTACAGAAGAAAGGCATTGTTAGCATTTACTTCAACATTATTTTGTTTTTTCTTCATAACATTGAAGAAGTAAAACTCTTACATTTTGATTTGAAATGAGTAGCCTATGTTTGTACTGCTGGTGTATAAAGAGATGCTCATACACAAATTAATCATCTGTTACACTATGCTGTCCTGTACCTCTACTGTTACATGAAATAATCTAGTGTCGAGAATGTTGACAGATTTGTTTTAAAGCATGCCTTGCACACCAGATATTTCATGTACAGAATGTTCACTGTAAAAGGGGGAAAGAGAAAATCTAGATCTGATACTTCAATAAAAGCTATCCCCAGAACTGCTTCCAACCTTTATGTTATCTACATGTTTACTGTCAATAACAGGAAAATACCATCAGGCCAGTGCCTGCAAAACACGTGGATATTAACAGGGAGCGCCTAATCACTATGCTGGCTTCTAGACAGCCTCTGGATGTTTAAAACTGGAGTGAAGTTTCAGATAAGACACAAGGCAATGCACAAAAGCCTATAATAAAGTGCATAGCAGAACTTCACCACCTTAATTTCTCTAGAAACAGAACCATCCAAATCTTGGTTTACCAAATCCAAAGGTTATATTTATGGCTTCACGAGCCTAGAGTTGATTGCAGCCTTAAAAATGATATAGGGATATATACAAATATAAATGCAGAATAAAAACAGAGCAATTGTAGTGATTGTGTCTAAAATGAAACCAAATTGTGTATTGCATGTTTCAGCAATGAATAACTCCCTATGGCAAAAACGCCGGTCAGCCACCCCTGAACTTCTCCCAACCACTTACCTTGATGTGTCACAATGAAAAGATGCTCATCATGGATTTTGTTTCCTTTCTTCTCACTCTGAAGTTCTTGAGCATTCAGTATTTTGTTCAGCTTAAAAAAAAAAAAAAAAAAGATACGACTGTTCTGTAAAGCTCTCGATTCTGCTATTAGCAATGGTAGTCCTCCTGTGTAAAGCTAGTATTTAAGGATAATATTAAAAACATATATATATGCCTCATATTTGTATGGTTGTCTGAGAAGTTAGACTAAATGATCTCAGGTGCCATTTTTACTTTTTAATTGAAAAAAAAGACATCTCATCTAAAATGAAAAGTTTAGGTACCTCAAGTAATAAAGTTTGGAAAATCATTTTAAGGGTATTTTTAATTCTAAAAAAGAGAAAACAAAATATCCAGCATGTTTTCCAGATTGCATCTAGATGATTGTGTTCCACAAAAACAGAGTTCCTATAGTAAAATTTTTTGTAATTATGCAATCACAGCTGCACAAGAGCTCTGATTTGAGGCTGTACTAGTTATTTCAGTTCTGGCATTACTAATTTTTTTACTAAGTCAAATTTACAATCTAATCATAGTTGTTTTAAAAGAAGTCTTCGCAAGATTCCATGTAGTATGTCAACAAATCAGTCTTCTGTTCACAAGCACAGAGTAATTCCGCTCACTTCAGTTCATGCTGTCATCAAAAAAGAGAGTCTGGATTCTTTTATTACTTATGGCATTTTATTTTTACTTATTTCTTAATTACTTCTAGTTGTTATGTTGGGGTTTTTTTGTTTGGTTTTTTTTTTGTGTTCCCGCTTAGTCAACCTCCCACCCCCTAGATTTCTGCAATATATTTTTCCTGCCAAATATTCCAGGCTTTAACGCAATAATTCGGGGAAGTTGCACACGGCCTGCTGACGTGGAGAAACTGCCACATGGGGATTGCCAGGCCAAAGAAAGCCTTTTGTGGTGCACCACTTTACAGTTTAGCTTTACCAATATAAATAATTCCCTGCCAAAACCCCCAGAATATCCAGCTTCCCTGCAGTTTGAGAAGCCACAGTCCACCTGCACCATCCCACCGGAGACAGGCACCTGTGCCCGTGAGTACACGTGGAGAGCTCAGGTAGATGAAGGGGGCTTGGAGTCCTCACTTAGTGACTGGCTGACTGCTGGGAGAAGCGTTAATCCCAGGTCCTGGCTCAAGTCTTAAGAGAGACCAGGGCAGTAAACATGAAATCCTTTAACTTACTTGTAGGTAGTCTCCATAGACAAGTCCACCTTTGCTGGCTTTATTTATCCCTTCTTGGGATTTGTCGTCTTTTTCATCTTCCAAAGATAGCTTGTTAAATCTAAGAAGAAAATTAAGTAAGTATATAAACTATTTAATTAGAGAGCTGTGACTATACCTGCCTTTTTACTAACAGGTGCATCTACAATTCAATGTTTTGAGAAAAGAAACCACTAAAGCAGGCTTTTGAGAAAAACAGTACACTTGAAACACATCACGTCACAGTAACAGCTGGTTGAATTACATATAGTACACCAAATAACAAGTGCTTAGACAAGTCCTTGTACAATCTCATCTCCTTTAGTGACAGCTACAGCTGTCTATCATTAATTCCTCTCTGAGCTTTCATATTTTGCGTTAACATTATATCATTTGAACTGATGCTATGAAGCAAAACACAGGGACAAGGGACTCACAGGTAGTTGTTCCCCGTGAAGGGGCACCCGCTCATGATTCCAGGATCCGCACTCGCTGAGCTGCACACCAGGGAATATACTCCGTTAGTGTTCCCAAATCCGCTGCAGTTGCCTTATATGTAACCTTATCTCACCGCCTAGGCCAACCCCCAAATTCTCCTCCTTAGTCCTCAGCCCATCCCCGCTATTCAATAATTACAGAAACTATCGCAGCACAAAGGTCAATAAGTTCATGTGTTGTTGGCTCTCCAGGTTTGGTCGGGTTTTTTTCAGACAGTCAAAGCAGGAATGGCTGGCATACTTGCTTTGTCCGGTGGCACATGCTTTTTGTGCTTTTTACCACAAGGTTTCCGCCAGTTGCTGCTTTGGGGACCAAGGCTGATGTAAGGGGTAAATCAATGAGAGGTCTGAGAAAAAGTCTCTGTCTGAGAAAAAGGCAATATTTAATAAATTCAGCAATTGTTAAAGTAGGTCTTTAACTTGCAGCCCTTTGTATCAAGATACTTTAAAAAGTGAAACATAGGGAAAAGGAAAGAGGAGGGGAAGCTAAAGAGAACATATTTCTATGGCAGACTGAATAATGCTTGTAAGAGATTTCAAGTAATACACATACTTTCAAAAAATGCACACAGATTAAGTAAAAGAACTGAAAATAATCATGTACATCTCATGCTATTTTTTCCAGTGGTTTAATTCGTGAAAATTTCTTAATTTTATTTCCTCACACAACAGTTTCACTCTCATTTGTTGACAAATGTTTCCCAATTCTGTTTAATCATCAGCTTAACATGTAACTAGTGTGCACTTCTTTCCCGCTTGCCAGCCTTTTCTGAAAAAAAAGTTAATGCTCAGTTTTACTGCAAACAAAGCTACAGGGCCCCTGTGACCCCAGACCATTTGCTCTCTGCAAGACTTACACTGCTTACTGGTGTCTGTGCAGTGATTTCAGCTGTTCTAGTTACTTAAGAGTAGTTGGCTTATAAAAAAATTTTATATGCAGTACATGGGTGATGGGATGTATACCCTGCTAAGCCAGAGGCCATATGTCAGGCTATACGAATAGCAGTTTAAAACTAAGCTGAGCCACCAGAAAAGTAGGAGTCCACTGAGGCAACCCATCAGCAAGTTCAAGGTGTTCTTCCTTCATGATGTAAAACCTGACAGAGTAAAATAATCCTCTCACCACACACATCTATACATCTGCTTAGCATCCGAGCAAGTAGAGATGAAGTTGAAGAGTGTGCACTGGCACAAAGGTGTTGAAAACTGTGCTTTTCACCATCCCATTTGCACTCAAGCAGCTTGATTACAAATGTAATAATATAATCTCTCTCTCACATCCACAGATCTCAAAGGCATGGACAAGGAAGGTTTGACCTTGTCATTTCTACACACCTTCACCTGAAACATTCAGATTGAGCCTCCACAGTGAAACCAAACTTTCTGTTGCCTTTTCTCATGGCACAAGCAAAGAGCGTGAACCTAGTAAAAATAAGGACAGTTGAAAAATACTGAACTCAACCTCACCAGAGAAGTTACTGCCTGTTTTCTTGTGCAGTTTTAGTTTCTTCTGTGGGACACAGAGAATAACAAACTTCCAGACCAATGGTCTCTGACTTGCAGCCTTTGTATTGCCTACCCAGCAGGAGAAGGACTTTGAAGTCTCAGAGCCCTTTTAAACTGTGTTTAACAAAACATTAACTTCCTATTTGGGAAGTAATACTACCCTTAATTGGTTCAGCATTACCAAACTCTCTCAAAATCTAGCTGAAGATACTATCTGAACCAAGCACTGTACAAACCCCCTTCTGATTCAGCAACAGACAAGCTTGAGTGAAACAAATAAATCAGCCAGACTACAACGATTTAGAAAGTTATTTCCACTATTTCCAACATGTTCAAACTCTCTGTTTAGGGGCCTCATGGCTGACTGGTCCCAAAGCACCTCCATCCTGAAAAACACCAGCCTAGTAACTCTTGTGAAACTTGACAATCCAAATGAAACGCATCCACTACTCATTGCTCTTGCTTGATCACCATGTTCACTGTTAAACTCCCTTGCACTGGTGCATTTAGAAAGCTTTGCTATCCCCAGGACCCTCCTGCTGAGAGGACATTCCCAAGTGTCTCCCAGTCCTTTATCACCAGTACCTGCCTTTCCATCAGTTCCTCTTGTATTTCATTAGCAACCAAGAACCTTAGGATATACATGAGAGGATTCAACAATGTGATTCTCCAAAGCATCAGAAAACTGCAAAGACATTGGAAAAAAGAAACATGAGCAGTTTGTTTCAAGCCCACACTTGGGTCACAAATACATTCCTCTAACCATGTTTGTGCAACGTTATGCTTTGATTTAAAGTAAGAAACAAAAGTATCTTTCACAGTGCTGTCAATACATGAAATACTGTTATCAAAATATTCACTCAGATCCTAGAAAAGCCCTGACAGTTTAACAATTCCTTTCCATGGCAGAGGTAATTAAAAATAAGTAAGCTGCTTTCAAAGACAATGCAGAATGAAGAAGGTAAGCTCAAGCTCTGCATTTTTATGAGAAGCAAAAAACAAATGTGTATTTAAGAAAGACTACCTCATACATTTGTTTAAAAATGTTTTTAGCATCTAAAATATATACTCTATGTACTTTCTACATACTTTACAGACTGAATACTACAGACTGTATTCTTTGCATTGCATGCAAATCCATGCTTATCAGGCAAATTATATGAACTCTCTGATGTTGCACACAAACCAGAAATAATCTGCTCTCTCTTTTCTATCTCTCATAGGTAACCCCGACTGAAATGAATGTTCAATCTAAAATGTGCGTAAGTTCAATCAGTCTGATCTGATGGTGCAGTAATTTTAACAGTCTGTTTTTCGTTTTGAAAGCTAGAAGTGTTGGAAGTGGCTTCATGATAACTTCTTCAGCAAAAGCCTTACCTCTCCCCTGCCCTGCCACAAAAGCAAGCAAACAAAATGAGACCCCTGTATTCATGTTTTATAGAGAGAAGCAAAAACAAGTATGGGAGTTAAAGTTGGTAACTCCCACCTGCTTTGCGATCTAGCCAGGGCAAGCTCCATATATCGACCATTTCCTGAAAAGCTGGGTAATACTATGGATAATATTGTCCTCGCAACCATTCATTTGAGGAAATTTAATCTCACCTAGCTAAGCGCTGTTCTCTAGCCATTCCAACTACAACAGACCTCAAACTTTCCAAGATCAGTGGAAAAAGAGGTCTTAACGAGGACTTGAAAACCCCTGAAATAAACCACAGACAATACAGAACTCCCATTCATTCATCTTACTGGCTACCTTCATGTAATCTCAGTAAAGCTTCACGAGTGTGTAATGAACTTGGTACTAAAAAAAATTTTAAAAAGTGACTTGTACTACCTGATTATGAAATTGTCTGTTGGCAGTGTAGATGATTATGCAGATTAAAAGAGCCCTCAGGTTTGGCTCAACTCAGAGCATTCAACTCTGGTTTGGCTGCAGACACCCTTAGAAATAAATGTGCTTCGGCCATGCTGCTCAAATTTGGGGCTCAACGTAGGGATCTGATCTTTTTTGAGCAGTTTGAGTGGCTTTTATGACCCAGCAGAGATTTTACAGCTACTTTGCCACCTCCTTATACTAGCATAATCGTAAACAAGTCTTGATGAAAAAGCTCTTCCGTGTGAATATATCTGGAAGCAAAACATAACCTTAATTTTAATGGATGGTATTACTTTTTTCTCAAAATGCACCACCATTTCCCTTTTTCATGCTGAACACTCAGAACCACATAGGAGCAGATGTAACCACACACACAGCTTGCTGTTCATGCTGTGGATGACCGACCAAGGCTATGGAAACCAAAAGTGTGTGCCTGCCCCTGAGTTTTTATTTATTTTTAACGCATGAAAATCAGACAGAGAGACCTCTGTTCATCCCAGAAACATATCAGAGCACTCTAACCTTCAGCAGAGTGAGAACGTTCTGCTTCATGACTGGGCTGTACACAAGACAAACAGTTAAGCACAGCAGAAAAAAAACCCCACAGCTTCCCAGAACTGCACTTTTTGGCCTCCGGGCAAACTATCGAGGCCTTCGTGACCAAGCATGGGAATTGCTAAGCACCCTTCTTAATCTACCCTTGTCCCCTTATTTTCTTTACCTCTCCTTCCCCAGTTGTTGACATGGCATGCTGGGCTAGCTTTGCTCGTTTCAGCTGCAACAAGGTTGCAGAACAGAGGCAAACTGAACTTACTTGGACAGAAAAAATGAGTTGTAAGGGCAAACAGGGGAGCATCCCTCTAGCCTGGCCAAAGGGCGGTTTGGTGTAAGGCAGAGGTGGCCTGTAGCACATTTTGTAGATGCAGGTGGAGCCAAGAGTCTGCATGTTCTTATTGCGTAGGGCTCTATGTCTAAAACATTAGTCTGACGAGGACAGGTAAGTAAGAATGACCTCCTATGTAGTGTCATGAATCCAGTAAGAGTCTTCTCCCCTGCTAAATTCGAAATGACCTGTTCACCCAAGCCAAATCTCAGGTTATCCTACATGAAGTCACTTCCAGAGAAGAAAAAATGCATGCACTAATGGTTTGGACAGTATTACGCATTCTGCTCAAACTCTCATTCGGATTACAAAATCATCACAGAACAATTTGTTTTTCCAGCGTTCATTAACTTGAACAAAGAGTTTGGAGACCTTCTGGCTACAAACAAGTGACGCCTGAAGCTTCCCAACACTGTTGTCCCAAATTACAGACTAGGAGTTATCCAGCACAGATGGCTTCTACCTACGTAACTGTGGCTGCAGTGAGTTGGATAAAAGATCCAAGTAGGTCATGCAATGCTGAAGAGTTTCTAGTAGAAAGTAGCAGATGTTATTAGAGGTATTAGAACAAAAAAAACCCAACAATCAAACATTTAAAAAAACCCAAAACAAACCAAACAAACCAACCCCAAACAAACAAACAAAAAAACCCAACACTAAAAAGCAAGCTTACAGTGTGGTAATTTTCCCAGTATCTCCATCTAACTTTCCAATGATGATAGTCCAAGACTTCCTAAGACACCTGTGTTCTTGCATTTAAAAACCCTTTGGCTGTGAATTTACAGCCTGCAGCAATGAGTTCCATAACTGAAGCGTATATCATGTGAAAAAGTATTTCCCCGTGCTAGTTTCAAACTTCCTGCCAAGTAATCAAGTAATTTTAATTTCCATTTGGTACAAAGTTGTGGCTTATGAGAAATGACTGTACTATACCTTTATCATCCCAGTCACCCTTTTCTGCACTTGTGCAGATTCTGTTGTGACCTTTTTGAGACGAAGAGTTCAAAAGGCAAATATCTTTTTGATTTACAAATGTGAGCACAGTTATTTTCATAAAATTATGGTGACAAAGGATTTGTGTCTTGGACAAAACTGCAACTATAATAGCGCGATGCAGCATGGCAGCTACTGGTAGGTTTTGGTTCACAAAGTGCAACTCAATCTGCGCAGGTGAAGCACCTAGTAGCCTAAGCCAGAACCTCACTGTGCTGGCTGCTATACAAGCGCTGAACGAAAATCACTTCCCCAGCCAATTTAATGATATAACAGGAGACAGACAGACAAATAAATACATATAAAAGGAAGGTAAAGAGAAGAAGATAAATTTGGCACCAAAACATGTCATCTGCTCAAATGAGTGTTTTGTTATTTTCAAAACTGGAATTCCTGTTTAAGTAGCGTTTGAAATTAACAGTCTGCTCTAAGAAAAATAAAATTTGGTGTCTCAAGGCTAAAACAAACAAGCTTAAACTTGATGCAATATTAATAATCCAATCAGACATTTGTTTCTGGGGGAGGAACAGAGCTCAAGGTCTTGCAAACTACAAACAAAGAGAAGAGATAATGCTGCAAGGATTTTATGTTTTTTTTTTTTTTAAATATTGTATTTGTTCTACTTCTTAAACACAAAGAACTGTGTTGTCATTTCTCAGCATACCTTTAACTTCCATTTACATTTCACACATCCCAGCACAATCCTTCCCCTGCTGTCTATCATTTGTGGCTCCAGCAGGATGCAGGAGAATTTCTTTCACATTGCACAGTATCTGACCCTGTTAATGCTGGTACCAAACCTCATGCCCCAAGCAGTGCTTGAAAAGGAACTCTTCTTAGATTACCACCAGTTCCTCCTACACCTGTATTTTCTAAATATACAGCACTTGTGCTGATTGTGCTTTCCCTGGTTGTCTGAGAGCTGTACTCCGATGGTGAAGCAGCCTGCTCTCTGAACTGTCCCAGAGGAACAAGTTGGCTTCCTCGTCTTCTGACTGATAATTATTTCCCAACTATGGAGGAAACGTTCTTCCACTGTTATTGCCAAAACCTCCTCCTTTCTTCAATGAAATTAGCCAAAACTATAAACACAGGAAAAACAACAA
Source organism: Himantopus leucocephalus (assembly GCA_003993805.1). NCBI lineage: Eukaryota > Metazoa > Chordata > Aves > Charadriiformes > Recurvirostridae > Himantopus > Himantopus leucocephalus. Next base: position 24,068,362 of record RSEF01000004.1, on the reverse strand, counting down.
ATCTTGAATATGTGCCGGAGTTGTCCCAAAGCCAACCTATCCTCTTTTGATGCCTTGCAACCAACACATTGCAAGGTGCAATTCTTTAGTATAGAAAGGCTTTTGGTTTCGTCCTCCTAAACAGCTGATTCCTCGTTACCAGTCAGGTACGGCAAAATCAAAATCTGGAGCCATAAGCTACTCCTGTGCCTCCACGTGGCTCAAATCGTGCTGCTGTTTACCCCATGGTACAGCTGGCTAGCAAGTGCAAAGGGCTGGTTCAGGACAAGCGCTGATAACAATTTGCTAATCTGATGCTATTCAGTATTATCATTAATGGCCTGGATGACGGAATAGGTTGCATGCTTCTTAAACTGACAAATGAGGACAGCCTGAAAGGTATAATAGCATGCTGGCAGATGGGGGCTGGAGTTCAAACTTACCTCAATGCACTGAAATAAATTATGTGCAGCTTCAGTGATGCAAAGGGTAGTTCTTTGAACTTCAGCTGTGACAACCAAACTACCAAATATGAAATTCTTTAGAAATCATCTGGATATTTCAGTTATTAAAAAATAACACGTTAAGCAACAAAAGGCAAAACTGTGAAAAGAGCAAATTTTATACTGGAAATTTTCCGCATGGCATGGAAACCCTCCTCTCCATCCAGCATCAGAAGGATTTGTCTGTTGTATTATGTTCTGGGACCACTCTTCAAGAAAGACGAAGACCACTTGGAAAGAGCTCAGAAGAGAATGGCAAGAGCATCGTATGTTTGGTGTAAAAAATATGGCCCATTAAGAGAGATGGAAAGAATTATACTTGACCTGTGTAGCTAATAGAAGACCGTGCGGAAAATTGATAAATACTTTTCCTTCAAAAGGAAGAATAATAAATAATTTTCCGTATGCAGAGGGACGGGAAAAGGAGTGACTGGTTTAAATTATGACAAGGTAAGACAGACATAAGAAAACAAAAAATAAAGGCATTTCTAGTATGTGTAGAGCACGAGAAAACATTGATGAGAGCTTGTAATCTCTTCAGGCATAGCTGATTCTGCCTTGATGCACAGAGATGGGCCAAATGAGTCCTCAAACTCTCTTTGAGCCCCTTTTTCTGCAGCCCCCCTCCATTGCTGAATCCACTGGCATACTTGCTTCGAAGGAAGGAGCAAGACAGATGCTTGCATTTACAAGTAGTTACCATTTGCCACGTATCCCAGCATTCGTCATGAAATGGCAATGACAATGCATTGTAACAGCCCAGATGGTGGTCACTTCCTTTCTTTCCTGCTCCTTTTTTCCTTTTTTACTAATATTTGTGTATGAATGGAGTATAAGTATTTGCAGTCCCCTATATTAGCAAATGCATTACTTGTTCTGTCTTAAAAGGAAATAATATTTGAGAGGGTTCTACTAAAAAAAAAAAAGACAGCTAGGCAAAATATTATAAGAAGCATTAGTATTTATAAAGCACTTACAGAAAGGACCTCATACAATGAAACACAAGTTGGAAGGAAACACTTCAACAATTCCTGGGAAAAAAGATTTCCAATAAAAGCTAGGTATGCACCGAATATATATCTGTGTGCATGTGTGTATGTATGTATATATTTTCTCTCAGCAGCCCATAAGAACTCCTACAAAATATTTTGCTGCAACTAGGCTAAAGAAATAACTTTATCAGAACCACATTAGGTATTTGTCTCAGCAAATAGCTATGTAGATATGTTGGCTACAGCATTTTTTTTAAATTTAGCACTGTAAGAGAAGAATTAAACAACACTGAGGACTGACTTCAAATAACATTTTGAGTACAAGATTTACAGCATGTATGGCTACAAAAAAATCTGTCATCGGTTGGTTTTCCTAAACTTTACTGCATTCAGTATTAGGGAATGTGCTGTTTAGATAACCAGATACACACTGCAAAGCGCGAGTGGTTAAACCAAGCTCCCTGTGACAAATTTATAATCAGAATGCTATTTGTGAAAGCTATTTGGGAAAGGTGAATACAAGATGGTTGGTCTTCGCCCCCTAGTGTTTGCTTAAGAATTAATGTAAAACCATAAAAGAAGTAAAATTTTATAAATTAATTTCTTTTGTAAAACACAACCAGAGAACGTAAACAGTGTTTGTCTCAAGTATTACATAACCATAAATACTCTTTGTAGGGCATCAACTCACAGAATTTTTTTTAAAAAACCAAACAGTAAGATGAATCATATTTGATGTGGAGAGAGCACACAAAGTAGTACACACAGTTTGTACTTCTTAATCATATGCACACAGTGGTATAAAAGACTGACATAATTTGCTTTAAGAGCTCAAACAACTCAAACAAGAGGCGTTGTCTGGGTACTGTGAATTAGAGTGGTTTGCATTAATAGGACTCAACTGATCTGCAAATAACTGCTTGGCAGTGCATTAGGTATGGCTGAGTTACATACAGATGTTGAAAAGCAGTTTACTGTTAAGCACTTCGCTGCTTGAGTGAAAGCAAGCGCTGTGCAAAGCTTGCCCTGGCAGACAGCCTCATCCGTAAGGCAAAAGCGACAAACGGAGCGGAGATTTCCAAGAAGCTGAGTGCAGAAACCTTCTTGTCACGTGGGAATGGCTAAATGGAGTTCAGTGCTTTACCTTGCAGCTCGTAGCTTGAACAACACGGACAGAAAACAGTCGGCAAACAACCAGACAGTGGGCGACGGTGGGGCCAAGCCGATACACCTGGTAACCAAGAACACTGTGGGCAATCAACTGGACCATTACTAAGAGAGTGAATGAAAGAAGCAGCAGCCATTCCCATCCGCTGAAGATCAGAGAGGGAATGTGAAGGGGTTTTTTTATTATTTATTTCCTAAAACATTAATCAAGCCCATTCCAGGTCTGAATTTCCTAGTATATTCTATTGCCTTTTATTAGATGCTCAGGTCTTTTATTGAAACAAATTTCAAACAAGATCATACCATGCATCTAACACAAAAGCAGTTTCTGTCCTTTTTTATAAGGAGTTACTGGAATGATTGACTCTGCATGATTTTTCGTCCTCGCCCACAGGGTCAATTCTCAGGAATAACAGCTCAGTTTTGCTAAAGCCCACAAGAACACGAAATCTGGAGCTGGTTATGAAGACAGCTATTCAAAGTGTGGATGAACTGCATCCTGCTGCTGGTGGGAACCTAGTGGCAGACATTTATTGCCCTCCAGAGCAGGAGGGGCTCCTTATCTACTTAAAGAGAATCTATTCAGTTCTGACCAGCAAAGATGACTGGTCTTTCTAAAATAAAAATTATGAAAGAGTGTAATTTTTAAGGTGATGAAACACACAAGACAAACCTGCACTTTTTCTATTATTAGTATAATATATACTTGAAATAGATATAAATACGTACATCTGATCCTGTCATAAAACTAATCTTCTCTTTAACTTTGCAGACCATATTATTTAAAGGCGAAACATAGCAACCTCGGCAGGTAAATTGCCCAGTGTTATGTGTCATCAAGTATCACCTCCCATTTAGTTTTCTATAAAAGCCATTACCTAGCAATGATCACAGTGATAAGGCAGCTTACTTATCCAGTCCTTCCTTACTGAAAAAGCAGAGCCTCATGGACCAGCTTGGGAAATTCATTCAATCGGATGCTAAAGGTATGTGACCAGACACGGTAGAGTGCTTTAGTTACATTTTGGTAGTTTTTTTCAGGATTGACAAGAAAAATGAGAAAATTTGTCTCCTTTCTCTTGTAAGCTTGTCCAAAAATAGCAGCAGTGTACATTTTCAAGACACAGAGAAGGAAGGGGAGATGAAAAAAGCTTGTAGAAAAAAATTGTACACTTAAGAAGTGAGGAAAAGTCTCTATCTATTGGTTCTTTACACATTTAGAATAAAGCTAAAACAGTTTTACCTCAGCAATTACTTCTCTGAATGGATACCATACTTTAATGATTTTTAGATTAAGGCAAAAAGGAAGTCACAAATCTATCCAGACTAACTAATCCTTGCACAGGGGCCACATATAACCTGCCTAAAATAACTTCTTCCAGTTAAGAGCTCTGGCTAAAGCTGAGCTATCCTTTAAAAAGCCATTATTTTTTAATATGTTCATTAATGAAAATTCAATCACAATTAAACATCAGGAATGCAAAAATCAAAATGTTGTACTGTATTTCTGCTATGCAAGAGCTTAGCTTCCAGTTCTTCCTTCTGGGTCTTGTTACCATCTTTTTCCCCACTTGATCAAAGAGCTTATTATTAACTATCAGTTTCCTGTACAAGTAGCTATAGATTGTGAAAATTTACCTGCTGACTGAAGCTAAAAAAAACCCCCCTACATTTAAATTCAACTTACAGTGTTAATATTAAAATGCTGTGAATTTCTGAGCTTTTTATATAAGCTTGTAACAGTATGTCCCTGGCCATGTATCCCTTGTTATATATGGAGGGAAGTAATTTCTCCTTTAACGACACTGACTAGAAAATCAGGTTTATCTGACTAACCATGATGGTTTTTGGGCCTTCTCCAGTAATCAGTGTTTGCCGGGGCAAAGCATCTGCAGCCCATCCTGAACGTATGAGCTACCTTAGTAGTTCTTAGCTGAAAGTTCTATGTTTGGCTCCAAACCTGTGGTTTGCTGCTGGACCAGGATTCCTCTCATTTAGTTACCTCCTTGCTTTTTTACTTATCCATCCATTAATCATTGGATCTTGTATATTGTTTTTATTCACATCTTTGACAAAAATATTTTTTATTGTAACGCCTATGTTAAATGTACTTTGTGTTGCTATTAAAAGAGCATGGTGCTCTCAAGACCTTATCGCCTCATATGCCTAAGGTCTAATGTCTGTCTGAGGTCTTGTAAGACCTTACTGTCTATCTAGCAGCAGCTTGGATACTCTAACCCACTCACAGCTGTTTCAGCTATGTTGGTTATACAACGTTAGCCCAGATATGCACAGCCTAAGTTTTACAGAGAATAGGATGAAGGGTTAATAATTTATAATCTCACACTCACTGACATTATTTTGATGTATTATTTTACTCTTCATTAACTCAGATCTGGAATAACTATTCTATTACTAATTATATATCACTGGAATGTACCTATTCCTCATACATAGATCAAATGCCAAAATAAATGGCTAGTCCTGACTTACACATTTCATACTATTTTCCGATCCATTGTGTGGGAAATTTCATATTAGAAATTTACCACTTGACCCTATGTAGTTAACAATATTTTTTTTAATGAGATCATTTTCTAATGAAATCTAGAAGTAAAGTAAGGATTCTTAAAGATGCTTATCTAATGGTGTCAATTCATCTAGTGAAAGACGGTAAAGAAAACAGCAGTATGATATTAGATAATCTTATGTACTAACTTTCACAATGAGATAAAACATCATGTACTACTTACTGTAGTAGCTATGCACAAGAGCTGAGATACAGTTTAGTTACTTATTTGCATAGATTCTAAGTTACACTTCTGCTGATTAAGCTAACTAGCGGGTTTTGATGGCAATGGACTTTTAAGTGGGGATATGCTATCATTCTCTTACCCAGCACAGTGTGTATAGTAGGAATAAACACACACAGTGCATTCCCTGGAGAAAAGGGCCTGACCTGCTTGTGGTCTCTTGTTGGAGTCTATGGGCAGCAGATGCAGACACAAGCCAGGAATGTACTTTGTTCTGCTGTTATTCAGGGAACGTGAAGTCCTTGTGTCGTTGCACGTGCTCTGGTGAGAGAGAAGCCTACAAATGTCACCTATCTTAAATGCAGCAAAACCAGATATCCACTCCATTCCGGTGCAATGTACAAAAGCACACATGGCTGAACAGCTTCGCCAGGAGATCCAATAGTCACTAGAGCTAGGACCTAAACTTTTGAACAGTTTTCCAGAAGAAACCTGTTTGATGATAAAAAGGGTTCATAGTAAATTATGCCAGTATTGATCAAAGTTCTTACATAGAACCTTGAAGAACAATATGAAGAAAATTCTTTCCCTTCAGAAACATTTTAAAATCCAGCACCATCTGGGATTTCATTATCACAGTCCAGAGACTGTGCAGAGACCAAAGCAACATCCCAGAATGCTGATGTGGTCACGATAGCTTTGGCAGATGACCCTTACATCCCTTTGTTCCTTTGCCCAACTGTAACAGCCTCAAGTAAATCAGCCTTATGAAGGGTATATTCTCTTTCTACAACACGTCACATCTATTTTTAAGTTAAAAAGTTATTTTTAAGTTAAAAATGGAATGAGGGAAACTTTGAATTGCTGTTAAACACTGATCTAAATAATGTATTTTCAGATCCTAATTATTATTGTCTCATAAACTGTCTTTAATTTACTGTTCTTATGGACTTCCTTAATGACAGAATAAAGTAGTAGATAACAATCTGTAAATGAAGCACTGTGTAAAGAGACTGGTCCGTTTATCACTAGATACAGGAAAGGTATTATTAGGTTTCCCTCATTTAGATGTTTTGAGAGAGAACATTCTGTTCAAATCCATGCTCAAAAGATCATTCAGAAAAAAGCATAAGAAAATTACTACATTTCCAGGTATTGACTATNATTACTACATTTCCAGGTATTGACTATATTACAGAATGATAGGGGTTGGAAGGGACCTCTGGAGATCATCTAGTTCAACCCTTCTGCCAGAGCAGGGTCACCTAGAGCAGGTTGCACAGGACAGTGTCGAAGCAGGTTGCTCAGGACAGTGTCCAGGCAGGTTTGGAATGTCTCCAGAGTGGGAAACTCCACCACCTGTCTGGGCAGCCTGTTCCAGTGCTCTGCCAC
>RSEF01000004.1:24023723-24056430 GCA_003993805.1 Himantopus leucocephalus | reverse complement strand
GGAAAAAAAAAAAAAAAATCTGGAGAGATAAATGCCTGAGACAGGAGTGACAGGTTCTGGAAAGAGTAATGGAAAGTTTGCTGAAATGTCATAGGTAGTTCCAAGTAAAAGGAAGGAATAACCAAGTTATGAGTAAATGTTCATCTATGCCTTCTTGCTTCTGAAATTGGGAGATGACAGAAGGAATAAAAACCTGGAAAGTGTATAGTAACTGGAAAGAAACCCACAGAGGTAATCAACAAAGTAAATTCAAGTCAGTTTGCTTCCATGATTTTGTGTAAATTGCCAAAAATGTAACTAGAGATACAAGACCAAACAAAAAAAATGTAGTAGCATTTTAAATATAGACAAAGCTTCAGAGAGTAGGCAAAACCAAAACTATTTTAAATTATTCTTTTTGTATCAGGAAAAATTCACTGATGAACCTGCCCTTGGTTATACTGATGCTGGTATAACTTTTGTCATCCATTCACCCAAAGAGCTTCCACGCTTTGATGGTTTAGGTCTGTTAACACCAGTCGGCATGCATGCACAGGTCGCGATACGCCAGCTGAAGGTAAGGACTTTGTCAACCAAGCAGAAGTATTGGTCTTTACCATCTCTCTAATGCTCTTCTGAAGCATGACAATGAATTAGTCATTTTGGAAGCTAAATTATTTATCAGGCTGAAGTGAATCTTAAAAATAACATTTCCTCCAGACACAAACAATAAAAACAATATTAATGCTTTTTTTCCCCCGAGGGGGTGGGGACATATATCGTTGGTCTTCACAATTTGTTTTTACTAAAGTCAACTTTTTTTTCTAACATCTTACTGTCTCACTGACATACAATGATACAAGGATGCCTCAGCAGTTCTCCGTCGACACATTCTGTTACTATTAATGTTGTCTCAGATTCCTAGTGGAGTCCAAGTGGGGTGGACTACCCTTCTGTGCTAGGCTGCCTGATCAGGTCCTACTTTTGCTGCAAGAGAGAAGAGATGATCTGATAATCCCAAAAGCATACACTGTAGTTGCCTCCAATTAAATCACAATGTTACTGGTTATGTCTTCAACAGACTTCATTTAGCACTTTAAAGCGTGAGAAAATAACATCTAAATTTAAAACAGAGCAAAAAATTTATCTCTTCTGTTATTATCCTACAGTCAATTATCCAAGAATACCCATGGGGAGAGTGCAAGCCTGATATAAAGCTTCAGTACCACAAGATTTATAGCACTAACGGATGTTTGCAGGAATGCAAAGCCCGGTACATACAGGACTGGTGTGGCTGTTTGCCATTCATTCTTCCAGGTATTTCTCAGGAACATCATTAATACCATACACTGTATTTAAGAATCATCTTGCTAGGATGTTATTGAACACTTGTTCATTGAACAGCAAAGGAGATGGGGCACATGCTTAAGGGATATCTAGAGCTGGGATTAAGTACAATTATATACATCAGGGGCTTTGTTTTTTTAATTCAGAGAAAAAAAGCAATGTATTTGGTCAGCTCTACACCTGACATCTTGTCAATGGCTACTCTTAGAATACAGACCAAAAATCTTGAAAGAAAATATTATGCCTCAGGGCTGCGAGACGAGTCTGTAGTCTTCAACCTGATGTCCTAAAGAGCTGGAACTAAATACGTAGAGTCATAGATTTTCACATGTACCACAGAAAACCTACTTTGCAGGTGTTTAGCAGCCACAGCAGAACTGATTGCCTGAAGTCAGAAACCAAGGTCCCCTCCATGAACCGTGGAAATAGTTTGGCACAAGAAGAAGGCTCTGCAAAAGCCAAAAGGCCGCATGGTGCCATCTAATGAGCCTGCAATGCTGAGTACAGGTGTATGCTGTAATACTCCCCTTGAGAATCCAGGCATCTTCATCACACTAGAAATGTAAAGCAGTAACTGAGCTCTGACTACTCTCATCTCTCCCACCTTTTCAGCACTAAAAGTAATAACACTGTCACCTCCCTCTGAAGCAAGAGCTGGAACCCAAAGATCCACTCTTACAGTTCTTTTTTCACAACTAGCGGGCAAGAAAGCCACTGTCACACCTGTACTTTGTGACTCAATGTATTTTTAAATATCCCCAAGCAAGGTAGAATGTTTTCACTAAGAAAGACCCATTGAGTAGTCTCAGTAGGTTGGCAGTCTCCTGGAAACTCTCATGCAAAGGGGTTTGAGATGGAAATTAAGTCTAGGTCTCCCATAGCCAGGGCGAGTGCTTTGTCCACTGGCAATTAGATAAAGGAGGGTAACACCTTTAACTATGTTAGTAATATTTCCATGCAAGGAAATAAATTGGGGTGAAACTGAGGCCTACTAGCTCAGGGTGCTATCTTAGACCTCAAGTCTCCGAGTAACTCTTGCACGAAGCTCAAAACTTTTGCTCAGACATGTGGGGTGCAATCATATAATCCATCTACCTACTTTGTTTTTTCATTTCCACTAGCAAAACCAGAAATTCCTGGCCTTAGCAAGCTAACTCAAAGAGCGAGCCACAAGCTTAAAGGCAGTTCTGACTGGTGCACATAAAGAGGTTTGCTCCAATAGCAAGCCTCCCGGCTTGGTCTGTTATCTCTTTTTATGATATACGCTTTTTGGTGTTGGTAACTGCACTGTGTCCAACTGAATTGTTTTCTCAGTTGTATAATGATAAACATGGTGCGGTGAGCAGACTTTGATGATGTTGCATTTCAGTTTAATACAAACAGAGCTATGGGTTAGATTGTTAATTGAAGTCCCTAAAGTTTGTTGTTTATTTTTAAGGAAATGGAACAGAATGTGATTTGATGAAGTTTTACAATTGTGTTTATCCTGCAGTCTGTAAGTAATAACTTCATATTCATATTTTCTAAGCCAATTCCAAATAGTAGACAATATCTATTCAGTTTAAAAAATACTGAAAGTAGTATTGAAATGGAGTATATCCTACTCCATTTAACATTCTGAAAATAGAGACCAGACAGACCATTAAATAGATGCCAATTAAAAAAAAACATAAGAATTCATTTTAGTAGTAAGAAATGGTTCAAAATAGGAGAATGTTCAATTAATCTGTTTTCAGTTATCAAGCCTCTGGCTTGCATTTCTGAATCTTCATAGTCTCATCCTTCTAGCTCCAAGGTTGTATTCTTTTTTTTGTGACAGAAAAGCAAACAGCACAGTAATTACAGGTTTGCTAACTGATAGATAATATAATTCAAAATCACTGGACTTTAAGGTTTTATCTTTTCAAAAGTAAAATGGATTATATATTGTCAAAGTGCTCCAAATTCAATTTATTTCCATAAGCAAATAATATGCACACAGTAGATAGGAAATTTGCAAGTTACTTCAACAGACTTTTTGGAAAATATTGCAAATGGTAATCTGGGAAGTAACTTCTCATGAACTTTAGAAAGCCTCCTTTTTAATTGTCTTGGATTCTGCTATGTAACATGACTCTCCCTTTCCAAAGGAATGGAGGATTAGGACACCAAGTAGATTAAGTTTTGGGGTGCCTGTGTGGGGGTTTATGTCTGCTTTGATTAGGAGTGTGCAACATTCAGGGAATATCTACTACTATGAACAATGACTATTTCTCTTTCTTATGGCTTTTTTGAAATAGATTCCACTAAGGTCACATTCTTAGATAATCACGATCTTTGATAGCCTGTCATGGTGGAAATGCAAATATTATTTTACTTATTGGATATTCTGTGATCAAATTTCAAAGAAATCACTGAGCAATAAACAAAAATGACGCCTAAGTCCTATTGAGGGTGGACAGGATTCAGAGCTGGACCCCAGAAGGAACTGGCATCACAGTGCTGTACCTGATGAGCTTGTGACTTGCTTGTATGTGTCTGGTCCCCAGGACCCCAAGTTAAGTGCCAAGTCTCCTGTTACAGTGCAGGAGATGTTAAACACCTGATAACAAAATCTCAAGTGACAAAACACTGATCCAGTATCTGTGGAACCTACTGTTGGTAAGAGCATTTATTTTAGGAACTCTAAAGGCTGACTGACCAGAATGAAAACCACAACTCTAGCATCCCTGGAGAGTGCCTCAAATCATCAACTAACAGGCTGAGTTATCTCCTCCCCTGTGGTTTGCAAGAGCGAGAAGCCCACACGCAGAGGGAACAGACGTGATGGCCACCACCACACCAGGGCAAATTGAGCATCACAAGCTGGAGGCTATGGTACTTATCTCAGAGTACCAGATAGCTTTGGGTTATGGTTTATGCTTCAAGAAGTATTTATGCCTTACTATTTTTCTTCTACATGAATTTTCTCCAGCTTCCCCAGATTTCTATAATGATTCCTTTCTGTTTCTTCCCACTTTCATGAGCAGCCAGACCTGCAGACTTCTGCGAGTTATCTTTGGTTTTTGAAGAAACAAAGCTGTCCCTAAATCCTCTTAGTTGTCTTAAGCCTAATTTTCAAATGGCAGGCAGGGATTAAGGTAAAGTGAACTTAGCTCATCAAGATTTTTCTGCGATTATCAGATGATAGTAAACTACAACTGACATTGCTCTGGAAGCTGTTACTGTGCATTGAAAGGAGCTACGCAAACATCAAGGCATCAAGATCAAGGATTATATACCTAAGTATGTAATCAGAAAGCTAGCACAGAACATCTTCTGTGACTACTCTTAGACATCAAGTCTTCTGTTGTCCTACTGTTTAACTGTGGATGACAAATAATAAGCACATAAAGTCCTCATGAAGGCAGAAAGACTTACAGGTGCTGAATTTCCTTGGAAAAAAGTGACTCAAAAATCTCAACCCTTATTACTGTGTGCCAGTTTCCCAAATGCCAGTTACAAATACTTATTTGTGCCTTCAAAACTGGTAAGAATCCAGTTTTTTGTGGATAATTAACCCGCATCTTTATCAGTCTGTTAAAAGCAATTTTGTAAAATTTAAAATATGTCTTAAAACCACATGCTTTTTTGGAAACATTATACAAATTCTTTCTCCTGAAATTTCAGATGATATAGAGATAAAAGGATTATGTACACTAGGAACCCACAACTCCACTTGCCCTACCCCATGTGAAGAAACGGATTATCCTACCACTGTCACCTATTCAAGTTTTGGAGGAGAAAAAGCCATGAAATACTTTTCTGCAAAACTGAAGAAAAGCCCAGAATACATTAGGTAATCTTCCTTAACACATTGTCTAATAAAGAGATGATCAATTACTCCTAAGTGTGCTAACAGCATGTATGATGTAAGTGTAACCTTTTAAAAAGATACTCTTATATGTGGTATTAATAATGCTGTCTGTGAGATAATATAATCTCTTAGACAAAATTGGTTGAGATTTATACATATTCATATTGATAAAATATACATAAACACATCTAAGACTTGTGGATATCATAACATAGATACTACAATTAAAAAGTAATATTCTCAATTACCTTCTACCATTGATCTCTTATAACAAAGTTTTTTAATCACTTTTGCAATTAAGAATAAAGAAAGGTCAGAGTTATCAAACCTATCCACAATCCACATGAGCAATCCATCCAATAGAGAAGACAAATCTTCACCCTTTCACAACTGAAGTCAATGAACAACCTAAATACGTGCTATAGAATGTTGTTCTCCTTTCTCTCAACCCATTCCCAAAGGAAGCTTCATAAGCACCGAAGAGCTATCGTAGCAATAACGTCACAAGTTTTAATAATCTTTTCTATTGTTTGTAGAATTCACTAATGCTGTTTGCATTGCAAAAGTTATTTAGAAAATGTATGGTACAATATTAATTCTCATGAGGAAGCAGAAGAGTGAAATAGCGTGGTTCTATCTGTGTCACTGAAATCACTACACAGCAAAAAAAAAGTAGGTTTATAGCCAAAGAGATCTTCTAGTGTGAAAGCATGTCCCAACAGTATTGACTACATTATTTTATCCAGGAAATGGTGTTAGAACTTATGTTATGCATAGAGCTGTGTCGCTCAGCAGTAGTGCTAATCTGCAAACTTTTAAATTCACAGAAGAGATATCATATATGCTTATGCTCTAATTGAGCATATCACAATCACAGAATGGTCAGGGTTAGAAAGGACCCCTGGAGATCATCTAGTCCAACCCCCCTGTCAGAGCAGGGTCACCTAGAGCAGGTTGCACAGGATGGCACCCAGGCGGGTTTTGAATGTCTCCAGAGTGGGAGACTCCACAGCTTCTCTGGGCAGCCTGTTCCAGTGTTCTGCCACCCCTCAAAGTTCCTCCTCATGTTTAGATGGAACCTCCTATGTTCAAGTTTGTGCCCATTACCTCTTGTTCTATCGTTGGGCACCACTGAAAAAAGACTGTTCCCATCCCCCTGGCACCCTCCCTTTAAGTATTCATAAGCATTGATAAGATCCCCCCTCAGTCTTTTCTTCTCCAGACTAAAAAGACCCAAGTGTCTCGGCCTTTCCTCTTAAGAAAGATGTTCCAGTCCCCTAATATGCCTTACTGTTACAATGTAATAATTACAAAATAAATACTAATAATAAAAATATTACAAAATAATAAATTTATGCCAGATTTCCTTGCAAACACAAGCATATGTCCAAAAATTAGAATGATTTCCAGATTTTTTCTAGAAAAATACAATCTCATTGTCAAAGAGCATTTAATACATGTTATAAACTGAATTGCCTCTTGCTCACAGGTGTAGATGTTAGCAGTACAAATAAATATTAAGACAAGTGCTACATGAAATCATTTTATCCACAACATCAAAATATGTTTATAAATGACTGTAGAAAATTTGGCTAATAAAATATCTGAGTATTTAATTGTTTCATTGACTTCAGTTTTCTCACTCTTGAAGCCATCAGTCTGCAAATGTTTGCATTTGTTTATACGTGAACAGGAACTATAACTATCATAGAATAGTTTGGGTTGGAAGGGACCTTTAAAGGTCATCTAGTCCAACCTCCCCTGCAATGAGCAGGGACATCTTCAACAAGATGAGGTTGCTCAGAGCCCCATCCAACCTGAACTGAAATATTTCTAGGGATGGGGCATCTGCCACCTCTCTGGGCAACCTGTGCCAGTGTTTCACCACCCTCACTGTAAAAAATTTCTTCCTTCTATCTAGTGTGAATCTACACTCTTTTGGTTTAAAACCTATCACTACAGGCTCTATTAAAAAGTTTGTCCCCAATGAAGATTATGAAAATTAAACCTGTTGTTATATGCAAGAGATATTAATCCTTTGAGGACATTTTATCTCTGTTGATTATTTTATTGTCGGTAAACATCATGCGTAACCCAGTTAATTGTTAATTAAGCAAGTAAAAATACAGAACATTCCCCTGTTACCAAGCCTTAACAAATAGGAATCCTGTCCACTTATTAACGAGTGCATATTCTGAACTATAGAACGTAGAGATCTATTGACTTCTGAATATGTAAGGAGGGAAAAGTTAAATATTTATTGGATAGTTCTGCTAGCAACTCCATGACAATGGTAGGAAGTCTTATTAACAGAGGCCATGAGAATGAGGTTATTTTCGTTAGTCAGTGTTACTTGAATTTTAGGATTATCACCTAAAGAGACAGAAGTGATCATTTTGTGTATCAAATATTTTATTTTCAGTGAATATTCTTAATGAGCTCATTATCACTGTCAACCCAAAAGTCTGTAACTGTTCACACTTCTGAAGAATAATCACTACTTTTATTCTTAAAGGTCAAAACATTATGTGTGCAACCATTTTTTGTGTCTATTTTGTTCCACAACCATTATGTTTATATTTTATTTAGGAGTTATGCAGAATCTTTCTGTAGACATGAAATCATAAAGATGAGCTCTTTACTCAAACTGAATCATTCCACAGGTCTTGCTCCAACTAAGATTTACTTACTCTCCTGCTTTTGCAGCAGGCAAGAATATAATTAGGTAAGCAAGGTTATTAGCAGAGGCTAGAACTAAACATCCCAGTAGAGGACAAGGGCTCTTCTGTGCAAACATGCTCATTGAAATACACACAATTAAATATGCAGTTGCACATAAACACGAATAGTAGACTACACTTCCAAGCACTGTATCTGCTGTAGGTCAGGATGCTCGACACGCCCAGCCTTAAAAAAATATGGTTGTTTCTCCCCATACAGATCTACAGTTACTTTTTCAACATAGCCTGAAGATCTACTCCTCTGATAAGCTCCTGTTATAACTGTTGTTATTAGGACACTTTTTTTTTCTTCAATCATCTAACTCACTTTGGTAACTCTCCGATTGTTCTTTAAAAGACACCATCACTCTCCCTGAACTCAGTCCATGGTGATAAACATTGGTAAAAATGAAGAGCAGTCCTGACTGTCTCAAGTAATACTGTATGTATTTGTCATTAGGCAGAACCTTGTGCGTATTGACATTAAATATCATGATCTGAGCTACAAAATAACACAGCAACAGAAGGCCTTGACTATATCCGAGTTGCTTGGTAAGTGAATGTTTAGTATTTATTTATTGTTGATTAATAATTAATCTAAAAATAAAAAACCCACACAAACCAACCTGGATTTTTTATTCTTTCCCCTCCTGAGTCATACTCTATGTGGGCTTCTAAACAAAAAGCAATACCTTTTATGTTATAATGGTAATAATCATCATGTCTGCCTTGTGGTCATTTTTGATACTGTCTCCTGTCATTTCATTAAAGAACCTGCAGTATTGACAGCAGCTGAGAGTAAGAATTAAGTTTGGCGTTCATTTATGGCTATATCACACACAGGACTGTAAGAATAGTGAAGTTTACAGGATTTGGAGGGGAAGCAGAGAACATGGGGAGAAGCAACAGAACGGTTTAAAAGGCATAGATGTAGGAATTATTTTAAGTATCTGTTTCACAGTAGTACGTGTTGTGTTATACTTGCTTTATTTAGAATTTTAAGAAACACATTAGTCTTCTGCAATAAACATTCTTAAGAATATTAATTCTGTTTCCTTAAAGTGATGGGTTATGTATATTGAATTTATTTAACACTTGAACCCGGCAGGGTTTTGTTTGCTTGCTAGCCTAAACCAAATGCTTAGGATGACATATGTTTATTTTCTTCTATTACAGCTGATGTAGGTGGCCAGCTTGGATTGTTTTGTGGTGCCAGTATGATTACTATCATAGAACTGCTGGAGTATATTTTTACTAACTTCTGCTGGATGTGCATCTTTCTTCTATTGAAAGCTCCTGAAATGCCTCAATGGAACAATCCATCCCAGAACCAACCAACACACAAGGAAAAAAAGAAGGGGATACAAGAATGTTAGTGGCGTAACATATTTTGTGCCTGTAGAAGGCACAAAATTGTTTCTGCAACTTCCCTTCCTTTTTAAGATACAAAGGAGACATTAATATTTTACATTGCCCCCTTCCCTGCACTCCTTATTCTTCCTGCTTCTTTTATTGCTATTAATTGTGCTAAATAATTTGAAAGAGTGACCTTTGGAAAGTCTCCCTTTCTCTCATGTAAAGAAAAATGTAATCCTTACCTAACATTTTATTTTAAAGAATTACCAATTTTTTTTAATAGCATAGCAAGCGATACTGACACACAACAATGCAATTTAGCATTTCTCACCCAGTTTTTATCTTCTGTATTTTGAGTTAGGAGAAATAATATGCATGCCAAATTAAACCACACAAGTTTCTTAACCACCATAAAGGTGGAGCATTGCTATGCTGAAAAAGAAGATTCCTTATTAATGACAAAGTCTTAGCTAGTAGGTTACCACTGTTACATGTTCCAGTGAAGGATATCGTAGCTTTGCCTATCACAATTAGGAGCATGCCAAATAACAATAACATCTACAGTGTATTATCCATTTGGCTGAAGTGCATCAAGAAAAAAAAAAAATAAGCCTCATGAGTCTGCCAACTACTACAGAGAACTGTAGGGCATTTGAGTGGTTGGCAAGTGAGCAAACATAAGCCAAGTTCAGCATTTAATGTCATTAAAGACGATAATAAAGACTAAAGGCTTCATCTAAGTCTTACTAAAAATCAGTGAGAATAAGAATTTTGTGGCTTTGGTGCTGAATCAGGCTTCCTGAATGTTTATTCCTTTAAAAGTGTTCAGAAAAGCTTCTGTGCTTTCCTATGTCTGTATGGACTTATGGAGCAGTAGTGGTTTAGAGTCTTATGTATTTAATCACCAAAGTCTTCTTAAAAAAAAAAAAGGATGTGTAATAGCATAATGTAAATAGACACTCTCCCCCGAACTCACTAAAGCTCATAGAACAAGAAGCGTGCACTGGAAGGGGGTGTTGTGTTCTTTTAAAGTACATCATCTTAATAAACAGCCTAATCATTTTAAGTTGTGAGAGTTAACAGGATAGGATAATTTAATTTTCTACAAAGAAATTATACAGTGTATTTTAATACCTTTCTTGTTCTGAACAAATTCATGCTTGCCCAAGTCTCCTGCCAGAGTCTATCAATCAGAACTTCTGGGGCATTTGGAGGTGCCAAGCAGAGCCTGGATAGAAACCCTTTAGGAGAGGTACACACAAAACAGTCTTGTAAAAGAGGCACCCAAGGCTAATTTTAAGACGACATGATAAAGGATTACCCTGATTTGAAGCACTGGCTTCTATTCAATTAACTATACATAATAGTAATAAATAACTGTTTATTTGAAAACTTACAGAGAGTTGTCTAGACTTCAGACATGTGCAGTATTAGACTTTGCTAATCAAAGCATTTTTACATTAGACAGCTCACAAAGGCTACAACATTATACCTTCTGCTCCCCAGTGAGTGCCCGGGCTCTGCAACCCACGAGACTGTCCATGAGCGTACCCCTGCGCTCTTAAGTAATGTCAATGCTGAGCCTGAAACTCCCAGTGAGCAAACAGCCATAGCCATGTGCTGTCATTCACACTACTCTTCCATACCATCCACTCAAATTCAGTGACTAATAATAAAATAGTTCCTACAAACTAAGTGTACTTATTGAGCAGCCAAGTCCTTGAGATTAGATACGAAGCAATGAAAATCCTACCATTTTACCATCATTGGCAACAGCTTCCCTTCAACATAAGCCCTAGGATAAGCAATTCAGGAAATGTTTTTGCTTCCTAGAAAGAGATGCCTTGACTTTACTCCTCAGTAACTGCAGGCTTGAGAGACCTTAAGATTGAGATTTTTGCTCTGGTTTTTTTTTTTGTTGTTGATTTCTGCTGGGACTTTTCCCCCCTTACTATTACCAAGCACACTTGGAACCATGGCTGTAAAAAAAGTCTATCTAACCTCACCTTCTGAGGTCTATATTGGCCAATGCAGAGGAAGAATGGAACGAACAGAGCAAACATACTGTGATATTTCTTTAATGATTTCTCGCACCCTCAAAAAGTTTTTAGCTGTTGAAGTCTTGAGCCAGAAGAAATCATGGTTTTGGAAGTAGGAATCAGGTATTATCTGGCTTCTGGATAAAAAGAGAAGTGGGGGAAAGATTAAACATAGTAATCTAGCACACCTTGTATTTCAGAGATCAAAAGTGGTTTGTAGCTATCAATCACAATGATTATTTTTGTTTGCTTCTACTAATAAGGGCTAAATAAAAGAAAAATAGCATTGTAAGGACTAAACAAAAGAAAACTGGTATTGTTTCTGCTGTGCCGAAAGCTCAAGTGAAATGACACGTAGAACATGCTAAAGTATCAACAAAAAAATCCAGTTCTCAGAAAGGGAAGGTTTTTGCATCTTTGCTTAGTTTAACAAGACTAAAACGACTTTTGCTTACTCCACTGATTTTGGACTAGGACAGCTGAAATCACTGCTTGGTTACAGATTCTTCTAACATATGTGGCAGAAGTAGTTCTGAAGAAAGCATGAAGACTACCGTTTTGACCAAGGTCAAGTGACAGAGTCAGATTTTTTTTTTTTTCCCCAGCAATGGCTTTTGATGAGATTACATAAAGCAATTGATTCCCCAGCACAGCTAAATATAGCCAGTGCGCAGTGCAGCAGAGCAGAAGTAAGGGTGCTTTTGTATTTTAATGTATGACTACTGTTCTATTAAGGCAACAGAATTTTCAAAAGTTTTAA
This sequence comes from Himantopus leucocephalus, assembly GCA_003993805.1. Classification (NCBI taxonomy): domain Eukaryota; kingdom Metazoa; phylum Chordata; class Aves; order Charadriiformes; family Recurvirostridae; genus Himantopus; species Himantopus leucocephalus. The sequence goes on along the minus strand of RSEF01000004.1, from coordinate 24,044,394 downwards.
GAAACTATTTAGCTTTACTGGATAGGTAAAGATGAGGTATCCACAAGAGCAGCAGAAGCAATGCATTTCAACAGTTCAATCATATCATCTCCCAATTTAACATTACTTTGCTGCTTATTTGTTCACTTTTTCTTTTCACAAATGCACGTCCACGCTGAAGCATAGATATCAGCAATCTTTTCCCATCCCATGTTTCATTCTAAAATATTAATCCTAACAATGAAATTAGTGACCCCTTGGGTTACTTCCAAATCCTTGTCTGATGTGCCCAAAGGGATCCAACTCAGCATTTTGCAGCTGGAAACATCAGCCTGAAGAGGACACCCTCCAACTGGCCCAAAGTACTAAGTGCTGCACAACAAATAAAATAAAAATGGGACATGTTTTTAAATGCATTCTGCAGAAGTCGTTAAAATTTATTTAACACCGTAGAGAATACCATGCTGTTGCATACAACATTTTCTGAAGAATGGAGGAAGGCAATTGGGTTGTGTGGATAAAGACCTGTGTTTGGCTGCTCTGGATTTTATGTCTGTAGAGTATCGGTGCATTCTCTTATGCATTGTATTCATTTTCACACCCTTGGGCAATGGATCAGAGTATCAAAGTAGCTCTTGATACAAAGAAGACAGCTTTATAATCTATCAGACAGAGAACCTGCCATAATAGATTGGGGTGGGGGAAGGTTGGAGACTGTTAAAGACTTGCATCATATCTTTTGATAAGTTTCTTTGGCTCACTTCCTTTCTTCCAAAATATTTTGCAAGACTACTATTGCAACGTACGTGGCAGACATCTCTAAAGGAGTGCCAGAAAGTAAGGCTTTATTGAAGAACTTGCAATTTTGGCCAAAGAAATCAGGACACAGGCCTGGCACTTGCTTATTTGGCAAAGCAAAATGAAGACAGAATGGCCTGTACAGGAGAAGGATTTGCATCAGACTTTTACACGGTAGATTAATTCATTGCAGCATCTCACCAGTAGATGCCCCACTTACCTTAGGCTTCTGTTCACAAGCCTTCTCCTGTGTGGAGCTGATTTCTCAGCACCTGTTATGGAATTACTCAGTATAACTTAAATCATATTATTTGCCTCTGATTAGTGATGTATGAGCTGGGGAAATATTTCAAAGGAGTTGCTGGCAAACTTGACCTTACTTAGCCTGAACTTAGTGACAGCGTCTTTACCACACAATGTTTAGATTAATTTCTGAGGTAAACAAACAAAAATATACAGCCGTCCCCATTCTGCATCAGAATAAGCTGATTAAAGTATCCTTTAAGGAGGTTATACAAGCCAGCTGATCTACTGTTGCTTAAGAAAAAGCGTTGGTTAAGGTAGAACAAGAGTCTCCTTAATCCTTACCATTTCTTTAAGCTGAAACTATACAGGAGAAAAATAATCTCCCTATACAGTCACTCAAGTTTGAAGGTAGTTAGCTGTGTCTACCCTCTAGCCCTAATACCAGTGTTTGCGCTGTGTGTGAACCTGGTGCTGGCAAAGCTTCAGGAAAGTAGTCTTCCTCACCCAAATAGTACCTCAGGGCAGCATGATACAGCCCCTGGGTTTCTTACGGCTCCTTTCCAGTCTAGCACTGCTCTGGGGTTGCTCAGTATTTTGGAAATCCAAGGCTCAGCATGCGATTCTAAGAAATCCTAGACCAAGATAAACCATAATGGTTCACTCATACTGCCCGTCAAAGTACACAGTGTTTTAGAAGTGTATATCCCTTATTACGCTATAAACATTAGTACATCTAGTTACTGTAAATGTATCCCGAGCTAAACACATTCTCAGGCTGACAGTTCACGTGCTTATTAAACTCAAGATACAGGAAACATCTCCAAGCTCATATTGTAGTAATTACTTACTGCAGTGTCGAAACCTGACTGGGTTATAAGCGATAAGCTCTGTATGACTGGGATACTGCTGTAGATCCAGGGCTAGCATCACACCTTGTTGATGCTGCTTATGACCACCCTGGTCTTGTTAACCGTCTTGCACTGTAAGTCCCTTTATCCACCAGAAGCAGCTCACCTCTGCTGACTCCTCACTAGAAGCAGAGCCACCACAAGAAGGAGGGAAGATCCTTTAGAAAAGAAAAAACCCCAAACAGCCCTGCCCACTATACACACACAACTGTTGTCCAAACAGGAGCTTCCTACCCATCTCCTGTCTCAGGACAGATGCCCTCAAGGTGATTTTTTATTTTTTAAATCTGTTGGGATCAGGAGTGCTTTTACAAAACTGTAGAAGGGAGAGAGAGATCCACACAGGTAGTTGTTCTTTCCAGACTGGAATAGTAAAATCCTTCTACCTCTAGTAAAGTGTGTCCTTTTGGAACATGAAGCTTGGTTAAGTGCATATCTAGTTTTGCCTTGCTAATTGTGGGATTTGCGTTCAAAGAAATGACCCTGAGCCTATATAAAATTAAGTAATACTTCCAGTACACTTCAGGATCCTTGATGAAAAGATTTATAGTCCACATTATAATTGTTAGCATGTCTGCTTACTTTGTGACAGTTTCAACGCCACTCTCAACCTAGCCAGTTGTTTTGAGTTAAAGTGATGAACACCCAGATTAACACAGGTTGTGTCCCTTGTGGGTCTCAATCTAAGCACAGCCAGGGGTTCCCTTACCTACTTCTACCTACAAAAGACTTGGAAGATAGGCATTCCAGGCAGGATCGATGATTGTATAGTTGACCATTGCTGATGTATCCATCACATACTTAAAGGCTTTGTGTTAAACTGCGAATCTACTGAAGATAAGAAATAGGAACAGTTACAAGAAAGAGGACTTTCATACATAAGCTGTGAAAAACATGGGCCTCTCAGGGCTGCACACATGCCGTAAACCACACAAAAAAAACGCTCATTAAAATCCAAAATTTGCTTCTTTGTTGTTCAACTCAACCTATATGCCTCCCACAACAATTACTCAATTCTTAGTGCACTTTCCATAACTAACACTCCCAATAACCCGCTCTTCCTGTGGCAACCAACAGGTCTTTGTGTGCAATAGCTGCCGAAGAGAGCATATTTATAAAGCCTGCTACAACTTCTGGCTAATAGGACCAGCCCTGGTGCCCTGGCATATTTTCCTTTTGGTCACCTGGCCTGCTACATTTGTAACCCCAAATGAATCCCTAAGGTTTCTAGCCCTGTATGTAGGACTAATACTATTTGTTACAGACTTGGTCCAGAGTTCAGTGGAAATTTTCCAACCTAAAAATGCCAAACAACTTCAGACCATGCCTGTGTAAACTTACAGTTCACTCATAGACTGTGCACGCTCTAGTCTAGAAGTGTTACATCACATCTTGATCTTTTCCTGCAGCCTGAATAAACGGAGTTTTTGGCGGTTGTTTTAGTTCAAACTTCTGAGCAGTGTATGAATAAAAATGGCAAGCAACGCCCCATGTGAAACAAACCAGATATGAGAAAAAAACAACTATTTTACTGGAGGAACACCACAAAATGTCTGGTTTAAGACTAATTGTAAGAAGCTGTTCACTGCTGAAACATTGAAATCTAGCAAACAATAACAAGCAGCAAAAAAAAAAAAGGGCAAAATGTTACTGAGACCTACATAATTAAAAAAAAAAAAAGAAACAGAGAAACAAAGTCACATCATGCAGTACAGCACCACATTTTAGAGATTTCATTTTTCCTGAAGAGTAAGTTGAGAGTTGCTCCTTACTTTCCAGTACCCTAATTCAGACAGTGACTCCACTATGTGGAGTGCTTCACAAAACACGGACCCTGCTCCAAAGGTCCTTCAGCCTTAGAAAAGCCAAGACATTTGCCTGCTTTCTTAACATCTGTGTCTTTTGTAACACCAAACAGGAAATTTACCTTCTAAACACAGAACCCTGCTACTAAGTTTGCACTTAGCGATGGAGTCAAGCTCCATTAATTAACCCTTACAGAAGCTTTCATCACACTCTCACAGTTTAAAGTGAACAAATACATTTCAGAATTCACCTGCATAATTCTGACATTGTTCCCTTGATAGAGCAAAGAATATAAACACATCCACAAACTGATCAGTCATTTACATGATTTGAAGACAAGCCCTATGATGCTCTGTGAGGAAAACATGCAACAATCACTTCTCAGTATGGATTTCATCAACAGCGAAATCCTATGCAACAGTGGTTAAAGCTAGCCAGATTCTGGAGGGTTACATCAAGGATAAAGTTTGACTACTTTTTTTCCAGTCTCCTTGTCTGCATTTATAAACCCAAAGGGTCTCTACCTTCAAATAATCAGCTGAAAGAAGCTGAGGGTTAGTTTTTGAGATTGTTCAGAAATCAGCCATCAGGACAGAATGGCTGTCCTGCTGAGAAAGCTACAAGAGGAATGGATTCAGATCATCTATTGTGACTGCATGCATTTCACTATGTATTACTAACAACAGATTAATGAAATAAAGCATATACAGGACTCATTAATTAAAATGAATCCACAGTTCACATGAATCAACAGACAAATACTTGCCAAAGGGGAGTGAAGGACAGCAGAACAGACAACAGATGCCAGGCAGGTCTCAGACTCATAAAATAAAACAATTCCATTGGCCATACTTACAGAATCAGTTAGTGCCCAACTTCCATCCCTCCTTTTCTTGTTAAAAGTGAAAAATCAGCAACATTTCTTTGTAATGTCTCTTTGAGAGCTGATGGGAAGAAAGTCCTTGGCAGGGACCAGAGCCTCCAGCACCTTGCGTGCCAGTTTCCCTCACCCAGGTCCCCTGCGCCCCCAGAGCCACTCTCCCTCTGCTACAGAGCAAGGCAGGCACGTCCCATGTGCTGCTGCTCGTGCAAGCGCCCAGGCTATGAGAGGGGCCCAAATGAGGCCTAACGCTCAGAGACCGTCAAGTCTCCTTCATCCTGCAGACTCCTGATTATCAGTTCCACCTGCCCCTGCTGGGTGGAAACAGGCATCAATAAAAAAGCCACAGCCGTACTTAAAGCTATTTCCTGACTGAGCTGTGTGCTGGTGGGTGGGGGCTGTTCCTTTCATCACCCAATTTCCTGCTCAGGTCCCTATTCCCTGATTGCTAGTAAATTTTTTCACACCAAGCCGTGTGCTAATGGAATTTACCCACTTGCGTATTGGTTAGAAGAAAGCTGTTTTTTGTTTTTCCACGGGCAGGGAGTATTCCAGCATGTGTTTGTTGTTTAGGAGCAGGAGATGTTCCAACCTGACCCAGCTACTGCAGTTAGTAACGCTAATGACCTGCAGTTGTTTTCAAGTACAGTGAGCAAATGAAACAATTCTGATAAATGCCACCCAAAGTTCTTATCTGTGATGGATAGAAAAGAAAGGGAATTGTTACAGAAACAGATGAGGGAAAGAAGCAAAGACTCTAATATCAGTCCATCCACTTTATCCACATCCTCATAATTCAAGATTGTGCAGTAGTTTGAAGGTGGTAGAACTGTCAAACAGAACAGAAGCATCAGACTTAGGGACCAGACACTAGGCTCCAGGTATTAGCAACAATCTGGAAAAAATATGATATTAACTTTTCTTTATTTTGCAAGTATTTTCAATCCTGTCTCCAGCTCAGAGACACCTTCAGTAACACTTGTCTTAATAGAACCTTTTCTGTATATTCACCAGAGAGCTGTGGTCAAAATGAACGTAAGGCACAGAAACAGATGCGTAAAATGGACTACGCTGCACTGGGAGTGATGCTGTGGGTCAGTAGAAACTGGAAACTCCTAGCAGAGAAGTGAGCACTCTACAGCAGAAGCCACTCCTGAAGTGCTGACAACATCTTTCAAACAATTAATTCCATTAACAGACCAGGTAAACCACATCATGGTAATGCCCTAATATAACATTGGCTTCACGCAATGTTGCAGTTGCCATAAGTTTCCAGGCTCATTGGTGCAACAAAATTGGCCGCTATGCAAGCGGAAATGACACAAAAAGTTCTTCTGTGAGAAAATATGCATGAAATATGAAATGAAATGCTTAGAAAGATGTGGCATTATAGTGTTTTTGGCTTGTAAGTCTTAAACAATTAAACCAAACATTACCTCTTAAAATAGGATCTGCTTTGTAACAAGTTTTAGCTGCTTCTAGGGCACTTTTCTTGCAGGAGCTTCCTATAAAGGTAGTTATGGGAATACTGTGTGCTGCTTGGGAAAAGTCTAACCCATTTATCTTGAACTGGGGTTGTTACATAACACTGTTGTTACATAATCCTTACCAAAAAAGTTACCATAGATCAATGGCATTTTAACCATTTCTTATGTAGATACTGGAATATTTTATGTTCATTTAAAATGGTAGGTCATGTTACATCCTTTTACACACGACAGCTGTTACAATGCAAATTATCGACACATCCACCAGAGGCAAAACATCTGGTTTGTAAAAGTAAAATGTAACGAACCACATGATGTACATTTTTTAAACAACATTAATACTGTCAGTATTAGACAAACCAACCACAAACATTAAACTGACATCTGAAGTCCAAAGCAGGGTTAGAAGTCGTCAAGAAGGGAAAGGCTTGTGATTTTCTTGGATGTGGCGGGGGCAGCCAGGGGTAAGATGAGAGGTCAACACTTAGTAAAAACAAAGCCAATGAACCAAAAGGATGGACAGTGTCCCTCAACGTGTATGCAGCATGGTTTGGGGACTATTCACCCAGGAAGTACGGTTCAAGTGAAAATTGAGGGCAAGCCTCTCACAGAAGTAGAGATTGGATTGTTAAACCAGCACTTTTGTGCAGATAGCCTCTCTTTTCAGCCTTCTAAAATGATCAAGGGAAATTGATACATCTAATTCTGTACTTTGACAAATCATGTGTTGAAGGAAGCAATTGCTTTCAAAAATAAATATTTTCCTGCATAACAAAATTGACCTTTCTTTTCTTCCAGTGACCAAGGCCAAACAGCAGTTATTTCCATGGTCTCCCTCAGGAGGAGAATTGAGTACCTCAGGAAAGTAAGTTCTTGCAACAGTTGCTGACTTTAGATTTTGCAGTCTGTATGCCACTCTGTGCAAGAGTGTACAGTACACAAATTAGCACACAGTCAAAGGCGCCTGTTTGGTCAGTGCTTAATTCCTCATCTTTTAAACAGGAGTACTGCAGGCACAGCAGAGAGCTAACTGCTTGCCAGTCAGGAGAAAGCCAACAACAACAAGGCGACCCTGTGCTTCTTCCCTAAAAAATACCTGCAAGATCCTGCTACCTCCGACCAAAAGCAAGCCTTCAGCACCCAAGGTAAGCCCCTTGCCTCCAGGCTGGTGGCCAGCTGCCCCTCTGTACCCTTTTGACAGGATGGTGACAGCAGGGGAGGTTGAGGTTGGCAAGACCTGGGAGGTGCCCAGTCCTGCAGCCACAGCGAGCTCTTTGCCCCTTCCCCGTCTGGGAGCAGACCCTCTGCCCCTGTGTTTGCAGATCAGACTTCTGGGTGTCTCTTCTGGGTGTCTATGCAGTGCTGGGACAGAAACACTCACCAGCATCAGGTCGCCTCCCTGGGGCCTTACTCACCACCTGCTCATGAATCCACACCTCCAGAGGCACTGTCCTCTTTCAGAAAGGGAAGAGACATGGCGTGCCATCTGTGCACCTCACCCACCCCACCGAGGTCAACATATTGAAGCTGCGCACTTGGTTGGTAGGTACAATCTCCCGCACCTCCTTTCTCCTTTTCCAAGCGAGGGTTTATCAAGGTTAGGCTATGTGAAGAGTGGGGGAGGAAGGGTAATTGAGCATTTGCAGCCAGAGCTACACTGTGTGCAGGTTCTCTTTGATTAATTTTGTCTTTTATTCCTCCTCCTTGCTGCAAAACATCTGCAGTTTTATGAATTATCCCCAGCCATGATCTGTCTGTGGAAGCAAATTATCCCTATGGTCTCTATGTTTGTCTAATCCAGTATTTACTGGCTGCCTTCAATGAGAATTTTGCCTGAGTATTAGTTGCATACTTTTACATGCTGTAACACGGCTAATGGGACTGCAGTCCCCGCTCTCGGCAGAGGTGACAGACCAAGACAACGGCAATCAGCCAGAAGGACACAGAGAGACAACTTCCACCCGACAGGAACACTGTGCAATGTGTTTGTGTTCGTGTCATGGCCTAACAAACATAAAGTAACTCAGCACCAAACACACAGCCTCAGTCAATTTATCTTTAAAGCTTTATCTTCTAATTGTGTATAAACAGATAATAAACATTAAAACACGTTACTGTAAAACTATCCAGTTCACAGTACCTTCTTCTGCAGACTTCAATTTAAAAACAAGCAAACAAACAAAGCAGACAACAAACAAACAGAAGTTCTTCTTTGGGCAGCTCCTGTTCCCCCCTTGGGTGACCTGTTTGGGACTGTTAATGTCTTTTTTTTGCTGGGTCAGGGCAAAGCAAGGCCCTGCTGTTCCTTTTTCCCCACTGTTTTGTAGCACGTGATACTTTCCCTTTAACCAGTTTTGAGTTGCTGCCCAAGAAATATGACTTTTCCCAATAAAAAATAACGAACAACAAAAGAGAAGCCCATACTAGTTGAACAAATGCCTTATCAAAATATTTCTGACAATGTTGTGGTGCTTCAGTAGATGGCGTCCACTGCCAGGCTGAGCGCGGATCCAGCAGAGCCGCACAGGGCTGGAGCAGCTGCAGGTCCTGCCTTTGGGAACAAAAGCCTCATCATGCCTTTTGCAAGACTAACACAAGTTCAGCAACCCATCTCATTGCCTCCCTTTAAGTTTCAACTGAGAAAAGGCAGGATTTCCTCTTCAAAAGTGTGTTCCTCCATCCTGTCTTGTTACGATTTTGACAAAGTGAATTGAAATTGTTTTTTGGACAGAGAGTATTTTACCCAGGTGGTATTACAGTGGGACATGTAGGTACCTCTCTTCTGTTTTGTTTTGTTTTGTTTTGTTTTGTTTTGTTTTGTTTTGTTTTGTTTTGTTTTCCAGGGCACCGTCTTGTTACATGTAGAAAAAGTATTCCTGTTAGTTATGGAAGGTGAAGAAGTCTTTGCTGTCACACTGGAGGACACAAATGAGGGGAGCCCAAACTCATGCCAGCACTCTAACAGAGCATCTCTGCCAACTTCCCTGCCATTACCTCAGTACGCCACGCAAAGTCAGGTCTGAGTCTAAGAGCTATAGGCAGGATCATACCCAAAGCAACCGCTATGGCTCGATCTGTCAGCCTTGCAGAGCTTTCAAAACCTGACACAACGGTCAGGTACGATATGCTTTTTGTTTTCTTCAGGACTGTCATAATATTCTACATAGAATGGCTGGTATTACTGTAGCAACAGGGGGAGAAAATATTAGCACCCTGCAGCATTTAATTAGAAAACATGACTTCATCTGACACAGAACAGGCTCTTCCATTAGACAAGAAGAAACATAAAAACTGAGGAGTGGCAGCTGTGCTCGCAAAGACCTACCCAGGCAGATTTATTGGTTGGCTGCTGCGTGATCGCCCGTGTTGTGCAGCAGCTCTTCATTTTGCAGGTTCTTCCTGAACACTGTATCAGAGAGTTTTTAGCCTGTTGAGGCCAAAAATTAAGAAAGCGTAATGAGAAAAGGAATCAGTGGCTTTTTAAAGCATTGGGTTCGCTTTGGGACTTTTTGATAGGCTATGGCACTCAGAGAGTAATGTTGCCTACTGCTGCAGTGCCATGGTGTTAAAATCATAGTTAAAACATGACATACCTGGGAATGCAGAAGCCAATGGAGATTGTCTCCAGCTGTAGTGCTGTATTTTCCAACTGAAAACAGAAGTCAACATTTATGCACAGATACCACAGCGGGAAATGACTAATGCCCAATAATGAGAGTAAGCAAAAAACCTGGCCTAGGACAAGTATTTAATAAATAAATACTGACTTTTTCTTGGCATCTCCATGACAGAAAAACAATTAATTACAGCTGAAGAAAATACTGACATCTCCAGTTTAACAATGTATGTTAACCTTAAAATTACTCAGTATGAGCCGCAGAGGAGAAAAAAAACCTTTGTGGGCACGTTTCTTATCCTCTGGATCATTACATAATTGCTCATAAACACACCTGTAATGTGACAGAAGGCAAGGCTTTGGTTTCTTGTACAGGCTGTTAAATCTCTGAATGATTCACTATGACCTCTGTGGAAAAAGGATACTTACTCTTCAATCTCCTCATACAGGTTTTTTGAAAATTCATCAAAAAAAATTTCATCAGATTGTTTCTGAACACTTTGCATATGAAAATTGCCATTTATTAAGTTGACTTGCCCAAAACATCTGAAAATAATAGCACATAACCTGCTCTCTTTTCTTTCCAGGAACCTTACAGACGGTGTTTAGGACTTGTGAGAAATAGATGTGCATTTCTTCACATTTAGTACATGGCGTATTTCAGTGAGATTTATGAAGGCGGTTTGATTTTTCATCGAGTTCATTACAATACTATGCTTATATTGACACAGGCTGAAGATAGCAATACTGAACTCAAACAGAGTTTTATTTCTCATCTCAAAACTATGGGCATGTAGTTTTTGTGGTTTTTTTTTTTGTTTGGTTTTTATTTTTAAACAAAGGCTCAAGGACTATTGACTTAACTGGTCTCCAGTTCAGGATTATGATTAACACCAGCTACGAACTATGAGCACTTTCAGGCTTTTGGCTGCACTCAGCTAACTTCTGTCATTTTAATCACAAGTCAGTTGTTTGAGCACTAGACAGGATACCACACTTATCAAAGTGTAAAATCAATTTTGGAAGGCTAGAATGACCCTGAGAACCTGCAATATAAAAAAATCACACAGGCTTCACGCCAGAGGTGTCCGGCACATGAACAGATAAAAACAAATGCGCGCTAGCATTGGCTGACTGCTGCGAGGTCACACACCCTCATCACACAAAATTGCTTCCCTTGAAAGTACAATTGTACTATAGCATAAAAATTGTACTAGGTGCTTTATATGTATTGAAATCCCCATAATCATCTCTGCAAAAAAACAATAACCACAGCAATGTCAATCTGACTGCTGGGTATGTGTAATAGTGAGGAATTAAACCCTTTATAACAGAGAACACACAGCTTCATCCCAAATAATCACAAAATTCTTCTTACATTCCATGGTGGTTGTTATCTCCAAAAGAGTGACATTAGCAGAAAGACCCATTGACCATTATGATGAAAATTAACATTAGCCTTTTCCTGCTAATAACAAACAAAGAGTGAATTGGTGGAGACAGCACGTAGTGTTGTGGTTTTTCCACAACTGTCACCCAAAGCCAGCCACGTCTGAAGAACAACAGAGAAGAAAAAATAATGCATCGTATGTGCAGCTATAGATTGAGCAACAGAATCACTTTTTTTTTTTTCTTTACAGTTAGATTAGCAGGGCCGTGTTTACTGCCTTCTTACTTGCTCCCTGCTCATTGTCAGGTAGGTGCATGAAGTGACAACAATTTCAGACTCTCCCCCAGGAGAGAAAGGACCTTGTTAATTGAAAAATAATAACACGGACCCTCTGTGCGTCCCTGGCACTCAAAAAAAAACAGGACTAAAAATCCAGTGACATCCAGTAACATTTACTTGGAGGTGATAAGCCAACACAGTGACTGACAGAATCCATTTACAGTAGCCCATAAGCTCCCATTTGTATCACTGTGCTGACTGCCCCATGACTGTCTGGAGAACAGGAGTACCAAATTCTCTTCAAGTTCTCATAGTGCTAGAACATAATGATCCAACATGTCGGTTTTTTTTCCTTTTTAATATATGATGGCTCTGGAAATGCATTGAATAACCATTTTACAGTTTGTGACAATGTATGTATAGTGTTGACCTGCCGACACGGTGAACAAAAACCACATCAGGATACGGATGCCTCAGGCCTTGCCCTGGCTCCATGGAGATAGGTGTTATTGACAAGGCTATCAAAATTTCAGAGTACAAGTATTGCAGTGCACAGCTTGGCTGCACCACACTCAAATATTTATCAGCTTTAGATTTTTAGTACTAGAGTTTTGTTCAAAGAAAAGGTTCTGAGGCCTCAAGCTCCACCCAACTCTTCTGCATCTCAGATGCCAGCATAGCCCTTCCTATTTCCTTCTTGTGTATATGATTGTCTTTCAAACGTGAGCTTGTAACTAGTCGGATATGTTTTGTACTACCAACTACAGTAAACACTGTAACCAAGTAATGAAAAAAATCTCACATAATCTAATTTGTTTTTGCACTTTTGTCTTCATGACTCGTTCCTGGAGGATGTCCTCTATATGTGTGTGTATATATACATATAAAATAAATATATACATGTATATAAGAGCTAAATTGACTTTTCTGAGTGCTGATAAATCATTGCTGCCAATGATGCCTTTGTGAGATAGGAATAAAAACATGCCGTTGCTCTAAAAACAAACAAACAAACAAAATATAGCCCAATAGCAGCAGGGTGAATTAAGAGCCTTCTGGGCAATAGTTTTTATTACTGTACCCAGGTCTAACACACATACTGCTGTCTCCTGCTGCTACAAATCTGTAATGAAGGTGAACAAAAAGTCCCCAGGTCCTGCAAAATTTTTAGCGTGCATTCAGCTGGACTTAGCGGATAGCCCCAACAGAAATCACAGCAATAAGGATCAAGGCCCCTTACTTTTATGAATAAGGCATCGCTCTCTCACATCATCAAATCTGGGGGCAAGGGAGAGACGCTGTACCTCTCAGATCATTACAGCTAAGCTGGTGCTGGATACTGGAGGGATAAAAATTGAACTGTGAGCGGTGCAAGAGCTTGTGATATCAATCAGAGATCAGAGCTGGAGTCCTGGCATTGCAGTCTTCTGCTCTGGCTGCTGATTTGTTTGCACTTTCCAGCTACATCCCACTTATGACATCTGTGGATGTGTTTGCCACAATGGCAAAGTTCGCAATCCCACACTCTCCTAGAAGAAAATGGAGGTCGGCTTGTGTAGCTTAATGTTTGGTCTGTCCCCGTGTGCAACTTTTCAAAAACACATATGGAGTTAAAAACAGCAGTATTCCACCCACGCCCTTCCCATTTATTCGAGATAGTTTTCAACCTATTCTTATTTATAAAGCCTCTCTAGTTCCCTAACCTCAGTAGAACATTTTAATTTCCTTTTGTAAGTAAAAAATACAAGAATAACCGTTGTGATAATACTGTAAATAGATACCTAAATGAGTGTCTCATTCACTGTTTATCATTCTGTTTTTCCCCAAAAATTATCAAACATGAAACTATGTTTCCAGAGTTTGTTCCCACTGAGGACTGGATTTACAGTTTTTACCTTATGGCATACAAACATCAAACAAAATTGACTGCGTAAGGCTCATAACTTGTAACATCTCAACAGAGCCTGTGAGAAGTGTATTGATGATTAAAATGTAAACATAGTAATAATAGTTCCCTCTTGCTATGTTATAATTGATAATATTTTTGCTAAAAAGTAAACACGCATATTTGTCTACCCATATAAATTTAAAAAAAAACCAAGTTTTGATAGAATTCCACATAGGGAAGGTCAATGAAAATACCATTATCTAAAAATATGGGCCATATTATCAAATAGCCTCACTGGTTGTGGAAGTCTTTATTGACAGTATACGCTTAATAAGCTTACTTCAAAATTTACTGAAGCCAGGGAAAGTCCTTCTGCTGTTTTTCAAGCCCTGTATTAGGAAAAAAAAGGGAGTATATTATCCAAGAAACACGAGCAAGAGTCAGACTACTCAGCCTTGCGTTACGGAAGCCACCCGCAGTGCCAGCTTTAAGATAGCAGTAGAGTAGCAGAGTCCCCTGCGTGGCCACAGCCTTAGTTAATAATACCGCAGAAACCCAAATTCTTTTGCATATCTGAATTCAAAGGAAAGCAAATGATTCAGAAGATTACAAACAGCTAAACATTCTGTATTTTGCAATTTCATTCCTGCTTTCCCCTTTCTTCTCCTTGCTTCAACTTTTTTACAAAAAATACTAAAATAAAACAGATGCATTTGTAAATGCCTTTGAAACAGACTTTGGTAATTACTTTGCCTCATGTTTCAGCTAGAGAGCTTCTATTGAAAAAGTAAACCACTATAGTTAAATAAAACAGGCAATAGAGCACACATAAAAGAACTAAATATCTGCAGAAGTTTTTAACTGTTATCTGAGAGTAATATTTAACCAAAGTATAATTTTAGTAGCTGAATGCAGCATTTAAGTGAAGACCAGTTTTAGCAATAAAAGTGGTTCAGTGCCTAAATCATACTGGTTTCCTTGAGATAAAAAGCACTTATGTGAACACAATATATAAGGTATTATTCTAGTGCTTTAAGAAATTGGTTGTTACAGTGTTGTTTAACAGGAGCTTTGATCCTTTGAAATGATTAAGACAGTAAAATGCAAACTCAGAGCATTATTCGAGTTTTCTGGCATGCCGTGTTCCATCAGCTTGAAGAGTGCTACAGAAAATTCAGTTACTTCACGTCCTTTTGCATGAATTATGCCAATGCACAACCACATCTGTCACAAATCCCGTTTCTTTAGGAGTGACCATTAAAGTTTTGGTAAGCTTGATCAACTTTAGGTGCAAATTGCTGTTTGTAGAGCGAGGGCAACCTCTCACGGAGTGCTGGGATGCGCTGCTGTCCGACAGTGAGATGATGGAATGGAATGTATGTGGCTTCCTCTCTTCATTTCCCATTCCTAAACCTTTGGTTGGTAATGTACATCCTGCTCAAAGTGAACGACTAGTAATTTCTGATTGTTAAATATTGTCTAAGTGTTTCAAAGGAATGTGTGCATTTTTGTGACCTTATCTACTATCTTTGGAGCATTAATCTGCACATTTTCAACACTACTTTAATTTGAGGGTGTGAGCTCAGTGTGGGAGACTCTTGGACATTTGCAAGCATTGGAAAAATGACTTGATAAATTATTTAAACTTGGACTTCGAATTATGGAATGGAGAACATACTTGTTTTGTATCAAATAATGAAATACAGCTTTCATCAAAAAAGAAAATCCCCAAATTTCTCTGTCAGTGGAAAAAATAATTTATTGCAATTTCTTTTGCACATTAACATGAAACATTTATACATATATATTCTGTGCTGATAAGGTATACTAGATATAGACAATTTTTATACACAAAGTAATTGCACTATCCTATTTTATAATGCAAGTATTCAGAAATTCTCAGTCAGATAAGGACGGATATTATTCACATAAAAATGCACTGTACGTTGAAGTTATGGAAGGTCCACGCATCTGAAACCTTGTCCACTTTTACTAACTGTATCAGCTGATAAAAGACACTATGTCCCCTTACAAGCTTGACATCCCTTAATTATGCCATGATGCCTAGAATATTATCAGGTTCTCCCAAGGAATAAAATAAGATAATTTTCAGAAATTAGAGATACCAAACCAAAAGGCAACCATGACAACCATGTCCTGGCAGCATGCCTTTCAATTCTGGGGGCTCCATCAGAAAAGAGTCAAAGCACTACAAGTGCTCTAAAACTGCCTGGTGATCTATTATTAACATGACAACTTAATTCAGTTAATATAAATCAATGAGAAATACATTGCAAGTGAACAGCATTTCAGTAGAAGTACATTGGCACATGCTTCAAATAGCAGTATCAGACAAACAACTGCCCCCCTTCAATATAGAAAATGTTTACATAGTGTCTACAAAGGGAAAATGCAGGATGATATCAAAAGAGGAACCTTTTTCTAACCAGGAATTTACACTGCATCATGGGAAGCATGGTAATTAGCAGAACTAAATCTGAAAAAAACAACATTTATACAATAATTTTCATAATGCTGTTTTAGGTATTATTTTTAAAAACAGTTCTTTCAGTTCATTGTTCTGCCCAACAAGTGAAATACCTGCCTTTCCAGAAATGTCACTGATTCAACGTAACCACTATACTTCAGAGATGAAGATGAAGATGTGAAGCGTCAGACTGAAGTGGTTAGTTGTGGTGTGCATACTACAAAATCTTATTCAATATTATCTGGTGGTAGGAAGGGCCACATGACTGACATGCAAAAATGGATATCAAAAAAAGGAAAGCTTGAAATACATGCTCATAGAAGCTATAAAACAATACCAAACATTAAGGGGGGGAAAAAAAAAGCAAGCAAGCTTGGAGAAAAATGGTGAGTATGATTTCAGGATTAGGGCAAAAGACAATGGTACTGCACATGGCAATGGGAGATATGACGTGAAATAACATCCATAACTCAACCTTACTGCCTGGCACCCTATTTGGAGACCGTATTGCACCCTATCCAGCGTCCTCTTCCTCTTCCCTCAGCTCAGAAAGCATCTTGCTTTGTTTCCTTGAGTGCATGCAAGTAGAATTTGAAAAGTAAGGGATTTTCTTTGAAGCAACAACATGGTGGGTCAATGCAGTGACAAAATACATTTTACAACTTGCAACCAATATCAGTAAATAATAAAAATAATAAAACAGCATAGGCAAAGCACGTATTTCTTTCGTAAGTGTTGTATGTAGGAACTATTACGTTCCTACATTCCCTGATGAGCTACCAGCTCTGACTGAGATACTTTAACTTGTTCCCATCAGTAATGTGGGGACACGGCAGAAAAGAAAGATATTTGAAAGGGGAATGATGGAAATTGCAGTCAGACATTTGAGGTTCTCTGCAAGTGGTTTTTTTTTACAACAAATCTGTCTCTCTTGAGAAGCTGCAGGTGAACCTCTGTTAAAATAATAATGATAGTAATAACTAATCTTATAACATGCAAACAAGCAGATGCAAAATGAATAATTGGTCACAGTTGCTTTTGTTCTATGCATATTTCTGATGCAATTCTAATTTTTGCTGTAAGGGAAGAGATATCTGAAGTGGAAAAAAGTAAAGGAGCAGCACTCCAAACCAACACTGATTCTTGCAAATCAGGTCTTTCTCAGAAGTAACTACTGCTCATGGTGACTGATATTAAGAGATGCCAACTGAGGAACCAAGTTTGAGGTACGCTGGGCTGCTCCAACCCTACCATTTTCTACAGGCCTGGCAGAGAGACAGCATATTTTAAGCCTTGGTTTGACATCTCTATGCCAGCTGCAAGTATTTTGTCCTCTTTCCTCACCATATATTTATTACTGCGCTTCAGGGTAAAATGTTATGCTGATAGATTTGCAAATGCTGAGTTAATCACTCTCTAAGGGATGTAATGAAAAGGAGAATATATCACTAATGGGAATCTAGGCTAGATTTAAAGATATTGGAGGTAGAAAACTTCACAGTGAAAGAATAATCAGCAGAAATATCTTCAGGATGGTTTAAGAAATATTTTCATGTTTACTTCTATAAGCCACTTCTTGCAATATTCTGGAGTGACCTTTCAGGAAATTTACAGTGTAGTTTCTGAATATATGTTAACGTGCCAGATTTATTATTGTGAACAGTCACCCTGAAATTAAGGGCACTGCACATGATAATACATTAGCATGTGTATGTGTTTGAAAGGTCAGAGAGAATAAGATTCTGAAAAGAAAACCAAGGCTATACCCTTGCCTTCAGCAAAGTGATTACTCTAAGGTAATCCAACATAAAAAGCTGGTTATCTGATTTCTGCTTTTGGATTACAACTCTTATGTACAGCCTATAAAGTGCAGAAATAACATGAGGAGTACCTTCGCAAGACAAAGAGAAACTGCAAACAGTTCAGAAAATCTTAACGGAGTAAAACTCAGTGCATTGTTTTGTGTATGGACAGATGAAATTGTGCAGGGAGTGAAAAAGAATTAAAATACTAGAGGATTATATTCTTTCACTTTTCAAAACCACCTCCGACAAAATTATTATCAGTTCCAATCACCACATTAATGTATCTTTCTAGTCTCCTATTATCCCAAACTTACTATAATTTAGAAGAGACACCTGTGATGGGAGAAGTCCTTTTAGCTATAAGAATTACATGTATATCTGAATTTCAGAAATAACAAAAACTAACACAAATTAGAGAGACTTTTTGAGTGTGTTTAAACTGTGAGTCTTAAGGGCTCGTGAAAATCAGGTTGACAGTATTTTTCTGTCAGGTTTATTCCTGCCCCCATGTTCCCCTCTACAAAGCTCAATCACTAGATAATAGTATCAGCAAGTACCTCTCAGGACTGTTGTGAGGATTAAAACTGACTGTTGTACAAGATCTCTAAAAGGAAATTGCAATATTTAAAATTCTAAACTATGTGACCCCTATATTCATATTAAACATGTGTGAGGCTGAAACAAGGAAAATACCCACCTGACTCAGTACCCCTCTGAAATTTTACGTTTAAAGTTACAATGTGCCCTGCTACAAATGATAGGACATAATTTATAATGCAGAAAAAAGTTAAAGGTGTTTAATTAAAATATATTTAAATACAACTACGGATTTGAAAGAATGGTAGCCATGTGAAATTATAGTTAATCTTGATATAGAATAAAAATAGAAAAGTATTATCAAAAGTGGCACCCAGAATATTATTGTAAATAATACATACTAAAATACAGACTTCAGCAGAGTTAAAGTACAGGCTCTCCCCTGAAGTTTAATACTGGGGGTTAATACTGGGAGTTACCGTTAAAATTCAGCATTCATATACTTGGGTACCAGTGGTAACAAATCTGGATTAGATCTCCTAAAGAGTCCAAACAGTTTAACAGCCTAAATTCCATTTCCAGAAGCACATGAATATTCATACGCGTAATTAATCTCCTGTGACTTACAAGAATTATTTCAGCCAAGGTAACTGATGACTTTCATTATTTTAGTCAAGTGTATTTTTAAGATTAAATGTATTAGCTTAAAAGTCTTTCTTTTTGTACTACTTTGTGACAAAATTCAAGCCATGTAAATTACTTTCATCCTTTTTTTCTCCATTTGGCAACGGGTGGAATGTATGCACCTGCTTAGCTATGGCAAATCAGCTGGCATACTGTAACCTTGTTAAGTGTCTAAGTTTGTAGCACACTTATGAGTCTAGATCTCATTGGCTTTTAATGAGATTTTAGCTAATACATGCCCAGACTTCTGAAATTGAAGCATAAGCTTAAAGACCACTCAGTGCTTGATGAGCTTTACCCTACAAAATTTTGAGAAGAGGATTTAGGCTCATATGTCATTTAGAAGAAATAGTTTTCACCCTGTGTATTTCTAAAGCAAGACCTCTATCATGCAACAGTCTCCAAACAAGCAGATCCATCTGGGGTTAACAGACCACCACACACATCAGGTATGAACCTGCCTGCCAGTAGTTGCTGGACTGTTGCCTAAATATTTGAAGGCACATTTATTCACTCACTGTAAGAAAGCAAATGGTGAATTTTGAAGTGCTGATAACCAGACATGTCAGCTAAACAGAAACGGACATTATATTGCAAAATCTAGTTCAGTGGCAAAATCCGTAAGAAGAGGGAGATATAAATATTTAAACACTTGGCATTCCCTCAAGGACTTTTTAAAATACAAAAGTATTCATTCAGGGACTGCACAAACTGCAAAGACAAATAATCAAGGACTTTAATGTGCTGTCAAGATAGTAAATGCACTAATGAAATAGCGTTGTACAAAACTCTTCATTTTTTCTAGGGAACATTTAGTTTTGCAAATGCAAATGGATCTCAGTGGTTTAGATTAAATTTGTCATGTTTATGCCTTGTTTAAAAAAAAAAATTACACTCTGGTTAGTCATACCTCTGTCTCTGTACTCTTTCTGGACAAAAACCAAACCTGCATTGGTTCTTTTTTACCCTTCATAGAAACTGGACCCCTGTACTCCAGGTGGAACTGAGGATCTGAATTTTCCGGTGTCATGAGACACCTGAAATTGAAAAAGAAAACATGTAAATATATGTACTACGCATGCATGCCACGGACTATATAAAATAGTAAACATGCTACAGATACATGAGCAAATTAACAAAAGAGTCAAATCTATCTCTAGATCATTATTATATGTGCATACCAATAATGGTATATCATAATGCAGTCTGCCATAGAGTTTCGTGAGAACTCATGTACTTAAATAATGCGTTGTGGGAGTCCTGTCACTTTCAACTCCAAAGACACTTTGATGTTATGCCAACAAAGTGATTTCTTTTAAGATGTCAACACCAATAGCAATACTGCTTCACTCACCTGTAAGTATATTCAGAGACATTGATCTTTCCCTTTTCTCCAGTAGTTTCTGTTCTGCTTGTTAGATTGACAGTATTTCCAAAGAGACAGTAACGTGGCATCCTTTGGCCTATGACACCTGTGACTACCTCACCAGTGTGGATTCCTATTGTTATCTTTAGAGAGAAAAAATAAAGTTTGAATTTTCAAAATAAACGTAACTAATCTGATGCTTCTGACTAAATACAGGTATTGTGCCATTTCTACCCACTAGAGTTTATTTTTTCAATGTGTTATTCCTGCTTCTTGAAAGATTTTTGTGTTCTGTATCATTTTTTTTTATTGTAGTGCAGTGTCATGGCTTTGCCTCCCACATGAAAGAACAAACTCCGTATTTTTCCAGCATGCATCATGCCACGCTGCTTTTAAAGGGCTGGAGCACCTCTCCTACGAAAACAGGCCGAGAGAGTTGGAGTTGTTCAGCCTGGAGAAGCGAAGGCTCCGAGGAGACCTTATAGCAGTTTTCCAGTACCTAAAGGGGGCCTAC
>RSEF01000004.1:23929052-24023623 GCA_003993805.1 Himantopus leucocephalus | reverse complement strand
TAAGGTCCCTTCCAACTCTAACCATTCTATGATTCTATGTATGATTCATACTATGAAATTTAAAAAAGCAAAAAGAGAGGCATACTCTGCAGGTCCGTGTTTAATGAGTGGTCAGCAGATGCAGAAATGGATGGTGTAGGTCAAGAAAAAAAGATGTTTCTCAGAGGAAACATCATGGTATTTTGTATTTAAAAGCTCAAGAGAGAGGGGTTTGGAGAAACGCACTCTTATAGCACATTACAGTTATTGTAAAGCCCCAAATCAAACCTTCTCACTTCTTTGCCCAGTGACAAAGTGAAGTACACAGATCTAAGCTAGGTGTCAGACCAATAACATTAATGTAAATAGAAATATGTATCACATTCATGACTTATTTGCTCTCACAGCCTTCTGATGAGGATAGGTCAGTGCAGCCTCCCCAGTGCTGTACTAATGCCACAACATCTTCATAAAATTCCACAATTAGTGAACTTCCACTAATAAATATTGTTGCCAGTAATCATTGCCGTAACTGTCTATGGAACTCCACTTTTTAATGCAGTATTTTCTCATGCCGACATATGGATCTGAAGCATGATCAAAAATATTTGGGAATACTATTGCTCTGTTCATTGAGATGAAGAAGACTCAATGAATTGTACTTGATGTGGAATGGGAATTTGTTGATTAGATTGAAATGATCACAAAACAGACATAAATGATGTGGACCTAATTTAGTCTTTTAAAAGTTAAGCAGAATAATTAGATTTTAAGGTCTGGGAACTGCACGTCACATCTACATGTGACTCTTCATATTATTTGTAGATATCTGTCTCAAAAATTAACAATAACAAAGCTTGCATGGACTGGAACTTGAGCATTGTCATATTTCAAAGCATCATCATCACGTCAAAGAATGGGCTCTTCATTCAAGCCTACCCATTTACTGACCTGTACAGGCTCACCATCTACTTGAACTTGGCCTGCTATTTCCATCATATCCAGTGCCAGGTGGCAGATAGATCGTGCATGATGAATGCAAGGCTCTGGTAGACCACTCACTGTCATATACTTGTCCCCAACTGTTTCCACCTATCAAGACATATATTTCTCAATTACTTTATTATCATGGACTTTAGAGTACTCGAATGGACATAGTGCTTCCTTCAAGACTGCTCATCCTTTCAAATAGTTTCCCTTCACTTTCATTCAAATCGCCCTAATTCCCATCATCTCTGCCTGTTATTGAAGAGAATTTATTATATGCTAACAATGTAACAAATTAAAATGACACTGTGATTGTGTGAACTGGAGGCTCTCTTTTGGGGTCTTCTGGATTTCCGTAGAAACCGAGCACTATGTTTGTTTTGACTCACACCCTTGGTTCACTTGATACAGGACATAAAGTTGATTTCTAGTAAAAGCTAGGCATGAATCTTACACAAGCAGACACATGTACATATATATAGGAGAGAGAGATATATACACACCTATCTAGCTACTACCAGCCGCGTCTGCAACTACACCTCATTCCCAATGAAGAAATGAAATTCACATTGAATAACTGAATAATAACTTATAATTTACAACCAGGAGACTCAGGTATATGACTGAAAAACTTCAAGCACAGGGTTAGCAGAACCACAAACTGCTTGTATAAGTGTTCACATCTGCTAATTGTGGAAATAGATTTCTATATCCACCTAATGGCTGACTGTGCAGAAATCCTGCTGAGAACTAAGCCCTTTATGTTCCTTCGTGCATTTAGAGACAAACAACATACTCTTCTTTAGCTATGTAACATTAGGTAACACAGTTCAAAGACTGAGAACATAACCATTTTTTTAAAAAAGCCTAAAATGCAAAGGATGGAAAAGAGTGACACGATAGTAAATTACTGAAAAGCCACAGATTAAATACTTTGAAAATCTTCTGCTTACCTTGTAAACAAATGGATTCCTTCGTGAATCAGTCAGAATATCAAATCTCGTGTAAAGATCATTTAAAAGATTAACAATCTTCATGGCTCCCTCTCCAGAGGCATGTTTACTACAAAAGGCATTGAATCCAACAATGCCACTGAAAAGAATGGTCACATTGTCATACCGCTTCGCTGGAACAGGACGCTTGTGTCTCAGCTCATTTGCCACTGATGGTGGTAGAACAGAGTACAGTAATCTAAAAGTGTAAGAAAAGAAAGGCACAAGCAAAACAGAAAGAATGTTGACAATGGTCTTTACATCAGCACTCTTCAAATATAGTGTTTATAACATAGTCATATCATCAAAGACCGATATAAAAGACATTTACTGAAGAACATGTTATTTGGGAAACAGGAACTGATCTACATCAGCATACCTAAAGCCATGACATTTCAAACACACATTAAGACATCTAAATTACTACCAAAATGAGACATATATTATTAATACTTCTGACATGACCTGTTAATAGTGTCTTGGATCATTTTTGCTTATTGCTTAAGCATTTCTGCCATATCCTCAGCTCATATAATCTGTTTTTGCTCACAGAACCATATAAAACTGCAGAAAAGGCCACGAAGAGATCAAACAGTTTTCTCCCTTTGATCAATTCATGCATTGCTAAATGCTTCCTCTTCTGTTGAGAATGTTGCTTTTAGGGTTTATTGCATATTTTTTTAATTAATAGTCTACATGACACATGGACACTTGTTGATACTACAAATTATGCAAATAAACCCCAAATCACACACACAGAGCTTCACTCTACTCTCATGTGTATTCATTCAATTTTCTAACTGCCATCTTAAGGTGCATTTCCCTCCTCACACAGCTAAGCAGGCAAGCTGAAGATCTCTGACTGTTTCACAGATCTTGAGAACCATTTTGTACACCGCTCCTGCCCAAACCCCCACTAGCTGCTTTTTTGGCGAGTTCACTACTGCATGAGTTATATAATTAGTGAATACTTTTGCCACATGGTATAGTAACTGACACTGTCTATTCTAGTGGCTGCCAAGAAGGCTAGAATTCCTGAAGATAAAATGATTTTATAAAGCAAGTTAACAGGAATGAATAAAAAAAAAAATTTTAGGCTTCTTTTCTCTCTGACTCTTCTGTCCATCCCTTTCAAGTCCTCTTACAATAATTTTCATTACTCTACTCCAGGAAAAAAACATGTGTCAATAGAATTTGTAGCACAACACAGTGTTAATAGTGTTCATAGTGTTAATTCTACTACTGAACAAGCATAATCCACAAGAAATTCTTCTATTACAGAGTTGGGAACTATGTTTTATAAATGAAAGTCAACCACACTGCTTGTCACACAAACTTTTGTTTAATTTACATGACAGTAGTCCTTGAGCTGAGCTGCCATAGACTAATGCTATGAATTTGATTTTATAGTTACCCATACAAATTGATTTGGGGCCCAATGCATATACTTTATTATTGTTATGTACTTATATCTAGGTAGTAGTATTATCTAGATAGCCTCAAATCCATTTCTACAGGTACCTATAAAATCAAATTCATAGCATTAGCCTGTTGCAAAACTTCATCTTTACATAGACTATTTTTGAGGATTATAAGGTATGTTTTTCTGTTCTATCAACCTGTAAGCATGGCGGTCCAGAAAGACAAGGTGGTCTACAGCTGGTTTACAGAACTCTGTCAAACAGTAGCATTTGGGTATTCATCAAATTCATCTTGGCTACAGGGACTGCATGTAAGAGAGTTTGCAAAACTACTGTTTTAGGTAATTCACAAAGCAAAAAGGATTGTCAGTTCACTTCGCATAACTTTCCTTATCAGGGAAGGAGCCATCAAAATACCTGTGCATGTAATAGCCTAGACTGCAGATGACATTTGACAATCTAAATAAAGAAATACTCTATAAGGCATTAAAATAAAATGTTCTTTCTTGACTCCAAAATTATCAGCCCTGAATATCTTTTATATTCCTTCCAAGATTCTGTTATTTTTTGAAGAAGGTAGCTATAAATAATACATTGTTGTGACTGTTTCAGCTCAAAATCAGGATTTGGTTCTTACGTGTCTGTCTTTTTCTTTTCATCTTCCAGTGCACGCAGTGTATGCTGCAGTCTGTCAGTGAGGATCTCAAGCTCTTGAGTCAGTTTATATTCCTCTCTGAACTGCTCTCCCAAAAGAACCAGATCACGGGTAGCATCATGCAATGGAATATCACTCAGATATAAACCTCGTCTGGTTAAATCATCCAAGTTCATCACACTGCAATGTGGAGAAATATATAATAATATGGATACTATTAAACTTGCAAGGAGCACTCAAATGAACAGCAAAGGCTGTGGAATAACAGAAGAAAGATTATGCTCTTGAACTTTTGATGAGTTGTACAACACGTCCCTTCTACAAAATACCTTATTTGTATTCACTCATGTTAACACACAGCTCTTGATTTTTGCATCTAGATACAGAATTCTCATTGACGAGTTCCATGAACACATCAAATGCACATTCTTCAGTACGCAAATAAAAGTGAGATGACATTAAGGTAGCCTCTTCCTTTTTTGTCTTCACCACTCTCTCCCTTTTACACAGGAGATTAACGTAACATGACTGTGTAATCTGGTGTGTTAGCTCAACGTGGTCTTAGCTAAAGAAACCCTCCATTGAATCTCCCATCCCAACCACTTCTTTCTAATCATCACTGCTCTATTATGTTAAAACTACTGCAAAAATATATGAATCCACATAGGAAACCAAATCATTGTAACATTTCTTAGCATTCTCAGAGTAAGAAACAAACCCCAAGACTTGCCAAAAATCATGTAATCATGAGGAATTCCCATTTGTACAAACTGGGCCAGAGCATCCCAATGTTTATATTGAATTATTTCATAATCAGTCAAGTTCTGATGTTTAAACGCTCCTCCCTCTTTTAGTATAAACACATCAAAATCATTGAAATAAATACTTGAGCCAATTAATCCCTGTAGTACTACTCTCGTAAGTGTTCTTAAAATTAGAAATTGTAAAATGAAAATCAATGTTATGGAACTCTTAAGGTTTAAAGTACCTTGGTGAACAAAGAAAGAGAATGCTGTCTGCTTCAGGCAAGTAGATCATTTGCCCTTTCAGGCGTAAGCAGCTGATTTCTGTGCCAGTCAGTTCATCTTCACACTCCAGCTTTTCCACATCCAACAGTCCTTCCTGGTGATGAAAAGCCACAGTTATGTAAGGGCAATGGTACATGTGTTATGCACCAGGCCGCCACATACATAAGTGCCTTCACTATGAAGGCAGTCAGAATGTTTGGAATAGATTTACAGACTACATTAAAACCCAATTAATTTCTCATTTGAACACCATACACTACCTTTATCTTAATACTGTGATTTGCTACCTCAAAGATACAAAGCGTGGTATCTTTCTTTACGTTCATGTTCAGAAGTTCTTGTTTTCTTCCGCATGATTTCTTAACAATAGTTTGAAAAAAGTATTGCCTATTCTATGAAGTTCTATTTGTGCCTGGTAGCATTCCTAAGAAATCTTGTTGGTTTTACTCAGGTGCAGTTTTCTATAAATAAACAGGCTGCTTGACATAGTAGATGCTACCCTACCTGCCACATTCATTCATATTACCTGGCTCCTCTCCTGCCCTCTCTAGAGAAAATGACACAGAACTGTATATGAACATATGCACCCAAGCAAGAACACATTTCATATTTGTCTCCCACATTGTTATGAAGTAAAAGTAAATTTAATTGCCTTTCTACATTTACTTTGGTACAATGGGTTGGTCCCTTACAAAGAAAGCATCAGACATGAAGTATATGTACTTCACCATTCCTATAAAGCATTCTACTTAACAGCTACACATGAATTCACATCAGTGACTTTTTCTTGGCTCAGGACTCAAAAGGGATGGAGCATACTACTGTGCAAAGAATTTTCTCTGAAGACTTCTGAGGTTTCAGCACTTCTTATCTCTCCAAAGCATACTTACTTAGAGAAAAACCTGGTGAATACTCTCTAGTTACCTTAGTCCGCAGCACAAAGACTGTATTGATATGTGAGAGGATCCCATGGAAACTAATATCAATATGAGGCCGGACCAAGGAGAAAACTGACAACAGACTGCAATTTCCTGGCTGCAGCTAGAATTAAAAAAAAAAAAAAAAGGAAAAAATAAATTGTTATGTTCTATACTAAAAATACACATGAAGTAATTATATGCAATTTGCATAGATGACAATACTGAATGGAAGAGAATATATACTTTATGCATTTCTCCATTAAAACACAAGGTTTTTAAATTAAGGATTTTACATCAGAAGTATACTGACTTCAAAGTGCAACTCTAGTCTGTAAGATGACTTTCTAAAATTGTGTTAGACCACATTTGTTATCTGTCAAACAGTTCCCACTCTACAGTAAAAAAAGCTTTCCAGTGTTCTCCTCCTAAGTGACCTCCTTCAAACTCCCTTTTCAATAAGCCGTGTTCTCTAAAGCATCAACTCTGATAATAAGGATTCTGATAGCCACCCTCAGTAGGCTGAGTAGTTATAGCTGTTCAATGAATGCCCTTGGAGAAAATCTGGCAGATCTACTTACAAAGGTCTTTCAAATCTTTCTGCAAAATTCATAGAGAAACCACCAAAAAAAAAAATGCAGCAAAAAGCAAATAACATAAAATTGCATTTTAAAAGTACATCAATGATTCAGAAACAATATGGTATGTGCAACATTAGCCTACATAATTGCAAAGTTCATTTGATGTTTTAATCATATTACTTTTTGCTTCTCTCATATTACTTTTTGCTTCTCTCATATTACTGCTTTTACCTGTTGCTTATTTTTAGAAACACTGTCAGCTTTTTCAGGCAAGAACTGAGGTATCCTATTCATATACAGAACACATAATTTGACATGGACCTCTGAGTACTTTTTTACTGTAAATAGCCAGAGGAAATTGCAGCAGTGGCATTAAGTTCAGAACACACACACACACACACACGTATATGTATCACAAAAATAGTGTGGGTCATCTAAGTTAATACTGATGCTTTTGATGCACAAGCCAAGAAAGTATACTACAACTTCTGTTATTCTGCACTTCGGTCATTGTGCATCTGACAGCTTAAGTATTTGAAGGCATTACTGCCAAGTAATATGTATAGACTACATACCTACTGCTACACTACACAGTAGTATGGGCAAGACCATTTCCTGAACCCCAGGCCAAGTTGCACTGACTGTCTCACATCCACTTTAAAAAGTTACCTGCCACCTTCATAGCAAATGTATTTTGGAGTGAGCTACGAGAAAGAATCGGGTATCAAGCTAACACCTGAACTGTGGAGGTGATCAGGTTTTCTCTGCTCAAGCTTATTCTCTTACTGCACATGGACTTGATCATAACAAACAGAGCTGTTCCCAGAATTAGGGCTATTTTCACAGTCCTTTTTCAAACAAGATGAGCATGATGCAGTACATATTACACAGTTACACAAGAATGCTGTTTAGACAGAGAATCCTAAATCTATTTTATTCATCTTTAAAATAAA
Source organism: Himantopus leucocephalus (assembly GCA_003993805.1). Lineage (NCBI taxonomy): Eukaryota > Metazoa > Chordata > Aves > Charadriiformes > Recurvirostridae > Himantopus > Himantopus leucocephalus. Next base: position 24,016,110 of record RSEF01000004.1, on the reverse strand, counting down.
CCTGTGAAGCATCTAGCATTAGGAATGTCTATTATTATTCATGTATAAGAATCATCTAACCTGTGGAAGGACTCTGTATATAGCATTGCCACACTGCGTGACCACCAGATCTCTGTCAAATATTATGTGGAAAGGAAAGGCCTTGCAGAAAGTATAGGGACTGATGCGAGACTCTTGGGTACCATTTTCTTCAAATCTGTCAAGGTCTTCATAGTAGTCCTCTTCTTTAGACTCTTTCTCTTCAATTAAAAACTGAATGTGGTCACATTCCTCATTTCTCTGTTGAATAACCTAGAAAAATGAAGGAAAAAAAGAAAAATCGAAAACTCTGCGACTCATGAATAGCTGGAATGCTACTATAAAGACAGGAATACGTTTAGAGCAGAAAGATGAATTCAGAAATTACATCTGCATCTTGAAAAATATGATATTCTAATTCATATTTCTGATTTTAGAGAATCTTTATAATTCCACGTGACTAAATATGGCCTTGCTTAGCCACAGTTGCTCTTTGCATGAACAACATATTGAAGATCACTCGAATACCATTTATAAAGCCTGAGTGAAACGCATATCCTGAAATCAGGGGTCAAGGCTCAGGTTATGTTTACTTTTACCGGTACGTGCCAGAAAACAGGACTTTCCCCTCCCCTTGAATGAACACGTGGCAAGTCTTGAATTACACAGACCACTTGAATCTTTATTTTGATGAAAGCTGTTTGGAAGGTCTATAACACAACAGCAAACAATGCCGACCAGAGGATGGGCATTTCACAGTCAGCCAGAAGAAAGGTGGATGGAGCAGATGTTTGAATATCCAATCCTTACACATTCAAGCAGTGATGACTGCAAGATCAGGACCAACAGAGAAAACTAAAAGCAATGACCATATTCTCCAAGCTGCATTCCATATTAGGTGAACTCACAATAAAATCAGAGTCATCTACATCAGTTGAGTCTCAAATAAGTGTCTTGAATATAGCATTTCACACTTTAGTAATTTTACTCAAAGTTAGTAAAAAATATGAAATTAATAGGGATTGTTTGTAGTGAGAATCATGTATCACAGTATAATTAAAGCTAATAACTAATAGAATAACGTAATTTACTTTGAGAGGCCAAATTCACCTCTTCTCAAGTCTAATTAGATTTAATGACTGGAACAGAACAATTCTATTTACACAGTATTGTTTAGCGGCAACTTTCTGGAACATGTTGCACCTGATTCTACTTTCATGTAGAATCTGATCCTAAAGCCACTGAAGCAAAAAAAGAATTCTTAAAATCTCTAATGCATCCTGATTCTGCCCTTTACACATAGTCTAGCCACAGAGATTAACAGTTACAATATGAAAACAGAATGGATATGCACAAACACTGTACTTGATCCCTACTATGTTTAGTTTATTAAATATTTCTCATCCACAACTGTCAGCCATGCTATCTGATCGGCTGGGGAGTGCTGATTCCTTTATTTGTTCCTATGAAAATGGAGGAGTGTAAAACAACAAAACAATATTTTATGGCTAAATGATGCTTAATTTAAGAAGGTAGTGTTCCTTGATCTCCTGTTTGACTATTCATTTAAAGGAAAGAGAGGCTTTTCTGGAGGACAGTTCAGAGCAGGAGTCTGATTTAGGTGCTCTATACCATGTGCTGCATTAGTCTTCTCTTTCTATTGCATGCGTAACTTAGAGAAAGATCTGCCTACTAATTTTACCAGCTAATGTAGGTACCTAAAACTGTATGTATAAACAACTTCAAATGTTAGTGATGATAAAACCTAATTACCTCAAGAAACTGTGCTGGTAATCCATATGACAGTGCGTGGCAAAGAGAAATGGGAAATTACTAGTTAATAAGAAAGAAACCTTGGAAAGTATATGTGGTGGTCATTCGAGGAAAACAAGTTATGTGGGTTTGTCTAGGAAAATGGGACATACTAGATGGAGACCTAGTTTTCCTCTGAATTCAGGGTTTAAATGTTCTCCATGTCTTTCTCTTCTTTTAAATCATTATCCCTGAAATTGTGAGGGACTGTGGCCATACTGAGGATTGACAGAACACAGTTACAGTCTTAGTTCTTACTTTCTATCACTCATACAGACTCCCACAAGGTTTAATTTTATTATTACTATTATTTTGTCCAAGGATAGCTGAGATTACACACAGTAACCTTTTTCAAATTGTGTAGAATTATCATTAGAATTGGTCTGTGCTTCCAGATCATTTCCAGTCTTGGACTTACTTCAAAGAGTTGCTCTTGCCACAACTGGAAAAAACCGCATACTTTGGATGAAAATGTTCTTCATTTGGCAAAGCCGTCCTATTACTTTTTAAGGAAATGTTCGTATTAACAGCACATCACCTTCCAGATATCAGTATTATCACCTAATGACCATCTTAGTCACTGCATACGAGTATTCTCTTTCCAACCTGCACCTGTACTTATCAGTTTTTTTTCTGGTACCATGCAGCAACTAACGGATTTTTCATAACTTGCCATTTTTTTTCCATTTATTAGAAATGAATGATGCATCAATAAACAAAACTCAAGTGACGGTATAAAAAAAACACCTATAAAAATAGAACTGCTACATGCTTCAAGACATCTAGCTAAGTTTGAGACACAACCCTCCACAGATCCTACAAGCTTACATAGTGATGAAGTCAGTCATCTCACATGATGTGCTACTTTCCTAACCTTTATACATTAGAACCGTGTCAGTAACAGTGCAAAGCGGCAAATTACCCAGGCATCTTCAAGTTCATTTGCAACACTATTTTTGAGCAGAATCCAGGGCATCTAGAAATGCTTGCTGTACTAGTGCGTCACATTAGTGCAGCGAATGAACAACAGGCCAAACACATGGAAATGTGTCAGTTCTACACAATAGCCACAGTGCCAGCTGCATGCTCCTGGTAAACCTGATATGCTGTGGACACGGCTGGTTTACTAAATTTGATTCTGGTCATCCATGAACAGAGCCATATTAACAGAAGCTACAATCATACCCCTCTCCAGGCTAAGAAAGCTACTGATTCATCCTTAAATAACTTCCCATTGGAAATGTAATTTCATGATGTCTTTCCTGCTCATGTCATTTATGCACTGTCTAATCTTCCTATCTTACAATTTCATCTACCTTGTCAACAAATTTAAAATGAGCACTTCTGGCCATTGACATAATATGTTAAATTCTGCCCCTTCACCCTTGTACCTACAGATCCAACCTAATTGGCCAGATACTTAGCTGGCATAAAGACCTGCCCTAGATACTCTGCAGTAAGATTGACTAGAACAGAACTTATCTATTGTTCCACTCTGCAAGTGAAGTTTGCAAGCCACAGAATTTCAGTATCATTTAAATATTTTTGAAGGAGCCTCTGTTAAATGCTTGACACATGAAAGCTAAGTGACAGAAGCAAGAAAGCCAGGAATCAAGTCTAATTCTTCTTCCACCTGCAGTCTTAGCTGGTGAAGTGACATCAGTTCACCATGTCTAAGAGCTCAATCACCATAGTAACTGCAGTTAAAAACTGAAGGGAAAAATCACTCTCCCGGTTTCAAAGAGAATATATAACATCTATCTGCTAATCTGCCTGTGCTTTCCAGAAGATGTATCTTCAAAGCTTGTCCTTGCTTAGCCAAGTGAGAAGTCACACCAATATTTCAGGGAAGGACAATTCAGAGAACAGTTATTTTAAAAGGACTTTGTGGTTTAATATATTTGGTGAGCTTCACACAAGGTATTAAATCAAGCAGTATCACCATGATATAGCATCTATAATGAACACATGCTATCTGTTAAACTTTCACTGATGTATCTACAAGACAAGACCCAATTGTCTAGATATGAGCATGTCCCCAAGATACACTCATATCTCAGCACGGGGGAGGGACAGAATGCCCTTGGACACGGATCTTTTTCCATCAGATTGTGAAGATTAACACAAAGTCAGGCTTTTGCCATTTAAAGGTCAATACAGCTGAAATTCTTGATCTCTTCTGATCAAAATCTACCGTGCAATGCTACGTGACAAATTTCAGTGGAGCTTCAGGGTGATCCCGAAGCAAAGCAATTTACTGTGGAAATGGTACCCCTCTCAGCTTTGCACACCCAAAGTTAAAACTGCAGGGACGTCTCTACCTGGCAGCTGGTTTCAATGCAGACTGTCTCACTGCACTGAACCTCCGAGCCTGGAGCTAGCAAAGTTTCTGTCTGCCTGTCAGAATTAGAGGTTGATTATGCTCCACAGTTGATTTATCTTCATACGCAGCTAGCATTTTAATGTGTGGATCAGTACTGCTTGTCCTCCATGACAAGTACCTAAGCAGTTTTTAAGGTCAGCTCTCCAGCTGGTCACATTCTGGCTTTGTTTTTTATATCACTATTAGTAATAAGACACTCTGAAATTACCATCATGTCAAGGATTTCCTCTGGTCTTTTCTCATTTTATATTGTAAACCATCTTCCCCGTGTGAAAGAAAGATTTTGCTAGTCTGCTCTCAGATAACAGAACTGCAGAAGTCTCTTTTCCCAACAGATTTTTGGGCTTTGTAAGATTGTACAACATTCTTCATTGACCCGTACCACTTGTAGCCTTGAGGGAATCCCTGTGCTGAAGCCACCTTCACAGGTCACTCTCATTTATACACAAACAACCTCTGACAAGTGAAGTGAGAGAAGGCACAGCCAGAAGGCTGCTAACAGAGATCTCATGCCAAAGCTGGTCACCAGCACCATGAAGATTTTAAGTTCTCATACTGAGACTGGCAGAACTTAAATATTCGTAGTGTGTTCTCAACATGCAACATTCTTGGGACAATACCTGCTGCAAAAATTATATAGTCTTAGCTCTATTTAGCTAAAAATGGATTACCATATCAGGGAAGATAAGGCAAATTGGATTTGAACTAATTAATCAATTACTGTCAACCTAGGCTTTCCTGAACTATTCAGCTGGAACTGTGAATCCAAGTTCAGAACAAATTGCCTTCCTTTCAGTGCTAACAGAGTTTACCAGAGACAAACTGAGACTTTTTTTTTTTCTTGCCTTCAGCACACACATATCCTAGGTGTTAAAAGAAAGGGCACATTTCCTGAAAGACTCCGTTCTGGAAAAAGGAAGCCCTAGTGTATTTCAGAAGAACGTGTATGTATGTGTGTGTATATATATGCATATATAAAATAGTTATGTGTGAAACTGCAGAAAGGTGATAAAATGAAACATTTTCTTTTCTATTTAGCTATTTCTCCACCCAAAACAAGAACAATAAGTTTTTCTCAATATTTATTTTTCCTCTTGTGATCACGATGTTCCTTAGGTTTGCTCTGCAGGTCGAGGGAGGCTATCCTTCCCCTCTACTCAACACTGGCATGCTGTGTCCTGTTGCGGGCTCCTCAGTACAAGAGAGATATCGAGCTACTGGAGAGAGTCCAGTGAAGGGCCACTAAGATGACTGAGGCACTGGAGCATCTCTCATAAGAGGAAAGGCTGAGACAGCTGGCACTGTTCAGCCTGGACAAGTGAAGGCTCAGGAAGACCTCATCTATGTGTACAAACACCTGAAGGAAGGATGCATAGAGGACAGAGCCAGGCTCTTTTCAGTGGTGTCCAGTGCCAGGACAAGAGGCAATGGGCACGAACTGAAACACAAGAGGTTCTGTCTGAACATCAGGAGCATTTTCCTACTGTCAAGGGGACTGAGGTTTGGCACCCGTTGTCCAAAGAGTTTCCAGAGTCTTCATCCCAAGAGACAGCTGAAAGCTGAACACAGAGCTAAGCAACTGGCTCTAGGTGGCCGTGCTTAAGCAAGAGGGGTTGGACAAAATGCCCTCCAGAGGTCCCTTCCCACCTCTGCCATTCTATGACTCTGTATGACCCATGAAACAAAATCCCACCACTTAACAAAATAAAAACAATATTATTGTAAATGATTAAGATCTGCTACCACCTTCACAGAAACTGGTAATATGCAAGACAAATTCAAGCAAAAATTCATGAAAATACAGACTTAAAAGCATGTACTCCCTCAAGCACATTTATGTTAGCATTTCTTCTAAACAACCAGAGAAGAAAAGTAGATAATAAAGTATTAAACATCAAATGGCAGATATCAACTTTACGCTTATATAAAGAGAACTGCAGAACTTACTAAACCAGTCCTGTGTTGGATTGTTATGAAAATGCTTTGGATAAAGAGATTTGGAAGGACGACTCGCGAATCTCAGCTCTGTTCTTCCAAGTCGGAAGTCAACTCCCATAATAACATCAGAAACTTAGGGCTAGGCACTGAAGCTCTTATCAGTCCCCCCAAAACATTCTTCCTTAAGCAAAATTCTAACTAAAGTTCAAACCAAAAAATTTACAGAAGAGGCATTGATTGGTCCACAAAAACTGAGGGGATGAAAAGCAACTCCATTGTGCTGTGCTATTTCAAACAATGCATTACTAAACTAACAGCCTGAAAAACAAAAGCAATAACTTACTAAATTATGAGGCAAGGGATCGAGATGAAAGAAGTCGGTCAATTTTTTTCTCCTGTTCTCATTTTTCTGAATAGTGTAAAACCAGCCAGGTACCACAATGGCAGACTTACTCTGCTTTAAAACCCTCCTTCTGTACCATTAATGATTAATAGTTGACCTGTGGAGTAATGGAGGGAGACTTTCACTGTTTGTGTGGATAAGCTGCAAATTTTGGCACTCTCCCCTTACAGAAACAAGTAGCTGATTTTTCTCTGCTTATCTACCATTGAAGTTTGTAAGTACCCGTGAAGTAAAGCACTATTTAATGTCATTAAAGGTGTCAAAAGCTAGGCTTTATTAACTAGCAGAGACAAGAAAAAGTTCAGGGTTGAGGGCACATGACTTTCTAATAGGGACAAGTGAAAAAACAGGGTAACAGAAAATAAAATATAGACAATATACACTTTCTTCAGTTTAAGGGTCATACTAATTTTTAGGCATCCATGTGCTTTTGGCTCAGACAGCCTAGAAGAACAGTTTGGATTTAAATTAAAATTTGTGCTCATTTACAGTAAGTTTCACCAATACTATTAAATTTCTATTTAATTACAGTACAACAATAAAATTTCCAGAAAAGCCTAACAAAGTCAAATGAAAATGAGAAGTAAATTTAGAATCAATATTTAAACCTCTTTGGAACATAGATTATTTGTGAGAAGTCGAGGTGGATATCAGTACTGTCCAATACAATCTTCTTAACAAAGTAACACTGAGACTGAGGACACAGTTTGTCAAAAGTTTGTTCTGGTAGCTACTTTGCACAACCCAGATTTCTCCTCTGCCCCACCAATTACTTTTGACCCCTTGACTATGCTGGCAGAATTCTCTCTAACAGAACACCAAACCACATAAAGGAACAGATGTGGGTAAAAATAACCCAGAAAAAAAACCCTGTTATTTTGAACCCAGTTCACTTCCTCAGTCTAGTTTATTTTATAGCTTGACAACAGCTGGAGAGACACAGCTGAAGAAGCTGTCGTAGGACAAGCTTGAGCAGTAAGAAAAGGGGGACTGGGTAAGCTGCTTGTGCTACCAAAAGAAATGCTTGTCAAGCAACAGCTTCAGCACTCTTGCAGCCACCTTTCCAACATGGTCCTTCTTGTCTATCTCAATGCTTTGAATAAACAGAGACTTAAGAAGAGGATTGTTTTGATTCTGTTGCATCCTTCCATATCTGATTACTAACACCTGCTGTAAAAATTTGAACTATGGATTTCTACGAAGTAGAATCTAAACATGGACAAGTATATCACCATCACTATACAGAACTAGCCATTAACCATAAACCTGAGCTAGCTTATAACAAGAAACCTAAAAGGCAAATACTCTGATATAGAAGTACAAATACCTTTGTCATTGGGTTGCTTGTAAACCTCTTTTCTGTGCAAGACCATGTTTTTGTGATACACTCATGAAACTGGAACCGATTTTCTGAGTAAGCATACAATGAAACTGTGCTGGAAATGTAATATGACTAGGGAATAGTTAAAAAAAAAAAAGAAAGAATGCTTGCTGTACCTGCTTAGATTCTTTTCTACTTGACAAAAAGTATTTTATATCAGTTGCAATGTTTCTAACACCAAAAAGCTTTCATTTGCTGTTTTTCTCAAGGTATATCTGCACCTTGGATCAAGCTCTGATTTTACATCATTACATATGCAAGGCCTGATCAATTAAATCTTTCTGTTGCTCTGTATGGACACAAAGCAGAAGCCTCTTTCCCATTTCACAAGTGACATAGCACACATGACATTATCTAAACTCTGTGACTGAGGAACGTTTTTCCACTTCTGGGGCGGTAGGTGTGTCTCCAGCCACAACGTCACACAATGACAGTATGAGACCCACAAACACATCTTGGTTCTGCAAAGGACCTGGCATGCAGGCTGGGAGGAAAACACTGCTCGCCAGCCAGGCCTCCTCAACGCCTATCAGCCTCACCGTTTGCACATAGATGAAGAATCTAGGACACAAAGACAAAACATCCGTGTTCTCACAGAACACAGTAGACAGTAAGAAATATATGCCAAATATAAAATAAAGTGGAAAAAAGCACCCCAAATAACCCAGTACCTAATTTCCATACATGTCATCTCCATCTTTGAATAAGAGGCTATTGTTCGGAACTGTTCCCGATTGGGTCTGTTTGCAAATTAGTGCTGGCCTTCCCAGCACATGGCTGACCTGCCCTTAAAGCAACACAAATGATGATGGATCTTCCCGAGTTGGTACTGATGCCACTGCTTCCCAGAGGACAGCAACAATGAAAATTATTGTTTGCCGTAACTTCACTTTTTATTTTCTTGATTTTGTCCTATTGACATAAACTTCCAATGTGTACATTCCTTCAGACATTACCTTCATATCTATTTCTGTACCGTGGATCTGTTGAGCTACTGTTTTGATTATTCCAATGACAATATCCTGCAGACCTTCTCTTTCTGAATAGTAATGCAGAATGAGCCCCTTCCCCTTCTCCGCATCAGTGCACCTAAAGGAAGGGGCTCGCATACCCGGGTAAATAGTAGCAAGGTGGTCATGCAAAGCATCCAGATTCTGGAAGAAGAAATTAAAACATGATTATAAAGCATTCACTTATCAGTTCTGAAGAAAGCAAGTACATATTCTGTCTAATCTGAACATTCTCTTTCTCATACTGCTCACACTCCCTGTGCATTTGCTTTATTATTTGTAGAACTGTCATCATAGCAGGCTTTTCAGGTAGCTTGCAATGTTCTTTCCATTGACTGCAGTAATATTTGTACAATGAATGGCATCAAAACTAGCACTGTTAAAAATTACACCAGATAGTAAGAATTCATGCTTGACTATGCTGTATTGATTAAAGACCTTGCGTGTGTTTCTCAGTCCTGTACCTCATCCATTTTCATCCCGTCCAAATTCTAGTCCCTATAATCTTCTCTTCAGATATGAATTTAGGTGTCAGACACAAATAAGCATGTCTGAATAAACATGAATCTCTCTCCTTATTCTCAATGAAACAGGCTAGTTCTGACACCATAACAGTCAACCCAAGTTTACAGGGCCTGACAAAGTCTCAAATTTTAAAGTAAAGATTTAAATGATTAAAAGAACAACCTCAAATACATACTTTCTTTGAGAATAACTGAAAAAATCCAAAGAATATATAGAACATAACACAACTGCTGTAATAATGTTTCAGCAAAGGTTATTCAAGAAAGGGAAGAGGTCTTCTATTTTTCCAGCTAATGTCCTGGACACCTTATGTATTTAAATTTAAATTTTGACCAGAAAAATTGCTATCTGGAGAGGAAAGCTAAATGATAAATTGACAGGCATATCTAATACGGACATTAAAGAGAACAATGAGATAAAAATCACACTTAGAACCCAACACTATCTCCAACTTTGATTATGAAGCAATTATCAAGCTCCAGTTTGCTATTTACCATGTATTTAACACATAAAGAGCAACCTTGCTGGATAGTGTTGCAACCCACATAATCATTTCCCTATATTGTAAAATTCATACAACTCCTTTACATCTTAAGTCCAGAAAATTACTGCATCTTTCAAATGTTGTTCTCTCAGACCCTCAGGTAACTGCTAGTACCAGGCTTTGCATATTGTCTTCTGCCAGCACAAGAAGTGAGGTGAAAGTATTTTCAATGTGCCGTCTGGGCCATTCTCCACCTTTGATGAGCGTATGTCAATCATCAAATTTGTGGAAGCATACTGAACTTGATTTCATGTGAGCTGTGAATTGCTCAAACAGCTGCCTCTTCTCCTGGGAGGCCTCCAGAGGAAATGAGACTCTTAGAAATTAACTCCGTAGGATGCACTCAGCCTGGAACTTCCTCTTTTGGTTTTTTAGTTTGTTTCAAATTCGTGTTTTTGTTGCCATATCAACACCTTCAAATTAGAACTTGAAGAGGCAACAATCTGGGAGTCAATTCATTCCAGCTGTTAGTGGGCATTCAGTTACAAAAAGCATAATGCCTGAAGGCAAATTCTGTAAGAACTTTGCAGAGTTCAAGACAATGAAACTGGAGAGACTGCTTTGTAAAAGCATGGAAAAGAAAAAAGCAAGAGAGCTGACTGGCTCCAAGGGAGTGCCCCACAATCTCCTTAACTGGGTGCAGAATTGCTCTTTCAGTACACATGCCTCAGAACTAGCTGGGATACACTGAATTTTTGGAAGAAAACTCTTAAGGAGACATATGGGAAAAGACAAGAATCTTCCAATTACAGAGTCATCAACACCTGAAGAATTTCAAAAGGAGTTTGTTATGGGAAATGGCCAATGTCAAGGACAGAATTTTTACAAGATGGTTGTCTAATTATTAACATTTAAGTCCGACACAACTGTTGCTAACAAATGGCAGTAGCCCCATTCTACCAGACCACTTTGCCACCCTACTATCCCATTACTGATTTTATCCAATCAGTGTCACAGGCAAGCCCATGATATGCCCTTTGGTCTTTCTGATCATCCAGACTGGGGGACTTGCCCAGGATGTACTGCAGCTACTTTCCAGTCCCCGATGTGTCTTTTCTCCCTATGCATGCAGATTATGGGGTGAACAAAGAGCTTATTGTATTCAGAACCTTGCTACAACAGCAGAGATGTGCTTCCAGACCAAGAAGCTGAAATCACTCCCAGATCCTGTCATTTAGACATTGTCACTGTTCCTCCCACTCCTATTTTTTGTTGCGTTTGATCCATTCTAAATTGATATGGCAGCTTTCTGGATGAACAAATGTGTCTTTTTTTCTAGTTTGTTCACCTGCGGTGGGCCAGAGGTGCAATCAGGTACAGATAATAATAGGTTCATCTCTCTCCCTGAATTGTTGGCTCCTAGACCTCTCAGAGGTACACCAGACCTTGCGCTGGGACCAGAGACACTAATTCTAGAGCTTTGGACAGCAGTGATCAGCTCCATGGTGAAACACAAAGGGATCTCCAAGCAAGAACAAGCAGTGATACTAAATGATGACACCAAGCTGTGTGGCCTGGTTGACACGCTGGAGGCGAGGGATGGTATCCAGAGGGACCTGGACAGCTTTGAGTGGTGGGCCCGTGCCAACCTCATGAAATTCAACAAGGCCAATTGCAAGGTCCTGTACTTGGTCATGGCAATCCCAAGCAGAAATACAGGCTGCGTGGAGAATGGATCAAGAACAGCCCTGAGGAGAAGAACCTGGGGGTGCTGCTGGATGAGAAGCTCAACATGAGCCAGCAATGCACATTTGCAGCCCAGAAGGCCGACCATATCCTAGGCTGCATCAAAAGAAGTGTGGCCAGCAGGTCAAGGGAGGTGATTCTGCCCCTCTACTCTGCTCTCGTGAGACTCCACCTGGAGTACTGCGTCCAGCTCTGGAGTCCTCAGCACAACAAGGACGTGGCCCTGTTGGAGCAAGTCCAGAGGAGAGCCCCGAAGATGATCAAAGGGCTCAAGCACCTCTCCTATGAAAACAGGCTGAGAGAGTTGGAGTTGTTCAGTCTGGAGAAGAGAAGGCTCTGGGGAGTCCTTCCAGTACCTATAAGGGGCCTACAGGAAAGATGGGGAGGGAGTGTGGCGATAGGATGAGGGGTAATGGTTTTAAACTGGAAGAGGATAGATTTAGATTAGATATTAGGAAGAAATTCTTTACTGTGAGGGTGGTGAGGCGCTTGAACAGGTTGCCCAGGGAAGTTGTGGATACCCCATCCCTGGAAGTGTTCAAGGTCAGGTTGGATGGGGCTTTGAGTAACCTGGTCTAGTGGAAGGTGTCCCTGCCCATGGCAGGGGGGTTGGAACTAGATGATTTTTAAGGTCCCTTCCAACTCTAACCATTCTATGATTCTATGATTCTACGATCAGGCAGATCCTGGCCTGTCTAAAAGTAAAAGTGTTGTGGTTGGCATCTGAAATACAAAGATATGCTGTTCAGCTCTGTGTGGTACACAGCATCTGGAAACTTTTCTAAAAGAGGAATTAGTCCCCTGAAATTTATTGCACTGCAATTATGAACAACAAAATAGCCATGTAAATGATTCCCTAAATGAGAGAACTAACCACTACTCCAGTGTTTGATTTCCATTTGGTAGAAAGCTACTGAACATAACGTAAAAGGGTTTCTTATAAGTCACCTCTTTTCATACTGCTTCTCTTTGGCACAGTGTCTTTCAGTATGATTTGCAATTTTTCCAGGCCTGTGTTTTTCATAGAAAGTATAAATATTAGATTTAGTTGTGCTATCTTTTTCCTCTTTCACGAAGCTTGAAGTACCTGTGTTCCATCTATGAATAAACTAAATTTTCTCTCAGATGTCAAGGGAAACAGAATATAAATATGAGATTTATTTTCACATGCTTTAGAAAGCTGCAGCCCTCAATTATTTCATATATCCTGGACTCAGGGCAGATTTCAAGAAGCACCATTTGGAACTCTATTACATATTTTAAGAATTGGACAAAAGTTCAGCACATTAAATCCAATCTGCACCTATTTTTGTAACAGGTATATAAATTAGTTTCCTGACCTAATCTGACTGCTGGAAAATGCAAAAATAATAAATCATGGATATTGTTGATTTTCCATCATAATAAAAAGCTAAAAAGTACACTTCTGGCACCGCTACTAATACATTAGTCCTGTTAAAATTTACAGAAGTATATAATAGCCAACGTCATCTGTTAACACTGAAATTCAAACAAAGCAGCTTAAAATCCTGTCATTAGAAGAATATAAATGTAAGCTGTTCATGCTTTTATAGAGGTTTGGTGTGTACTACAAAAGCGTCCAGTCTTTTCATCATCACACATAGTAAGGAATGGAAAGAGAAGTATACTATATGGAAAAGGGGATGAGGAAAAGGAATAGGGAAGGACTGGCCCATCCATGTGTACCCAAAGTGATGGAAAAATGGGCCAGCTACACCTTTTTTTTTCCTCCTCTCCTATTCTTGCTCAACCCTAGCCGCAACTTCAGTACATGAGTCATCTTTAAAAATTACATTTATCTGCTTTGAGGGCAGCCTGTGAATGAAGCTGCGAAATATAAAGGAAGTCACATCCCACAGACAGACAATGGTATACAGATCACACATGGTATGCACATGTTGGAGCATACACATACCCTGTCTGGCTGCCCAGCAATTACAGTCTGTGGGATTTGTACAAAAAATCTGGGTTGACTACATCTAGGATGCTCCCGAATAATCCAGGTTTTAGGGCAGGCAGTGAGACACAGAAGTAAATATTCTAGTAATCCAGCAAACTATGCACTCTTCTCTTTTCACTTATTATTACTGGAGAGATTTTAAGGGAGCAGATGACAAGAGGCTGCTAAATTTCCAGTGAAAATCAATAGAGATCTGACGCTCAGCTTTTGGGCAATCTCCTGTGAAATCTTAATCAGTTCAGTGTTTTTAAACTCATTACAGAACACAGTTTTCTACAAGAGTAATATATATCACAAATCTTAAATCCAAAGTGGTTTTTTGAAGTGGACAATTTTCAGGTGACGAAAAAGGGAAGCCCATTTTTTCTAGAAATCACATTTTAGAGAACTCACTACATTTCTTCCATGCTCTTGAAAATTTGCTTTCATTTTGTTTTGTTTTACAGTGCAGTATCATGCTGTTCAGCAGTTAGGAAAGCATAAAAATTGACTTAAACGCTGCTACTCTCTCTAACCCTCAGTTCATGGATGAAGGATAACGTCTCAGAGATAACTGTGTATGAGCCCTACTGTACATAATGTACAATTAGAAAGACCCAATATCTACAATTAGTCAAAGAGAACTTAAGAGAAGAAATGTCCTACACATCTGAAGATCATACTTTCTGTTAGTATAAACAATGTAAGTCTTTTTACTTAGCACACACAGATAATTTGAATTGGTGGGTTTTTTCATGTCTCCTGTACTCTATACTTTTGTTACATATCAAAACTCCTGTTAAAAACTATTCTTTGCAATTTCAAATGAAATTTCAGATTCATGAATGCCTCTGCAACCCCAGCTTACCTGCCTTCTCACTCCTTTGTTATAAAATTGAACAGTCGAAGATGCTATGGGAAAATTATTACTCTATCAAGTAACTGAATAATGTATCAACTGAGAGGGGAAGCGAACAACAATGCCAAAACTGCTGAGCCGTAGAAAGCTTTACAGAATACAAATACCAAGAATAAAATTTTTCAGACACCTCTCCACAAATAACTGGAAGATTATACAGTACAACCTATATCTCCAAATCTCATTCGATTATCTGTTGAGTAGATCATACTTCTGTCTGGTATCTGAAATAATTTGACACAAAATTCTTACCTGCAAAAACTCTCTGACATTTGAGCCCAAGACACGTAGGATTGTATCATAACCAGATTCTTGACAAAACACAAAAAACATCTTCCCAAACATTTGAAGAATTTCCCCGGCATTTAGATCTAGTTAAAACAGGAATATATGATTCAGTCCAAATACTGCATTTTTCACACTTTTCTTACTACTTTAGTCTCGTATTCATAAATAAGAAAGACAGTACCTAAACTCTAACCAGATCCAGTAGGTCAAGGATATGAGAAAAACAAGATTCAGGGTCCACATGGCAAATAATGAGTATGCAATACAGGAATTTCATTAGGATTTACCAATTACCATTATGACTTTGTTGCGGTGTTCATTTCACGGATGTATAGCGTTTTAGATTTTGATAGAGGTAAGAAATCACTACTTGAAAATAAAGGAACTCAGTTGTCAGTATCACTCGCCTCAGGGGAGTTACTTCTGGTTTACAATAGCATGAAACCACATCAGCTGCTCCAATTCAACATAACTACTACAGTCATCATAGTCTTATAGGTTCTTGGCTGATTACTGATTCAGAACAAATTCATACCACGCTTGGGTCTGCAGATAAAGTAATGCTGATGGGCTTAATTCTATCTTTTAAATCCCAGACCAGAGCTGCAATGATTGAAAATGAATGTGACCCAAATCAATGGCAGATATGAAATGAGATATGCCCACGTCACAAACATTTCTGTAACTCAGCATGCTTCTTCAGCAGAGAGATCAAGGATTCAGCAGCCACGGGCTGCTCTTGAAGAAGTGGTTGAAACCTGGGTGTGTTAGCAAGGTAGCTACAGTGGTATATTGTTACTTCATGACTGCTTGTAATACTGACCATGCTCTGTGGATGAGGTACATTACTGCAGTTTAAGGTGTACCTATGGCTTGCAATGCTTTGGAATTAATAAAAATCACTTCAGGAAATAGAAAGAATAAAAACATCTTAGATAAATTAAAAAAATCCTTTCTTCTGGGATTTTTAAAAATTCCCTCCTTGACCAATACCTTGTTTTCACTTCCTCTGTACTAAATCATGTTTCTCTCTGCTAGGTGGGTTTTTTTCAGGGAGGTTATCTTTTATGTGATGAATGAGCAAAGCAGATATCCATATTACTTACTAAGGACCTTGCTTGCAGCTGCAACCAGATCATAGGTTTTGGAATCATCGTAAATTATTCTGACAAGAAACTGTCCTTCTTCATCCAGCTGTGCCTCCTTCCTAAAAAGAAGACAGAACAAAATCTTTTTGGTTGAGGGAGAAGCACCATATCAATAAATCAATTATATATTGTTTGGTATTAGTCTTTTAAATAAAATAAGTTTGTAGGTTCTACCTTTAAGAAGTTACTTAAGATAGACAATTAGAAATAAAACTATTCCATATCTCCAAATCAATAAGGTACAACACAAATATTTGAGACCACATGTGTTCTGAAAATAGTAATTAGCTGTGGGAAAATAAACATGGTTTTTCAGTACAGAGCCTTGCAAAGAAGTTGCTGAAATAATAAGGACAGATTTTGCATTCTAAAACTGGGGAATATCCAATAATATCCAATAGTCCAAGATGGGCTGTTTAAACACTTTTTAAGTAAGTGTTTTCACTCCTTCCAATTTTGCTTACACTTTATTTACAAAAGGCATGTGATGTTTTTAGCAACCATTTGCACATACCTTCAAAGAGGAATCTAAAATCCAGATGTAGGTACCTAAGCAAATATCTTTTTTGCAGAATTCTGAATATGCCCAATATACAGAAATGCAAAAAAGGATGCTAGGATTTTGTAACACCTTGTTTTCATATTGCACGTAAGTTCTTCATGAGTGAAGTGTCGCCACTTAGCTAAAGCATGATAAAAATACGTATTTCTTCACTAAAGGTAACAATTCTCAACCCTAGGTTTGAGACAAGACTCATGCGTATGTCACGTGCACACTTACTGCTGCTGCTAAGTGAAAAACCAAAACAAACTGACTCCTTTGTTTCTCAGAATAATTTATTGCTCAGCAAACCTAGTATGATCATAGCATCGACAGTATCTTTGCAGGTGGAGGGTCAGTGATACCTCATTAAAAAGAAAAGATACCCTTTCATCTAAACTCAGATCTACGCTCCAGAACACTTCAGAAAGACAAAAGAAAGGCAAAGAGGTAGGAAAGCCTAGAAGAGAATGACTGAATGCCACCTTCTTATGTCATACCAAAATAAAAATTAGGACAGGGTGTTGTTCTTCACAAAAAGTCTTAGAATTAGAAAAAATATCAAAAAGGCAGACGATGAGGTAGCTTTTTATAAAAAACTAAGTGTATGTCATGCAAATCAAGACATTCATCAACTCAGGACTGGAATAATTATTCTTCTAACGTACAAATGAAAGACAACCATGAATAAAAAATTATTTACTAGTACCATGGTAATGAAGGGCTTTTATGAGAGTAGGACAGAAATGCTCCTTGAGATAAGGCTGAAACATACAGTTTAAGAGCCCATATTTCTAACTGCTCTAAACCTCTAATGGTCATCAGAGGAATTATAAACCTACAAAAAGTAGATTCTAAATCAACTATGTAAAATCATGCATCGTCTTTTATATCAAAATCTTTGTCTCCATCATTGTAACATAATCAACCATCAATCAAAACAGAAGTCTTTGACTGAAACTTAGATTCTAATTTTCTAGAGCTAGCATAATTTATTTTAAAAATGCAATAATACAAAATAATAATGCCTGCACAACAATTCAAGCATTCACAAACATGTTCTGTGTTACTCAAAGGGGAGAGAGGTCTGAGAAGGAAGTACTCTTGTTCATCTGAAAACTGCTAGATGGCAAACAGCACTGCTGATAAGGCCTGATTCTAATCTCATATGGCAGTACACTATTGACCTAAATGAAACTACTTGTCATTTAACCCTCCAGTTAGTAATCACCAGTCTTTGATAAACTGTTCACTTATCAATGGAAGTCTGGAACACATTATTTTCTTTTTCCTCTTCATCTTGCTTTAATCTTGCTCATCCCATTCTTGCTGCTAATCAAAAATTATACTACATTGGTTTTATATTTCAAAAATATATCTACATTTTTAAAATAAATTAATGAATTCTTGTAACTGCTACTTGACATATACATTTTTATACTTACTCTGTGAATAGGCATAATGAGCTAAAAACAAGCTAAGCAATTTCCCCAAAGTAATACAACAAGGCTATAGGGGAGGTAAGACTAAACATCCTATATAATTCTACATAAAAAGAATGTAATTCTCTAATCAATGGCATGAAAAACATTAATAAACTTAATGGTTGGGGTTTTTTAAAACTCTTTGGGAACTTTCCAAAAGGAATGAAAGAATGGACATTAGCAAGCAGAACAAAAGTGGCTGCAAGAGTATTCTCAGCGATACAAAAAGATAAAGTACAGTATTATCTTTTTAAAATAATAAATTGTAATAATTTATTCATTACTTGAAGAAACAATATATTTATAAGGAAGCAAGCAGAAATGGTATGTGTACACACAGCCCCCTAAAACACTCTTATTTTCATACTCCAAAATAGTATTTCTGGTCCTCTTCCCCAGACACTCTCTGAAAACTTCAGATGAGCCTGCAGGACATCAAGTCTCACTGATTCCTGAAAACAGCTCCCATGCCACATATTCCTTCTTTTCCCAAGTAAAAGGAGAGCTGGAGTTGTTAGTGGGAAACTTTGTCTTGAAGCATGAGGTCAGTCAGGGACAAGAAGGCAGAGTTTATACTTCCTAAGAACTGACCTGGAATTAATATGAGAAAAGAAAACCATCTTGATTCTTTGATTCTTATAACATGATATGTAGCTGGAAGTCAGATACAGTTTGGAGGGAAGTTTGCAAAGGGTGAACAAACTTTCCCACATCTCTGAAAGACACTGTGATTTCTTTTAGTCTCTCTGATCTCAGCCAAACCACAAAGGATAACACACACATCTGGAAAAGCAATGAACATCCTCAAAAATACTGCATACTTGCACAATCCAGTAGACACAGTTTTTGCGTGTGAGAATTTTCTGTACTAAAAATTGACCCACTTTCATGATGCTGGTATCTCTTTCAAAACTTCTTACATTTCTTTCCAGTTACATTGATTGGAACTTTTCCTGTTTCTTTCTCTGTGCCAAGCCATGCTTCCTTTTTTCTTATTTTAATTGTCTTTAGTTTACTTTGTCAAAGTTTTTCTTCAATGCCTGCATTTTCTCTGAGCCACCACTTTCTAAAATCACCACTGGTTATTTCAATGCCCGTTCCATTTAGATTATTTTAGATATTTTGTTTTTCTCCATTTTTCTCTAGATGCTTTGGATCACACAGCAGACACCTTCTCTGTAGCGTTAATGAAGCATTTACCATTAAAATAACTTTATTGATAAAGTTAAACAAAAAAAAATCAGCAATCACATCTGCTTTGCTTGGATATAACTTTCTAGGGTGAAATTCACTGCTCTAAGGCTTCACTCTCCCTCAGTATTAGCAGTCCTCCTGGGTGTTCCAGCAGCACAGGAAAAGGACCCAGTGCTTGTAGTGCAGGCTAATAGTCCAAAGCAACAACAACAGCAAAATGTCATGCCTTTTAGTTATTTTTATTTCAAGAAGACAAAGAAAATATATTAAAAAAATGTGATCCAACAAAAGCCAATCTCATTTCGGGATTTTTTTTCCAGAAAATTTGACAACTTAAATATTTACTCCTGCAAGGGATTAATTCAAAACCATGTGGGCAAAAATCTCTTTGCCTGTCCTACAAATACGGCAAACCCATGAAAATATCTTATCTAAACCTGTGTCAAAAGATAAACTGCTTTTATAAAGCCTGTGCTTGAATATTATTATATTCCAGAACTTTTTTTCCCTTTCCAGGACAACTCCTTCTCTGTGCCTCTATGCCCTGTTGTGCTGGTACATCCCAATCATTTAGCTAGGTGTTGAGCTGAAATATAATTCAGTTAGATATTTGTCCCTATGGGTTATTTTTCTGCTGGATGGATTCCCCTGTCTGCTTCGTCACCTGGTCACAGAAGTTGCTGTGCATACAGAACAGCGTGTAGCCAGGCAGAGTGGCTGAAGACAGGATAGGAGGTTCAGTGAAGTCAGCTGAAGCCTTTCCCCTGCCTGCAGTGAGCTGGGTCTGCAGCTTCTGAAGCCTTTCTGCCTCCCTCGGTAATCTGACAGCAGTGAGAACTTCCAAAAGTCTTTCTCTCTGAAATATTTGATTAGCCTTAAGACTACGTGTGATGTGGAAATGCCGCTGCAAGCTTATACAAAATAGTCAATGCAATGTGAAAACACTCCTGTTTTTACAGACACATTTGTCCTTCAGTAAGTCTACAAAATTGCGGGTTGTCTAATGAACTTGTATCAGAGAGCATAGCATCACAGCTATCAGCACCAGAGAGGCTGACCATGACGTGATCACCAACAGTCTACAAAACAGGACAAAGTAACTGAAAGGTACATTCAGGTGAATGGGCAATCCCTAAACTGTTTCCTCATGGTTGCAGTTTTCTCACGTAATTACCTGACCGCTACCTGATCTATCAAACCTGCCTGCATTTACACTACAGAACTGGTTCTACAAGATGGGTGATAGGAAGAAAGATATGATAGTGTTGTGAAAACTGTTATAACTAATAATAAAAGTGAGGCTGCTTTGTCAGCTTTGCGGCGCTGCTGTGGTTGGCGGTCCGTCAACAGTAATTCCTTCAGTGTGATACAGCTGTTTTTAAACCAATAATCTTTGAGCACCACGTATGAAAATAAACTTGCCTGTGTGGAACAACAAGGTATGGCTACAAACCTGAGTATGCGGACCTAAAAAGACCAGAACAGCTTCCCTGTCCTTGCTGACAGATGGTTCCTGAGCTGGGATTAGAACTGCAATATAACACAGCATCCTTAGGTGCAACGAATTTACATTTCGCTGACCATATTTCACAGAAAACTTCATAATCCATAGCTTTATGAAAAACTGTGGCATTTTCCTTGAAATGTTTTTCTGCAATCTTTATTCCCAGTTTTTGACCAGATGAAACTATGGGAGCAAATTAGCATAGCTCTAATGTTTTCTGCAGACTGCAGTGTTTGATCACAAAGGCATTAACAGCAATAACATGTTGGTGGCTTTCTTAAAGGCTTGACTGGAAATGAGCCAAAAGCAACAAGCTCTGGCAAATTCCCAAGGCCTGATTAATTCTTTGGTGAAGTAGCAGCACTACAGTAGCAAAATTTTAGCTTTTATATGGCTTTCTTTCAAAATAACTTCTAAGTCAAATAGAACAGAATTTACAATTAATGTCTTATTTACATTCCCAGAGACAAAAGAAGGGTGTGCTTTGCTCGCCAGTAAGTTTACATTCAAAACATTAAAAAAATCCAGGATTTTAATGCTCTTGCCCAAACTGACTCCTGTTGTCAGCACACGGGATGAGATATGTCATAGTTCAAAACTTACATCCTATGTTATGCCTGTCCTAACTGCTACAGTCTGGCAGCCCTTTTTATTTACTCTAGACTAATTTTGAATGTAATAACAGAGCTATTCAAATTGTGGGAAACAAAGATTCCAGCCCAAACTTTCTTAAATGCCTTTGTTTTCCTCCAGAATGTTTATATTATCCAGGTTAATGTGAGGAAGTTTACTTGGAAAAAAAGAAACTTAACCATTGCACCATGGAAAATAACACAGCTACATAGAGGCCATTTTTCACGTACAGGTTTGACCTTGAAATCAATGGAAAAATTCTGTTGGTTTAGCAGCACAGAATAGTGTTACAGGTGATACTACGTGTGTACAATGGCCCCTTTGAAAATCTTTCCCATTGTGAAACTAGTTTAGTATTTGAAAACACACTATTAATGTTCAAAGCTAATGTTAATAATTCACAGAGATGGATGAAATGTTAAGTGTGGGCAAACATTCGAACAAAAAAACATTCTTAAAATCAGAACAGATCTTGCACTGCAGATATTTACACCACAGATTGCACACATTTTTATTTCACATAGAGGAAATATTTTCTCTATTTTGATGGAGTAAGGATTTCTTTTGCTATATTTACAGATTTTACAGACAACATAGTTGGACTAGATCCCACGTCAGGTTGGTCTTACTTATATAGCCCATTCTGCACAAACTGGATTTCAAAGTAGTTTTGCAGTCAGATTGTAGCATTCAAAGGGAATCTGAGTAAATCATAATCAAGAAGAAGGTTGCTGCTGTCAGAACTCTTTTATTCATGTGAAGTAGCACTTGCTATCCTTTCTCTGTAGTCAGTCATAAAGCTGGAATTAAAAAAATTCTTACAGAAGAAGAACCCTTTCCATTAGAGAACTTTGCAGGCACTAAATATTGAGAAAACGTAATGGATACAAACAGGAAAAAGGGATGAAACAAGCCTGCAAGAAACAATTACTTTGTATCCTGAAGATACACAGGCTTCTCTGTGATACAGCAGCATAACACAATTTTTTAGAAGCTTCTAGTATCACCTCAGCAGATCATCTAGTGTTCCAAAAGCACAACTGGATCTCTTCCTATCAAAACTCCAGTCCTCAGTGCAGGCCCTGGGTGTGTCACCTTGAGCACACCACAACAACAGCTAGTTCCAAGACCACCTCTCAGACCTCTTCCATGATAGGTATTGTTTCTGTTGGGACTTTTGCCACCATTGTGCTTAACTATTCTTGGTGTACCAAGGATGGAAAAAGTGCTCATTAAATTGAAGAGACCAGTCAAAACAATCTTAATGACAAAATAACACTACTGCACTTAGAAACCCCGCACGGTTCTGATCTCACTGATAGGAGCATGTCAAGTTTAATTCCATTCCAAGAGAAACACTATTAAACAGAATTACATGTGTCAGAACTAAAGATGGTATCAGTGAAACCAGAATCATCGTCTTTGCATCTCTTTTACATTAAAATGGCAAACTTACTGCTCATTATATTACTTCACAGATGGTTTGTGTTTTCAAAATGCTTCTCGTCTTTTTGTCAAGTATTTCACAAAGACGTTTTTCTAAAAATTATTAAAAATATTGAACCACTCTACTCACTCCTCCCAAAAGGAAAAAACAGAAAATAGACTTGTACATGTTGTGGATGGTCCAGAGATATTTTAAAACACCCAGCTGGGAAAAACATAAATTATATTAAGTTACAAGATTAAATAAAAATGGGAATCTGTCCAGGAAAATGACGTTCTGGGTAAAGTAAATAGGTGTATTTATAGACTTCAGATCTCTGAGCCATTTCCCAGTTTTACAGGCTGGATATGAGAGTGTTTAAAGTAGGTTTTCAAAACAAGATAATCCTAGAAGATACAGTTAACAAACATACAAGTTCTTTGCTACTACTCCAAATACTAAAAATATTATTAAAAATGTAACACCAGCATTATTTTGCTTCCTTTTACATAAGTGGACTAAAAGGAATGATATTTACAAAATACTCTTTTAAGCACTGCATTTATAAGAGTGAGTGATACGTTTCTAACACCTGGTACCCTGACAGGTCTAAAAGCACTTCCAAGTTCTGGGAAAACTGCAAAGTACCTGAGAGATACTGCAAGAACACTCACACCACGTTTCACAACATGCCACTATTTGCTTTTAGCCAAGTCTTTCCCAGGCGAATTAAAGAATTTGGCATCCACACGGTTTAAACTCCTGACCTCCAAGCAGGTCCTTCCACTCTGAGGAACTGAAGGAGCAGGAAGTGTAGTGTCCTGACCCTATAAATCTTTTGAATATTAACCTCCAGACCCATGAAAAACCATCTCTTCAGCATCAGTTTTAAGAAAACTTAAAAAATACTGATTAGAACTTTGGAATACTATGAAATAAGGACTTACAAACATAAACAACAATAAATGTTCCTACTTAATGCCAGTTTCTGGATAAACACTCATTAATGTTGAGAGGTGCATGGATTAAAAAAAAATAATCTATTGTCCTTTCACCACTAATGGCTTTCCAAAGTCTCTTTCTGGCACCTCTTTATAAGTAATCTGTATTTTTTTCAAAATTGTTATGAGATTGATTGAACAGAATGCTCCATCTTCAGCACTGGGTAAACCCACATGGTGCTAAGGAGGCAGCGAAAAATCAATTTTCATGTTTTTCCACAGACCACGGCAATTAATTATAACTGAGTCCTACATGACCCAAAATAAGTATGGACTTCCAATCTAAAACTCTAGTGAATAGTCTATTTTTTCATCAGTGTTCATGGTGAGAAGACAATTAGAATAATTAACACAGTATGTCTGCAACGGTTTTGAGCATGAAAGAATCAGTAACTTTAGGTAAACTATAAAGCAAGCATTATTTATAATAAATTGGTTGAGGGCTGGGAAATGGAAATACTGAGCAAGCTCACAACAGTTCAACAAAGCGGGAGAGATGATTCACATAGGACTGATTACCACCACTGCAATATACAGCTATACGTGCCTATGTGGTAAAATCTGCAACCCACTTGTTAGTTACCTGGAGGTTTTCTACAGTTCCTGGGAAGAGAAGTACATAAGAAGGGAATAGGAAAGCCAGCAATTTGATGGGAGAAATCCCAAAGGCATTAATAGGATCAAACCAAATTCAAGCCCTAGGCACATCCAAACCGACACTTAGATGTTTAAAAGGAGGTTGGAACCAAGGTTCTCTTGCAAATCAGTCCTTGTTGAGAAATATCACAAATAACTGGAAGGCCTTTCACTCACTTCAGCTCCACATGATACCTAATTGAAACACCACACATCACATTTTGCACGGATCTTTCTTATCTTTTATTTAGTATGCATTTTTATTGCCCAAGCCACGTTGCAGTTATGTAGACATAATATGCACACACACATATGCATAAATATTTACATGTATATGTATCTACATATACAAATACAGTTTCTCCAAAAACTTTACATTCTAGGCTGGTGATTACCCATCTTCTCTCCTAGTAACACTGTAGACAGATTGGTATAGACCATGGTACTGCTTTACATGCTTTTTAAAGGGTTGCCCTATATATAGAAACTACAGTCAGCTGAAAACTTAGAAAACATCACATTTTCCAGAATGATTATGAAGAAATAAAACGAGTGCCTCACAAAGAACCATAAGCGTTTGATGAAGGTTTTTGTTGTTTTGTGAAAGCAGGAAAGATGGACTCCGATACCTCTCATAGCAACATTAGTCAAGTTTGCTCCAAGCCACATTTCCCTGCCTCTCCCAGAGCCTGCATGACACAACCTACCAGTCACACCCATGAGCCCACAGAACCTGTTCCCTTTCCTCCAGGCTACCGATTCTTGCAATACTGAGGCTAGATCCTACTCAGTTAATGCACAACTATTCTCTATTTTATTTTATCACATTCATCGATATATAACCTCAGGCTTGATTTACAGCACGGCTTTCAAATCCAGCTCTGAAGACAGAATTATTCCTTTCTAACAAGCCTTCCTTTGGAACTGACCCCTATACTATTTGCATGCACAAGCGTTAATTAGCTCTCCAACAAGCTCGTGAGGCCAATTATACCGTTTCCATTTTAAATAGGCAAGACTACCATGGATCAGAAAGGTTTCCTTAATTTTGGGTGCTCAATTTGAGACAGGTGGACCTGTTTTTTCAAGGTACTCAGCACTTTTTATGCTCCAAACATAGCTTTCATGAACTTTACATACCAATGAGCATCAGACCTACGCTTTATCTGAATTCCAACACCACTTAAGAGCTTACTTTCATAACTTGTAACAACAGTCCTTCTTTACAGCTTTTGTGCGTATTTTTCTATGTTTCTGAAAAGGCAAACTATACTATAGTATGAATTATTATTACATCGTGCTAAGCAACAGTAATAGACCAAAACCTTGACTTTTACAGGATTTGTCAACAGATGTAAATTGCATTTTGCCATATTCATAAGCAGAAAAAAACATCTTGGACAAGGTGACATTCTGAATTCAATATATGGACACCGTAGAGTCAAGCTAGTGTCTTTATTCTGCAGCTACAAAAGTTTTTTTAGTATTTGCTTTGTTTAAGAAGCACAAAAATGGGCAGATTTTGCTATGCAAGAAATTCCCAGGAAACAATGCAAGTTTAAAAAAAAAATCCAAGTCTGTACCCTGTAAAAAAAATGTAGTATATATTCTTAAAGGCTGAGTTGAGTAGATTTTCTATTATATTATATGTTTTTATATTATTTACTGTTTTGGAATATAACTGCAAATAAAATTAATCAGGTTATCACATCCTGTCTATGAGTTCATAAGTATCTAAATTCTAGTGAAAGTCAGTGGAGGACATTTTTAAATGCATAAATGAATAAAAGCATCTACCTCTCCTGACTTAACCAGCCAACCTGCAACAACACTGATGTAACTAACTGCTAGGACTGCTTTGAAAAATTACCCAATAAACATTTATTCTTAAATCACCTACACTTTACTGCAAAAGCCACCCTGAGTAACTAAAATCTGACCTATGTTAGCCTTTACCAATACAGCGCAGAAGTTTCTGTGTCTGTTTAGTTTTCTAAAGGCAAATGATAGCCCTGCAGTTTATTTCACTCCCCCAAATCGTACAGGGTTTTCCACCACTTCAGTTTAACCCAATTTGAAACTGAGGAGAGAAGCTTTCCACTTACATTGCATCAGGATCATTTTTCAACCCTCAGTGTTTCACCATTTCAACCATAACAGAAGAGTTACAGAAAACAAATTCTGAAGAGTCAGCTAGCCTGGAGCCTTGGTAGGAGATAATGAGTGAGGTCTGGGGGAGAACAACAAAAATTTGCTTCCTCATAGGACAAGTGATTGACTTTTGCTCTTCTTTTGTGTACACTTCCAGACCACTGGGTCCATGTAAAGTTTGAGCTACGCAGCAGGCTCCCCGTACCTGGAGTTTTGGCTTTAATAGCATGTGTGGACAGCACATGCCAGCCTAACCCACAAAAGGAGGATGAAAGGCGGGTGCCTTTTGTAGAATTAAGGATGATGCCTTAATTCTACATTAAGCATTGAACACCAGAAAAATAAGACTATTACTTGCTTTCTGTACCTCAAGCCAAGGTACAGCCAGCAAAGGACACATGGCTCTTGATGAACAAAATGCCTATTTTGCTACGGTGCAAGTTTCAATACAGATATTATTTTCTAGAATCAATTAAAAAGTGATTTGACCTCTAGGTAGTTACTTTTTGCAAACACAGAGTTTTCAACTTCTGTTCTGTTTTTTCCATGCTCATCAGGCTACATGTTTTTGTGGGGACTCCTACTGGAGAAACAGAAGGAAGATGCTAAAGACTGCAGTTGGCTGGCTGTGCCACTTCATTTCCCAAAAACAGATCTTTCAGGTACCTCTGTAGGAAAAATACTAACTTATTCCACAGTCTTGTGATGAATTAACAAGACATTTGAGTTCTCATTCCTTTTCTTGGCAATGTATTTGAAAGTGTCACAGTTTGAGCATCTAACCTGGCCTAAATTCAGATTTAGAAGCCCATGGGAAAACCCTGTATTCATTTAATCAAACGCAGAGGGATACTGTTGGGAAACACAGGATAAATGACTATGTACATATTCCCTGCTGACAACATTGCTCTAGCTCCCACATATTGTCCTGGACCTGTTTCAAGAAGACATCCCTGTTAATGCTTGTTACACAATTAAACCTTTAGAGATGCTGAATGGAGTGGTCAGAATTTCACATATATTGGCTCTTCAGCTCAGCTGGATGTAACAGCTTTTGCAGAAGAGCTCAGATTTTATCATGATAGAGGCCCCTTTTAAAAATATCTAACCACATACCTGTTTAAATATGTCCACCACAAAAACATACCAGAGAAGACAGAACTTCATAAGCCTTGGATTCAATTTTATTTTTTTCTAACATGGGTAATTTCTCTGTTTTGTTTTGGACCAGGTACATAGACAATAATTCTACACACACTACTTACTATCACATTCACACACTACCATATAACCCAGCAGTACAAATTTGGCCTTCATCAGACATGAGCACGTGCAACTGCATGTATGTGAGAATGGTCAGGCCTGACGATTTTTAGTTTATGTTAGCTAGCATTTATGTTGGCTGCAGAGGAATTGAAGATATCTGATGCCAAAGGAATCATGAGAACCATCTTTTCAAGCCATTGCAATTGTGGCCACACAATCTGAAATAGCCCTCTGGATGTGATGATGACGAAATAAGGGATTTGAGAGAGCTTTTCTCTTAAGCAGGGAAAGGACACATGAAAAGTGCCTTCCCAACAAAAATGTAGTTAACAACTCTAAGTAACAGTTTATTTACTAATAACTCTTTGCAGAGCTAGTGGAGTGCTGATCGAAGAAGCCTGTCTCCATGTATTCCAGGTCCTACGTCTTCCCTTTCAAGGCCTGAAGGAGTGAACTACAATGAGAAGTGTATATGCAGCTTACAACTGGCAGTAAGCAAAAGAAATTATTATGCTGAATCATCTTCATTTTCCACCAAGAAAAATCTGCTACTGCAGAATTCAGCAACTGCAGAAGGACTGTCCCAAGTGTCTCTCACTCGCCCTCTCTCATCCAGCCTTGCTAAATCCCTCTAAGGCTTCTAGGGCTTCATGACGATAAAACTGTCCACAAGCCCAAATTCTCAATTCTATGAGTGGCAGCCAGAGAAAGGCTAAGGAGAAACAAATTTTTGAGATTTTGTGGTTAAGAAAATGAATAAAGCCTCCATAAATCAAGATCACCTTTCATCACTCATATGCCGTATCTTATTTTGAATTCAATAATGTTGTTTCAGCAATAGATGGCTTTGAATTGTTTTGGGTTTTAAGCATTTTAATTCTAGTTCTTTAGAAAAACCAAGCCATATTTCCATTGAGCTGACAAAACTGATATTCAGTAAAATTTCAGAGTATATACTGTAATTTTTTCATGAGCTTAGTGCCTCATTGTAAAGGTTGCCTGACATGAAAAAAAGTCCGTTGTTTAGTTATGTTCTGTTTTAAAAGCAGATGAAGTCATCATTCTGACTCAGTTAACACTAAGTGATGGCAACGAAAACACCACTCTCATAAAAGCATCAAATTCAACTATTTGGTCCCCCAAATTCTGTATTTAAGAACTTCATTCAATGTCATTTTTGACTGAAGAAGCTACAGAAGAGTTTTCATGCTTCAGATGGAGTATATCCTTTCAATTCAGTAGTTAACTTTTCTGAATGTACTTTTTTGAAGAATGACCTGTTTTCATTACTTCAGTTTATTCAGTTCTATGTTTTCTTTTCACTTCTATCAATATTAAGTACAAATTCACCCACTGGCATTTGAGAATCACTCGGCAATCCCAACCCACTGCTCTGCAATGATGATTCACAGCTTCTGCAGTGACTTCAAGGAGAACAAAATAGCAATATGTGATCAGCTCAACATAAAAATAAAAAGCTTAGATGCCAAATTTTGTACTGAACTACCCAGAGGCCTTTCGGCTTCATAGAAATGCTTAATTTGTTGCAAATTCAACCACATTAACAGTGCGAAGTTCCTCTCATTTTTTTAAACAGCCAAAGACTGTTGACTTCAACAATTACTCCCCCAATTCAATCATCAGTGATTCAACTGATTCAACCCAGCATGCTACAACACTGGTCTGTATCTTCCCATTTTTTCCTAAATGATTGACAGTTCTAACAAAGCCTTTGCAAGAAGTCTGTATTTGCTTACACAAGGTAAAACATCTAACCTCTTCCACAACACGTCTGTAAGTGCACCACAGAAACTTAAAGTACCTAGAACTACAAACATTTAGTGGCTATCAGTTGATGCTGTACCATCCCCTAAACCAGTACCACTATAATCTGTTCCAGTGAGATAGATAGGGGTTCGCTGGTTTCTAAACTCTAGGATTCACTACTTTTTAAGATAAATCTTGCTAAATAAATACCCTGTTGCAAGCAGCTTTAGCATAAGGAGCTATGGCAACTGTTGCATATATGTTGGTTCTTTCTTGCAGATCATGTTCCATTCTTCTGTTTTGGTGGTGGTGTGGTACAGCTTCCAGAAAGCCATCTTCTCTGTGAGTTAATAGCAGAGCCTAGCTGTTGGGCTGCTACAAGACAGAAATGTTTCTCAGGTGAAAAACAGAAACAGGATGTAGTAGCAGCTTCCTGAATTTTCACAGCTGACCTTTGCAAAATATTTCGTATCTTTCTATTAAATTTCTCCAAAATGTTAAATGAGTAATACTCCTCATAGGCTTTAGTTATGTTCAGTATTCTATTAGGTGTGTGTAAAATCTTAGAGATAGGATGCATCAGGAATTATGACCGGGTTCTGACATTCTGCATCATGATCTTGTACTGGAAGATGAAACTTTGTATCTTCTCAGACGGATTAATCTGAAGTACAAATTCTGTTCAGTGGGTAATCTGGACAAAAGTGGATCATAATACTCAAAGGCATCTTGGTAAGGGATGGCATGCCAGTAAAGAGTGAACATTCTTTATTATATTTTATACATATTTTATTATAATTTTAATGGAAAATGATGTCTGTATCACTATTTCTTTCATGAAGTCTCTTATCTTACATGTGTCATATAAAGTCAGTATCATACCATAAGAATTCAAAACAGATCAGTACGTTTAAATAAGGTACGAAAAATAAACTTATATACCTCAACTTACAGCACAAAACTGTGTGGCATTTCACTGAAGACTCATCAATGCAATCCATAGAACTGCATTTGAAAAAAATAATTTATAGACTAACTGTCAGGGATAACTGGAACAGTGAATGTCTGCTGAACCAAACTGTGGACTCTCCATCTTTGGTGATTTTAAAGACTCAGCAAGACAAAAGTCGTAGCTGAGACCTGATCTAGTGTCGGTAACAGTCCTGGTTGGAACAGAGACTGGACTAGACGATGTCCAGAGGTCCCTTCCAGCAAACACTTCTATTATTCTCTGATTTCATGCTACCGTGTAAGATTACTACATTCTTAATGAATGGATTAATGAAAAAAAGTGTCATGGTCACAAAAATCTCACAGTCAAGAGCAGTCCTTTAACTCCAAGAATTGTATTAGGACGATGGCAGGACAGCTACATTGACATACCAAAATTGGCCCAAAATAAATGGGAGAGAGGAGTATAGAAGAAGGTGTCCAGTTGAAATAAGACCACTTTCTCCAAGGTGGATAACCTATTTCTCCCTTAAAACATACGATATCAAGAGAGCACATTAAACCCTTTCTTCTAACCACATAGTTATCTGAAGCCTTACAAAGTAAGTTTACAAATCTGTAAGCACTTACGTCTTTTTAAAAATATTTCTTGTAGTTCTGCCCAAGTATCAATATTACTGTATTTATGGTAAATAGAATTTTGTTTGCACTATTCATTTCAAACGTTTTGTGCAATCCCACAATTCATCAAAATTTTAAAGTGAAGACAGACGTCTGCTTGGAAAGATGCTATACTGCCAGACAAGCAAGGGTTGGACACAAGAAATCGGGTTCAAGAGAAGGCGGCCAAAAAGCATTCTTATATGCATATTCTTATACATATTTCTTTACAGCAGAGGCTTCATTTAATTTCAAGCTGAGCACATGACCAAAATCTCACCCTAGTTTTAGACAGAGCTTACGAGCTAAAAACTGTGTTTCAGTTCCTTCAGGAACGCAAAGAGATGTAACTGCCGCATGGTTCCTCTGGTGGTCTGACTCAAGGAAGGGCTTCCGTGGTTTTTGGGACGTTTTGCCTGCCCGTTACTTCTGCCATACACTTCGTATAACCGAGGCAAACGCAGGGATCAACGCCACCTCCGCTGCGGCTCCGAGAGATCAGTAACGACGGAACAAGGCGGGTCCCGGCGGCGTTCAGAAAGGCCCCGAGCGGCACCAAACGCGGCAAGAACCGTGCTGGTCCTGTCAACGGCTGCGAGCCACCTCCCGGGGACGGCTGCCAGCCGCCGACGGACGACGGACCTTGATACAGACCTGCCGGTACCCAGCAGCCGCGCCGGGCGGCAAACGGGGCGCCGCCGGGCCGCGGCCGCCCTGCCCGCTACCCCCGGGCCCAGCCCGCCCCCGCGGCGGGACACGCACACGCGCGGAGAAGCACAACACACTTACTTGATGTCCTCCCAGACGGCGGGGCCGTAGTTGCGGATGACGAGCAGCTCCAGGGCGTGATTTACGAAGCCGTACTGCGGGGCAGGGCGAGGCGGCGGCACGGTCAGGCACCGGGCGGGGGAGCCCCTTCCATCGCCCCGCAGCATCCCATCCCATCCCATCCCTTCCCACCCCAGCCCACCCCACCCCTCCCACCCCGGGGCCCGTCACCCCGGCGGGAAGCAGCCCCTCCGAAACACCCCACACCCGCCCCCCCTAACCCCATTCTCCCCCAAAACAAAGGGCTGGGGCCCGGCTCCCCTCACGGTTCCCTCTTCCCAAGAGGATTCAGCATCTTCCCTCCCGCCATGGGCTCGGGCCCGGACCACACCAGACCACACCAGACCAGACCCCAGCCGTCCTCCGTCCGCCCCGGTCTCCCGGCTAGGGAAGGTGGCCCGGCGGAGCTCACCATGGTGCCGCCGCCGCAACCCCGCCGCCGCCGCCGCAAAGATCGGTCCCGATCGCCTCACCACCTCCCCCGGCCGCCACCGCCCCGAGTGGCATCCGCCGGCAGCCAATAGGGAGCGCGGCCGCTGCTCTAGTATCCAATGGCGGTCGCGGCCGCCGCGCTCTTTCTCCAATCAGAGGCGGAGGCGGGACTGCGGGTGGCTGGGGCTGCGGCGGCGGGGCGGGGGCCGGGCGCGAGGCTGTGGAAGCGGCGCTCAGAGGGGGCCGCGGCCCGTCGCCATCGGCGGCGGGGATCGGTGCGCCGCTGCCTTCGCCCGGTGGGAGCTGGAGGGCGGCGGGCCGGGCCGGTGCCCTGGCAGTTAGGTGGGTTCCCTATGCGCACTGGCAGGTCTGCGGCTCGCCCTGCTCCTCCTCAGGTGCTGAGGCGGCGGCGGTCGGCGGGACAAGAGTGGCCGCGACCCGGCCGGCGTGTGTGGGAGCGGGAAGGAGGGACGGGCCTAGGAAATGCGTACGTCCCGCTCCGTTTTATTTCCCCCGAGGCTCGCCTCGGCGGGGAACCCTTCGAACCTCCATAGTACAGTTCCCTACACATCAAAAAGGATTTTTCCAAATGCTCTTCTCCAGGTGGAGTTGTTGGGACTCGCCTGACACTGCACCAGAAGTGCCTGGCAGGTTGCTGGTGGTTAGGTAGGTACGACCTGCCTAGAGTGTGCGCGCTGGTGTCAGGGCCCCTTGCAGTGCTTGCCTTCACAGGAACAGAAATGCTTCTTCAGTGGTTTCACATCCCAGTGCAACCCCCTAAAAGGTGAAGAATCTGAGGGGCAAAATGATCACAGACACTTCTATTTCTGTGCACTCATTTTTCAAAGGCTAGTGAAGTTAAAAGCCTAATAATGAGTGCTTTCAGTAATTTACTTTTGTGTTGTTGAGTCGTCGTCAGTAGCCAATGGGAATTAACGCTGCATTTTATCAGTAACCTGCTGCATATGGTTTCTCAAAGGGTTCTCCAAGTAAGGTATGACCCTTACAACAGGAGGTTTTGAGCAGAGGATTGCTGACAATATGCCAAGGACAGTTCAGAAGTAACACATTGTCATCATATGTTGTCATGTATGTGGAACAAAAAACTGCAGCACTTGAAAAACCCAATTAGTTTAAAGCCCTTTGTACCACCTGAGGCCATACGTGGCCTCAGTGTATGAAATAAAAATCCTAAGGAGACTGCTGGTTTTGTTTTGCTTGCTTAAAAAGCATCAAAATATATTCAAGTGATAATGAGAGGAGGATCCCTAGGAGGATTATAGGACTTGATGGACTACTACTGTAGTAGCTCATGGGCAGAGACCTTGCTACATAAAGTCAGTAGAGCCATAGATGCTAATCAATCCAGTTGTAAGTAAAATTGCTGAAGTTCAGACCTTAGTAAGATAGTGCAAAATAAGATTAAAATTTGAACTGTTCACATACTTTATGAAAAAAAGAAAAAAATAACCCCAAAGATGGAGTATGTGTGTTGGAATTTCCATGTAAGTTAACAAATTACATTTAAAATCTTTTGAAATCTCATCTTTTGAATCTGTGTTAAATCCTGTTAAAATTGCTAGTAAGTAAGGAGACAAATTACTGGTGGATAGCCAGTAGAAAACCAAACAAAACCTGAAGACAGGCACATCTCTAGGAATCTCTTCAATCTGCAGGAAACCGGCAACAGAGATGATGTAATAAATCATTCTGTTGTAACCAGAAAAAAGGCTATGTTTCCCTATAGCTGAGGAGGGGTCAGCTTGTCACCAATTAACTAGGATTTGAGCACATCAGGTCACCATCTACTTTTCCTATTTGGTAGGAAGGAAGTTTTGGGAAAATAGGAAAACATATCCTACAATACAAATGTTGTAGCTACATGGCCTTTGTAATCTTTGTGTGCCTACTGGTGGTAGTGAATCTGCACTGCTGGGAGATCTAAGACAACATCTGGAAGTTTTGCTCTCTGATGTTGTGTAGCCTTCTGTAAGATAGTTTTGAGGATACAAAATGTCAAGGAAGTCCTGACAGCACATCCCAGGCAGGGTGTGCTGGCACAGGGCCAGGAAACGATGAGACTGGATCGAGAATCAATTCAAGGGAATCCACTTGCTGAATCTGTATATGTAGTAAACCCCCATGCTCATAAAATGATATTAAAGTATATAAAATTCATTTTGGATATGGTTTTTGGAAAGTAGATTATCCTGGCAATTTTGTGTACCTGAGTGACACTTTTTCAAAAGTGCTGATATCTGCAAAGGTCAAAATTGCTTTAGACAGTTGTGTAATTGCCTTTCTTCTGATTTGGTTCAGGCTTGGTAGGTTTCATTTGCAGGCTGTTCTTGCAATTAAGCCATTATAATGCAAGTGGAAGTTCTAGCATCTGAGGGGAGACTTGTAAAATGTGAACTGAAAACAGCACACGCAGAGTTAAAGCAGACAAAGATTGATTTAGTTTTCTAAAACAGGGATCCCCTTTCAAAAGTTTGGAAGATGCTGAATCAAAGAATTCAACCAAGCGATTTGCTGAGAGGGACCAGCCTCCATTCCAGATGCCTGCTGAATCAAGATTATCTGGTAGGTCTTAGGCAAGATTTGGTTTCAGCTGAAGGAAGGGCTGTAAGTGAACAAGATAAAGTACATGTCAGACTAAGCTGTTAATACTAGGCTGTGTTTTCAAGGCCTGACCCTTTCAGTATCAGGACTGTTAGGTCACATGCATTGTGCACATCACGCAACCATTTGGACTGTATCTGATGCACTTCCATAGAGCCTGCAGTTTATTCACTATAGCACGCAATCACATTCCCATTTGGGGATCCTCTTGCCCTAGGTACAGCTCATGACCTGCTGCACAGCTGCTTTTTGGTATTTGAGAGTGGGAGAGTAGCTGTGGCACTAGCCACAACCGGGAGGTGCATGGGATGGAATGCTGGTGTGAAAGGAGCCTTTCAGAAAGCGTTGCCTGTAACTGAAATCCACAAGGCAGCTTCTCCACTTTGTGTCTCCCTGAACATGGCTTGCAGGAGGGGTTTCCTGCATTGGCCATCAGAAAGCCAAAACAGTTGCAGTCAGTGATTACGGGGAAAAAACAACTGCTGTACATTTTAAACGATGGTATACATGGTTTTTCCTGATTTGAGATGGTAGCTTCATCTGGAAATTCTTGTTGAGATCCATGAAAGCAAAAAGTAGCATAGAACCCTTTTAAGCTGTATGAAAGGGCAGTTGCTGAGACAGTAACTTTGGTAAAACCATTAGCTGGCCAAGAACATGTACATTCAGTTCAATATGGTTTGTGTTAATACACAAGCACTATAAACCAAAGTATTTTAATAAGTTACATTTTTTACTTTGGACTTTGCTTTTACAGTTTATACTGTTACTGTAATCCTGAATAAAAATGCTGCCTTATATGGTATTCCTGGATTTAACTTACTGATGACGGAGTTACTTTACTGACATCAAACTGAATTATGGGTATTTTCTAGTTATTTGTCTCAAATCATAATAGTCTGTGACTTGATATTTGGGATTGTCATAATAATACTTCTCAGGTGCAGAAATAAGCTCCTTTTTTTAAGATCACTTCAGCAAGATTCATTATTTCTACTGTACCACTATACACTTCACTATACCATTACATTCATTTTCCAATACTGGTATTGACAAGCTATGATTGAAACAGCCCTCAATATGTCAATGGTGTTCTGTAATGCAATAACCTGTGTAACCTGAGAAACTCTGTGGACTCTGTTGCATCCTCATGTAAGAGGAATGTAATCTTAGCCATGCAAAGCAAACTGATCGTATGTCCAAATCTTCCCTAACACCTTCTGCAATCAGTGGACAGACTCCTGTTGATTTTCACAGGCTTGTAGTCCAAAGCTCCTGGGAATGTTACTGTCCTTGATATTTTTTTGGTAGGTTTTGTTTGGGCTGAAAAACATCAGAAAAGTGGATGTGTATCTATGACTTAACCTGCCCCTTTTCACATCCTTAGGATATTACTGCGTGTATTCCTCTAGATTATTTCCCATTACATGCTGTGTGTGCAGGATACTGATATAAACATGGCATTTGTTGGTGTAGTGGCACAAGAATCTGTAGCTTTGTACTGCTCAGAAGATAGGAAACAATTTCAGCACGGATCTTCAAAGGCGGCCTTATAATGGGGCTTGCAAAGCAGTACGCTCATTTCCATTTATATTAGGAAACCACTGGCTCAGCTTGACTTTACTATCAGCATCAAAAATCTGCTGAAGCAGATGAGACGCACAACTTTATAAGGTTGTTTACTTTGTTTTAGATTCTTTCACAGTTTATTATTTCTTTGACTGGCTCTCCAGCTTCATGTTCCAGCCTAACTGCATATTTAACATTCAGATCCTACTGTTCATGCTCAGGAGAGTAAGTATCTTTAAACTGTTGCATCTGGATGTAGCAGAGGTTCCAGAACCATTGATTATCTTCCATCTTTCATTTGTGCTTCAGTATAAGAGTAATGCTGAGTAACATAAGACAGTGAGTTTTACTCCGTTCCTTTGCTCTGCAGAAAAGGACTGCCAGTGAACTCATGCAAATGGCATTGGGATATCCAAAAAAAAAAAAAAAAGAAGAAAAAAAAAGCTTTTATCTCATTATTTTCTTCCTATGCAGTTGTGAGCAGGCAGAGCAGCCATACCGTCAGAGATGGTTTTAGACGTCTCTGAAGACTATTGTGGCACACCTCTTGCAGACTTTAGAAGTAGAAAAGAAAGTCCTAGCTTTCTTTTCAGAAACAGCCTCAGAGTTAAATTTGGTTCCTGCCAAGCTGACTTCTGATAAACTGGAACAGGGCTTTGAAAGCAGCTCAGTCCCTTGTACGTTATATGGCAAATAGCCACAAAAAATTATTACTGTTACAGGAAACAAAAACTCCCCTTCCACTGCTTTTGCAGAACAATGAGCAGGCATACAGAATGGTAGCAGCTAGAGTGGCCTGCTAGGTTATAGGATGGGTGGGGTTTGCAAAAGGGTCCCCTTGCCAAGATTCAAGAGAAATTCCCCTTAACTCTGATGGCTTTCAACTGGAAATACTGATTTTTGCCTCCTGTATTATCTGTTGCAGCTGTTTCTGCACAGAATGTAAAAGAAAACAATGGGAGAAATAAACTGGGTTTGGGGGAGTTCTGAATTCTTCCTCTGTAAGATTTCACTGGAAAAAGTAGATCTGTTCTGGGGCTCAATTATCTGTGCACTTCACTGTTCTGCCAGTTTTTGTGAATTTGTTTGCTTTGCTTTTGCACAGTAGTTCAGAGAGAAGAAAATATCAGCTCCACACTAATTGCACTTCCTCTGACACCAGCAATGAGATTTTTTTCCCAACATCTCCCTGAAATCTTATCAGGTCTTGCCTGAATCAAATACAATTAGTTAAATTCTTTTGCTATAGCTTTTACTTTAGCTATGCCACTGTTAAGATTCAAAGGATCCACTTTTTATTTATTTCAAGGGCCTTTTACACCTCTTTGGCAAAGAAATTGCAGTTGTGATAAAACTGTATCTTCCATCGCGTAGTGTAAATGTGAACAGGAACCAGCCCTGCAGAATCTTCATGAACTAATAAAAATTCACATAATAACAAAACTGTTTCTGGACATAATACTAAGATATTTTTATATTTCTATAAATAGCATTGCATAGTCTGAAGACTTTCACGATATCATACAACATAATACTATACAAGACATCAGCTTAAAACCAACTGTTTTATTTCCTTGCAAAATCTCCCAGTATTATATCAGTTAAATTGCCTTTCTTTTGTTTATCTCAATAATTCACTTATTGGCTTTCTGATTTTTTTTTTCCCATTGGCTTTGATTTAAGTGAAAAGATTAGTTAAAAATAATTGTCCCTTATTAAATACATATTCATTCAGCAAAAAACTTAAACAGAGGAACAGCTTCAGCGAGACCTAAATTCTTAAGTTAAAGCTAAACGTAGACTGGTGGGTTTTTTAGTGGAACAGGTCTGAACACCAGTACATTTTAAAGCACTTTCTTGAATCGTTGTCTTAAATATGTGCCTAAATCCTATTTACTTTACTGAGATTCAAGCATATTGCTTTATGTGTACACTTAAGCGCCTTACCAGGACTATTTTCTGAACTACGGCTGAAGTAGACATGGGAATGTTTTGAACTTTTCAGAAAAAAAGTTAGTGAAATAAAAAAGAATTCTACAGCAATTCTATCCTAGCTGGTAATGTAGCCTAGGGTGTATTAAAAAACAGAGTTATAAAAAGTAATGTTGGAAGATGGAAGAACTTTGGCCTAGGTCACATTTTATTTTACAGAGATACACTTAGGAAGGTGTCAGGAACTGCCCTGATGAACATCCTACTGAATGACAGATTTATATAAAATCTGGCTTTGAGAATGGCCATCACCTAGTCCTGCAATGGTTCTTTCCCAGGGACAAAAGGAAATTCACTCCTGAGTCCCTCCCATTCAGTAGATATGGAGTAAGAAATCCTTTTTATTGAAAAGCCAATTTTTTTTTAACATTCAACAGATGACAGGGATGGATAGAGTCCTAGTGACTTCAGTCATTACTGGCTTAATTTCACGAGCCTACTGAAGAGTCAGTAGTCAAATAATCCCACATTTCTAAATCCATGAGCACCCACATGGGACTGCCGCTAGCCTCTGAGTATTTACGTCAATAAAACAGAATTTTCTGACCAAAATAATATTGCAAAGATCAGTCGCCAAGGTTTGCATAGTTCTTGTTTCCTTGAAACACTGCTGTTAAAAATATTACAAATATGTATGCTTGTACATGTGCATGTGTATATGTGGTGCATGCAAGAGAGATGTGTATATATATATAATGTATAGAGAGACTTTCAGGTTCTGTTTTTGTGTCACAGAATTATTTCACAGAATCATAGAATCGTTGAGGTTGGAAAAGACCTTTAAGATCATCTAAGCATCTTGGATGGATATAGGAGACCTGAAGCAATGGCAGGATTCAGTGTTTCAAGTTGTGTTCAAATGCTGCTTACAGGAAATCTGAATTAAAATATACTTTAAAAATGTTCTTAGTGCTGGTCCCTTATAAAGATTTTTCTCAAGACTCTGATGGTACATGTTCTGGATGAGTTTCTACTGCAAAGTAGTACGATTGACAGTGTGTTGAGCTTCAGAATGAACCAGTCAAGTTCAGAAAATAACAGAATGGCACCTTAGTCTAATGTAATTGCTCCCTGTAAATATTCAGAGAGCAAAATCTGATTCAGTGGCAAGTACCTTGAAAAAGACTTTTATGGCTTGATATGCCAAAACCCAGGAGTTTAAGAGATTAGAGTAATGACTAATAATATTTGATACTACTGGAAATATTTGTATGTGTGTAAGCAGTGCAGCTGGGATCAAACTGCGACACAGACAAATTTCTGTGCAGATGGGTCCGCTAGTTAGAGAGGCAGAATCCAAAAATCAGGACTTGTAACTAACTCTAGGACTCGTAACTAACTCTATTCTGCCAGTTCTGGAGACAGACCTTTCAGAGTTCTCCACTCATGTTCCACCATCCACAATAGAAAAGCTTGTACTGTAGTAATATTAATACTTCGTATATGTGTTCATATGTTTTAAAGCATTTCTTTTCACCTGTAGATTCCCCTGGCAATTTTATATCGAGCATACCATGGGCATTTCAATAACATGTCATACCCACATTGCTGTCCTTGAATAAGAATCCTGGCTTTAAACTGGTGTGCTTCTGTTCCATTTTATACAGTCTGATTGGAATTTCCTTTCTAAGCAAACACTCCAAAGCATGTTTTATTACACTTAATTTAAAACATTTCAAATTTAAATGACAACAAAAGGAAAACATTTATTGCTCTAATACATAACAGCAAATGGATATTATTATTTGTTGTAAAGTATTTTAAAACCCCCAAGAACTAAAATATTGTTTGATGATTACAGAGACTTTAGTATGTGATTATACAGTGTTTTATTCTATATTCATTTTATACACGAAATAATGTTCATGAAACAGTAAGCAGCAAACTCTGCTATGTATATGTGTTTTAGCTACCGTTAGCAGCCTGATCCAGAAGATGCTGAGCACCCTCAACACATTGACTCCAGTCAGTGTTAGGAGATGGTCAGCAGCTTCTGGGATGGGGCTCAAATGATGCACTGAAAGGAGTACGTGATAGCAATGACAATATTTTAATGGATATTTTCTTATGCAATCACTAAGAAAATATATTTCAATAGTCATTGATAAGCACCAGCTCACAACACTGCATGTGGCTGCATCACTTGCACATTACGTTTCCCGACACACTGCATGTATCATACATCTAGAATTCTCAGCACAGAGAGAACTGAGAGAGTTGTTACGTAGCACTTACAAATTACCACAGGGAAAATGTAGTTTTTAGTAGCATTTTCAACAGTGAAGTTACAACATTATTTTAATGACTATGTTCCTTATGCAAAGGAAAAATAAAAAGTAGTCGGTGACATACCTCCCAAAATTTTAATACTGGCTTTCAGGTGTTAACAATCTAAAGTGCTTTCATGTTTCATACATTTTTAAAAATTTTCAATTTATAAAAAAAAAATCAAAATATTTATAAATTCATTCTGTACACCTGCGAATGTACAATTTAGTCTATTCCTGTGTCCTCACCCAAAAAATTGGCATTGCCGTCTCCCAAATCTCTCTTTTGAAACCAAGTCTGTGAGCTTGTTCCTTGAATATAAGCATCGAGAAAATAACAAATTCCAGGGATATCACTGGGAAAATTTGGTGGAAGCTCTTCTCTTGAGCGAGGTGTAAACACAAAACCTGGATATTCCTTTAACAACCTAGAACAAAAATGAATAATCTTCATTAAAAATGAATCAGTCACTAATTGTTACTACAAGTGCAGACATTCAATAATTCTTCATGTAAAGCAGGGCAGAATGTAGCATGGCAGATTCTAATTTAATATTTATATGTTATTTACTGAAAACATAAAAAAATACTGTTTATTTGGTAACCTCGATAACCTATTAACTTGTGCACCAGCACAAACAAGAGTATTGCCTCTCTTTTTTTGTCTTGTCAATGTTTTGTATGTAGGTGCTATGTTTGTTGTAAGTATTTTCAAAAATTATTTAGTACTGAAAGCTAGCTCAGATTTGTCCACGAAACAGGCACCATAATTAGTGTTTCAACTAAGGAAATACTGAGAAACTTATTAACTAAACTATTCGGGTCCTCTTACCAATTCTAACAATTTTGCTTTTTCACACATGGGTCCACTAAACCCAGTGGTCCTCTATATCTGAAACACAGATTGCTAATCTGTAGGGGTAAATACTGATGACCGGTATCTAAGTTTCCAAACAATTATTGCAATATACAAGAGTTGTACAAGGTGTCATAATGTTATCAATATATGTTTAGAATTGGTGTACCAATCAAAAAGAAAAAAAAAACTAACCAAAAAGGAGGTTAACACATCATTCACTCAGGGAAAAAAACAAACATACCACAACAATAATAACAATAGTTCATCCTCTAAACAAATTGCCTATTTTCTAGGCACTCAGAGAATTAATTCTCTCTTTGTTTCAACAGTATACTCATTTTGAATATTCTCTTGAGATGAATACACAGCCATGCAGAAATCTACTTATGCTATAAGTTATAGCCAGGTCTTGCGCGGACGAAGTATCTAATGGTTTTAAGAAAAGACTGTAGCCGGTATCATTCAAAGTGATTTTTCATACGGATAAAAAATCATTGTTGGCCAGCACTGTTCTTCTGACGTACATAAGCACTGGTGATGCTAATGCTATCTCTGTATTTGTTAATGATCAAAAAGGTTACTTGCTATGTGCCCTAATACCTGTGCTACTTTTATCTAAATCACCTATACAAGATAATCTAAAGCTTGGCACTCTGTAAGTCACATAGCACATGCTGCAGGGGATGTCAGGATCCCGTGCCAAATTCTCTGTCTGACATTGGCCACAGAACCTTGCCACAAGGCATTATCAGATACATGGCAGTGGGTACAAGCTGAGTAGGAACAACTGACTGTCCAGGCTACAGTGCGGGTAGCAGAGCTTCCTTAAAAGGAAAAAATAATTTATATCCATATTTCTGGTTATTTTGCCAAGCCAGCTGTATCAGTTTCTACTAGTAGATTCCCTCTGTACAGTTCATTCATGTAAAACTTTTGGCCACTCTGGAAGAAACAATCATGTCTATCATCTCAGTGGCATAAAATTCAGACCTGGACCTGCAATTCAGATGTAGACTGTTGTTAACCATCAAATTCAAACCAGTTTCCTATTATTTTGCCTGGCACCTATAAGACACTATTACTTGGCCATGAACACGTTGCAAGGTGATTTTTAAATACAATTTAAAAGATAATACAAAGAGAGTATTAGGCTGTATTTCCCACAGAAAAGCCTGCTAGCTGTCTGCATAATCACGTAGTACACATTATGAAAAATGTGGATACACTCAGCGTACAGCCTAAGTTCCATACTAAAATGTTTAAACTGAGTTGGGACCAAAACCTGTATAAACTAAACACTGGCATGGTTTATTCATTGCATCCTATTCATTCATCTTTCCTAACCGAAAGAGAAGATGCGTAGGGTCATGTTTAACAATTCCTCAGTTCAGTTGTTATTTTCAAGGTCACCTGCAGCCAGTTTGGCATCCAGTTCACACTGAAAGCCACGTAGCCCAAAAAGGAGCCAACTATATGAGAAAAGAGGGGGGAAAAAAAAAAAGCAAGAGGTATACAGCTGTAGCATAAGAAGCAAAATTGGTCCAGGCAGTCCACTGATTTTAAATGTAACATCTGAAAAATAAATATTAGCTGTTCTGTTTCATCTTTTTTCTTGCTGCTGCTGGTTGCATTCTGACTAAAAATAACCATGGTGCATTCATGAGCAGTCAGATAAAGAGAGAAAAAGGAAAATAAACAGCAGTACTTCAGAGAGAAAGGAAGGTAATGAACTATTACAGTAACTACTTCAGGTGGACATTTTACAGATATGAAGCACTCTACCTGTAAGTTGTTGGGCTGACATTTATTCTTCTAGGTATACTGCAAGATTCAAATTTATTGGCAAGGGTTACATTATTTCCAAAAAGGCAATAACGAGGCATTTTAACCCCAACAACTCCAGCAAAGACAGATCCAGAATGAAGGCCAATACGCATCTTTAAATAAAAGACAGAAAGCAGCATTATTAGGTAAAATAAAATGGTTGAAGTCAGTTTTATAAAT
This sequence comes from Himantopus leucocephalus, assembly GCA_003993805.1. Lineage (NCBI taxonomy): Eukaryota > Metazoa > Chordata > Aves > Charadriiformes > Recurvirostridae > Himantopus > Himantopus leucocephalus. The sequence continues at coordinate 23,972,308 of RSEF01000004.1, read as the reverse complement.
TCTTCCTCTATAAAAAAAAAAAAAAAGAGTTACTAATACAAAATGAGTTAGTACAGTCTCCCTAAAATGTCTATATTCTGGTCATCACTGCTTGTGGAGAGGAAACTAGCTGAAGTTTATCTTGCTTTGTATTTATTGTAAGTAAACCTTCATCTATATGACTGTGATAACGCTGGTCACTGTGGCAGTAAATTGAACAAAGAAACATCAGCAGGAGTTACTATGACACTTCGATAATTTTCTGGGAGGAATTACAGGACACAATGTTGTTAGACTGGTGACAGTTAATGAATAGTACTTGCTTTGCTGTTAAGGTCAGAAGACAAGTCTTAGGGAATAGCAAAGACAATATGTATATGCTGTAGTTCCCACTGAACTCTATTGATAAGGTCGCACATGGAGAAAATCCCAATCCCAGAGTACAGAATTTTGATAATTAATCAAATTATACAGCAGTTGAAACATTTTGATACCTCTTCTTTGTAACTCATACTCAGATTTTTTGTTTTCCTTAGCTGGTGCTGTTCCTTTTTTTCTTTTTGGAGACAAGTTCTTTTTCTTATATGCGTTATACACATGCAGATATGTTTTCTTCAGAACAGCACTCTGACACAATAATGGCATGATGTCAGGAAGCTTGTGTATCTTCGATGTATGCTACTCTTTGCATATCAAGATAATATCATATCATTATGAAGAATTCACAATTCCTAATTTTGAGTGGAAAAGCAGAAAAGCCTGCAACAAAAGTTAAATTGACTCACACAGCAAAGATGGGTAAACTATGTACATCGACATACAAGTCTGACTTAAAGTAAGCAGTTTGCATCATGCCTTTTTACTCGACAATTTGTATATAAAATGACCGTAGACTGCCATATTTGTTGCTTTGCAAAACAGCTAATGCTTTCATGAATCATTTCATTAAAATAGATGCATGCTTTTGTTAAAAATAGAAAGAGTCAGTTTTCTTCTAAGAAGCTTCTAGTAGGTACTTACACAACTTTTTTCTCCCTATTTTAAAATTACTTTTTAAAATGTAATAGCATGCCTCATTCAAAATTGTAGAGGTAGCATTTGTGTGGAAATTACAAACATGTTATAATATTGTAAAGATGTTTCCAGATTTTTTTAAGTGTAATTTAATTTGATATTGTGAAATACAAAAAGAACAACATTTATTTATAATATAATAGTGCTGTTCTCTGTGACAAATGTGGAGCAGGTAATCCTCTTAATAACTATCTTCTTTGTCTTGGAATACAAATAGTCCTTAATCTAAAATCAAAGAAGCCCAAAGTTTTCTAAATGAACAAATGAACAGATAAATGTTAAAAATGAGCAAATGAAAGATATAATGAACTCAGACACCTGTACTAATAATAATAGGACCCCATTCCAGGGCATTTGAACTTAGTAGAAGGTCCACATCATTTCTCATACACCCAGGCCTTTCTCTTTTTTTCTCAGTGAGAGGTAAATCTACATGAAAAGTTCAGTACATGCGTAAGTTCTTATTGAAAGGAAGCCATAAATATAACTACCACTGAATCTAACAGTTGCTTTGACAGTATTAACACCATGGTCTTATGGTAGTGGTTCAGTACCTGACTGTAAACCAAGAACAGCAATAGAATCCTTTAAAGATTTGTGGCTTACTGCAATCAGAACATGTCTTTGATGATTCATATTTATACCTGTTACCTCAAAAGACTTATATGTTGTCATTGTGTCTAATTTTGAGAGAGGATGAGTCTCCTCATTAGAAAACAGTAACACAATGTTCCATGTCACGGACAAATTTATTGCTACTGAGACAAAAACTGCAGCATGTCAGTATGCACCTATTGGTTTCACTGCATTTAAGCCTTTTGGGTTGATTTTCAGATCTCTGTTTCATCTTTACCTCTCCACAAAACTCTCATTCATTGAACTAAAAAGGTCAGCCTCTCCAGCCATACACACTTGATTCCCAAACTTGTCTGAGTTGATGCAATTATGTGAAAATCCCTTGAGACAAAACACCCCAAAGCAACTGAACAAACTAAACTGCCCACTTCAACCATATAAAATACAGTATAATATATGACCTTGATAGGCTCGCCATGGGGAGACACCACTTCATCTGACAGCTCCATCATCTTCAGGGCCATCAATGCTATTTGAACAGCATGTGTTTCACTTTCTTTGTGTAAACCTCCAGCGACACAGTAGGCATCTCCAATAGTCTCAACCTAAAACAGGCATATTTGTTCCTTAGTCTTACACTGTTTGACATATAAAAGAATAGCCTGTGGCTTCAGTAAGAATTGTACCCACATATTGACTAAGTCATATTTGTCCTGCTAAATTATTTAAGTCCTGGGCAAATCTTGCAGTATCATTCAATAGGAAAAATTGCACAACTTGTATTTATTGCTGGGCATCACACTAAAATACTTTTTCTTGCTCACCTGCTGTCAGGCACTCATATCTACATTAAACACCTATTCACTCCAGATTTACACCACTGTCATTGAAATTAATTTTTAAAATTAACTCAAGTTTTGATAGGTTTGTCTCTTGGCTGCATGAACAGCTAATCTTGTTGATTTTTGTGTTTGTTTGTTTGTTTTGTGATTTACCTTAATGTCTTTCTTATAATGAGGATTTAGAGCAAAATAATTTTTGCACTTCTATTATCCTCTGTCCCATTTAGTCTTAATTTCCTTTCCTGCCCCGGAACCCCACAGATATGTAATAAATTGTGTACCTTGTAGACATCTAGCTCTCCACATTGGTAATCAAAGCGAGTATAAAGCTCATTAAGCATGGTGATAACCTGCATAGGTGAGCACTGGGAACAGATGGCAGTGAATCCAACAATGTCAGAGAAAAGCATTGTGACATTATTAAATTTCTTGGCTTGCACAACTTGTCCCTGCCACAGCTGCTGAGCAACCTCTCCAGGAAAAATTGAAAACAGAAGATCTACTGTCTTCTTCTTTTCTTCTTCAAGTGCTTGATGGGCCTGCTCAAGGGTTGCTTTTAGCTTTCCTAACCTCTTCTTCAGTCCATCCTGAGCTCTGGCCTGCTCTCCTATCAAAACAACATCTCTCAATGCATTGTGAATGGGAATATCTGAGAGGTACAGTCCACGTCCTGTAAAATCTTCTAGTCTATCCACACAAGGAGATCCCAAGAATAGGATGGCACTGGATTCAAAAATATAGATCATTTGGCCTTTAAGATCCATTACCTGAAACAGTTAAAGAAACAAGAATTCATGCAAAACATGCACAGCAATGGTTTAGAAGCAAGAAGTTTTAGAGGAAATACATTTTGCTGAAACGTAGGAAAATCAGACCGGTCCACAGTCCTTACCTTTTCATTTAGTTGCTTAAGAGAAAACATGGGGTACAGAAAATCATAGAGACATCAAATAAGTTTATTTTGCTTGAGCCTTCTGGTAAAAAGTTAGACCACAAATTGAGGATAAACACCTAATTAAAATGTTTGAGTATCGGTACCAGTTTTAGCTTAGGAAGAAAAACCAAAATAATAATTTTGTGCGTTTTTGTCTATTGATAAAATGTTACTGACTATACTGGCCTGTGAATTTCTGCTAATAACTCTAGTGTTTAGTTCATGCACCACTTTCTTTCTAAAATAGAGTGAGAAAATCTGCTTCAATTTTATCACAGGATGTTCAGTACTCAATGCAATTTAAAATTAAAGGCATAAATGGCAGAAATATCCCATGTTAATGATCTACAAAAGTATTTTTATGTCTCTTCTGTATTCAGTTGTTTAATGTGCAAGGTGCTGCAGAGCTCCTCTTGACATTGCTTTGACACACCATTTTTTGAAGAAAACCTGTTACATTTGCATATGTAAGTATATGCAAAAGCAAAGCAGAGTCTATTACCTCTTGTAATCATTAAACTTGCCTTGTGCAGAAATGGATCTAAGATGAAGTAGCTAATCAGTGCTACATTTTTTCCCACTTCATTAATAACTGGGTGAAACCTTTATTACCATTCTTCATTTAAGTTCTTGGAGTGTTTAGTCTGAACTAGTAATTCATCCCAGAGTGCCTCAGGGAATTCAGCTGGGGGCAGTGATGAATAAAAGCATTCAATGTTTTTTACTGTCCCAGGTCATTTGCCACAGACCCAGCTTCAGCAAAGATAGTCAGTAATCCCATCAGCTGAAACTAAGTGGGACCTATGGCACTTGCATCTGATGAAAATATAAAAACATCAAAGATACCAAAACACCAAAGATACCAAAGGCTGAATGAGCACAAGAAATGTCTACTTTTTTCCCAAAATCCTAGAGCTGTTGCTTCCAGATGATTCAGGGGCACTTTGCTAAAGCTTTCGCTGCCACTGTCTTTGTGTTGGAGATGCCCTTATTCTCAGCAGCATGACATCTTGTGGGGTTTATCTCAATTTACTGAGTTTAACTCAATATTTCAATTTTTTTTTTTTTATAAAATCAAGTTAACAGTCAGATCTTACTTATGTAAAAGTCCTAAAGAAGAGTTTTGACTGAATATTGGCTTCAGAATCTGAATTATATTAGAGCACCCTCAATAAATCATTATTATTCAGTTGTATTAGGTGCTGAGAGGTAGAAAATGCAAAGTGCACCATGTTTTGTGGCTATTTTAACTCTATCTGAAGAAAACAAATTCCTCACAGAAGTAATGGTTATAAAAAGTCTCTTACCATGGATGATTTCATATCAGTATTATCCCATCTTCTGACTCGTACAGTAAACTGCATATTTAGCATTGTCATTATTCCACTAAAAGTGCAGCTTACTTTGGGGGTAAGAATTTCAAAATACTCTTCAAAATTGGGCTTAGCTTGAAATTCTCTCCTGGTCAAAAGTCTTCTTATCCCATTTCCAATTTGAAGAACTGACATATCCTTGTCAAACATAAAATGAAATGGGAAAGTCTTACAGAACACAGAGGCAGGAATCACAAGTGAAGACTGTGGTTTACACGGAGATAAGGAAGGTTTTGCACTTTTGACTTGTATAGAGTACAGCAAATAAGGCTGATTAGCAAACTCAGTGCAGTCATTATGGAAACAAGGAGGCATGAGCATCACTTCCACCTCAGTTTCATACAAAATATGAGCTGCTGCTTTAATAATACCAGACAGAATAAGACTCGTGATTTTCTTAGGAAAGAAATAATACACATTTAAGAAGTCCTGATCTTTCTCCAGGCATAATATGGAGGCATCTTCAAGTCTGTCCTTTTTTCCTGCTTCTTGGCTGTGGCTACTCTGCTTCAGCAGAGTAGTGAAACTGTTCAAGAAGTCCTTAAGGGTTCCTCCAATAACCCCTAATATGTGCTCATCCTCTTCATAGCATATTTTGAATAGCTCTTCACCAAGAGATTCCCGTAGAGACTCCGCAGGAACACCTGCGTGGAACCACATTTTAGTCAGAACTGCACTCATCACACTGAATCTCAGGCTAACCTCCACTTTTTTTCATGCTAGACCACATCAAATTAGCAATATCCTTCCCTGATCCCACACTGACACCTGAGGGCCCTCTCATTTAGGAGTCCTGCTGTAACCAAAGACATACTCGTGGTGCCTGGAAAACAGGGAGACAATAGATTGTAATTTGGAAAGATCCAGGTCTCCGTGTTCTTTGTAGAGATGTAGACAGAATGAATGCACATTTTGGCACAGGATTTAACCCAATTCCCTTAGTTTGATATAAATAAATAAAATAAAAATATGAAAACTTAAAATGAGAATAAAAAAGCATCTGTGCACACATGCAGATATAAGTACTATGCCTGATCCAATAAATTAAATGGCCCTAGGAATAGTCCAGCGCACTGAGGCCAATTGGCACAGAACAGCTCACATCTTTGCTAGTAAATTTGTTTTAACAGGATAGCTGCATGCAGACCTACTGTTGGGAATGGTCCAGCTTCCCAACTGTTACTGGGAATCATTTCGAAAAGTGTTATCTGTCACAGGCCAACTGTGTACTGGGACCAGCTTAACAGTTTAAGTGTACAGAAGACCACATTTCAGTTCTTACAAATATTAATTTACTATTGCAAAAGTAGCCAGTGAGTTCCATATCAAAAATTACAGCAGTTCTCTTCTGACAGACTAGTCTTTCAGAAGATGAAAAGGATCAAAGTTTTTCAAGAGTATAAAGCTGTAACCTATTACTGAATGTATGTTACAACTCACTCTAGATGTTGGATCTTATGGGTGGATGATTCTACGACAGCTCAGACTTGAGAAACTTGTCTTTTAGCTCAAATTTTGACACTCTGAACTGTTAGTTGCAGACATCATAGTTTAGGCTCTGTGTTGTCAGCATCACTGCAGCCCTTACATGGGGGAAATTATTTCTTAGCAACAAGATTAATTTATATATAATACATTATTTTATATATATAACATATATACACTCTATATTTTTTATATATATATCTGTTATTAAACAAGCTTACGTTACCTGCAGCATTAGCATGATCACTGATTATTTTTTCAAAATCTTCTCTATCCCCAGTTATTCTGTAAAGATCATAAAAATATAAATAAACCCCCTGAAAAATCAAGTAAGTAACAGAAGTTACCTACCCCGTCTTTAATGTTCATTAATTCAAGATAGGGTCTTGGCAGGATCTTAGATTATCCTGTGAATTTGTGATAAATTAAAGTTTTAGTGGTCTGAGCTCAGATTATGGATTGAGGCCAAATGATATAGACTGTCATTGATTAAAAACTCTTTAGGTTGCAACAGTTCTGGGTTTTTGTTTGATTTGGGTTTTTGCTTGAAGCCATAACTGTATTTCGTAACATACCGTCAAATACAATTGGAATTTATATTCAAACGTTTATTGGAATTACATTGCATTAAATTCAAAAAAAAGTGAGAAGGTATTTCTGTTTTGAGAGAAAATACCAATAACAGCTATTAACTTCTTGTTCATTGTAGTAATGAAGTAGTGTAGTGAACTACTTGTTCATTGGTAGTAATCCAGATTCTGTGACAGAAAACTGCAGCCCTCTGAGTTCTCTGAGGTCAATAAATGTCAACCTGAACGTCAGACCCAAAATGATGAGAAGGACATGTAGCTTAGATTAACCTCCATATAAGCAAGAAGTTTTTGATACGTGCTTTCTGAATTTCTTCACTTGAAATATCTTAGATACATTTATATGCAAAAGCAATACAGACATTTAGATCTGTTTTACATTTGCATTATTACATCATTCAGAATAGCATAATAATTTTTTGTTTCAAACTGATACTCCAGGAAGCAACACATAATTAAAGACAGGGAAAATATTCACATCAATAAGCCAGTCAGCAATTGCAATGCACATCTGACCAGCTATCTTTGATTCAGTCAATGCATGTGAAGTGCTTTAAAAATATCAAGTATAATTTAAAAGATACATTGTTATAATCTATTCTTATCAAGGTGAGCAACAGTGTAGTTTCCAACTTCGTTATTTTTTCCACTTTTGAAAAGAGATTTAAACTGAATGCCTTATTTTTTCAGATACATTCAATAAATTGAATCCTCAATGTTTAATGACATGCTAAGAAATTCTTACTCCCTACAAGGCTCAAATGATTAATATTGGATTAGTACTAAGGAGTGCTGAAAATCAAGCTGAGTTACTCAGAAACAAAAACCAGAAGCCAAGCGAGCCCAGGGAAAACATGTCAGTATCTGTAGCGTACGACTGTTCATTGTATCAGAAGCCAATTTTTTTTGTATCATACTAATTTTTTACATTTAAAATTATTTTCCTGGGATCTTAGAAACACTGGGCTAGATCCATACACAACCACGTTTATCTCTCCATCTATGCCTGAGTAGTCTCTGAGTTCCTCCAAAACTCTTGCTCATTTTAAACAAAGTCCTTGCCTGTTTCCCTGCACAAATGGCTAAAATTTGCCCATTAAGTCAAAGTTCTGAATGATTTAAATATTTGTAAATATTTTAAAATAAAATATATCATTTATTAACTTACATTACATGAAATGTTACACACCAATTTGACAAGACAATTGAAAACAGATTCCGGAAGTCCTGATTCCCACTCACCACCCCAGTCCTTATAAACTGTCAGCAAAACATTTTTGCTGTGAAGTTAGTGGCAAACCCGTTACACATACACACCTGGTTTCCTTTATTCTGTGTTTTGCAAGTGTTCTCTGAAGTGCAAGATTCAGCCTTTCAAACTGGGGAAGAAAAAAAGCTATGTTGATTAAAATGTCATTGCTGAAAATTTAAACATAAGAATAGTATTTTTATACAGAGAAGAATTACTTTGCTGTCCTTGGGACCATCATCTTTTTTCAAGATGGTATAGCTGTTAGAAACAGCATGTTATAACTGTGTTTGGGATTTAGTTTATGTTGATGTCTTCAGCTCCAGTACCACTATAGCTGATATGTGCCAGTGATTGTGCATTTTAAATCTGGTGATGTGCTCTACCTCCACATTCTCATCTGGCAATAAAAACAGTACTGCTAACAAGTATAACTAACCCAACTTTCTATTATTACACATCCCCCCCGTCCCCAAACACCACCCTACCATGGATGCAAAACGCAGAAAGAAATCTTTTCAGTTTAAAATATATTCTCCTAACAGAAAAAGGCAGTTACATTCTGCAATATGCCCACAGCAAAACATTAAAAAGTGGCTCTTCTAACTAGTAATTTTTCTTGGAATATTAAGAGTTAATTTTTTTTTCAGGGCAATTTTCAGAAATGTCACGATTGAAATTGCAATAGGTAACAGACTTTCAAATGCAGCTATAAAAGATCAAGTTAGCATTCTGTGCTTCAGATTACCTCCTTTTCTGTTTTCAAGACTATAGCATTTCAAGACACTGTTAGAACCCTTTATTTTATATTTGTGGAAGAAGAATAATTTTGGTTATGTATGCTGCAAACCTCAATATCCTCCAGATGAAAATCTAGTCACGGTAGAAAACCTTTGTAAAAGGATCCCATAATAAAAGACCCTTTAGACTATCATGAAGATTAATTTACCTCAGTCCTGTGATTGCATATCCTTTCTGTAGTTCCTAATTGGAACAGATACAACACTTTCCAAACATGCATATTTCAAATTGCTGGGGCCAGTAAAGCTGTCTTATGTATGTGGTCTCTGATCCTTTGAAACCCAAACTTCCCATCAAAGCAGGGTCATCAAATAGTACTACACTGACATGATAGAATTTGGCTGTGAGGCTTGCTGTGCTCTGGCTTTTCTTTGGTTCTCGTTCCCTGAAGAAACTAGCACTTTCTACTGCATCTTTTGCTTTTTGTATTTTCAAAAGGAAAGTCTGCACACACGAAGAAAATATCATGTGAAAGCATGGCAATATATTCTGGAGACTTTTTCCAAGCAAAAATCTGAATTGAACAACTGTTCTACCATGTATATGAACACAATGTAAGTTACATCTGTGTATAAACTGGTAGAATTTGTATTCCATACAAGTGGAATGCCACCCAATTCATTATTTATCTCTGAGCAACTTTCTCTATTTTTCTGTAAACACCCAAAGAAGCAAATAAAACAATCACACGCACTTCATTATATCTGAAATTTAATCAACAGTTGTTCTGAATTCACTATGTCCTGTACTTCCATGCACAACTCACTGCTTTCATGAGGAGTTCATAAATAAATTGGGGTCATGATGCGGCCCCCTGTTTAGCAGTTTCCAATTGGAAAGAAGATGATGTTAGTCACTGACGGTTAAGTAAGGCACTATAAAGTATCTAAGCAATGAAAAATATGTTTTTAAAAAAGCAAACCACTTTTATGGAGAACTGTAATTGGGAAGATGCTTAGGTCTTGAGCCCAAATCAGCATGAGAACAGACTGCTATACTTGGACAAAGTTCCAATGAATACGACTTGAATAACTGTAAATAGCAGTGAACTTCAGTAGCTCCTCATCATAATACCCTTGACTTTACCAAGCTTTTGTCCCAGCTAATGAACTAGCCTATTGTGATTATATAATAGGCAGCTGCATACATTTATACCACTCTTTAAAGAAAAAAACCCCACAATTATTTCATTAAGAATCCCACCAACAACTGTATACTAGAAAAGCAATACAGCAATCATGACACTATAGAAGTGGTGCTTTGCCAGTTCATTCTTGAGTTAAAAGTCCTTTGCTTTATACATTTAAAGATCAGTTTAAAGGGATGAATTTCTTCTGCGTAAGTGCAGCAGAGGTAAAAAGGGGTCTACCAAAAATTGATAATGCAGAGTTTTAACAAAAGGGTAATACATGCACAGTTGCGAAAACCGATCTGCAAATAGATTTAACAAACTCCAGCACATTCAGTAAGGTAGACTGAATGTCAAGTAATGGGATTGTAATCAACTGAGTATAGAGTGTTGGCCATTTGCCATTTGTAGTCCCAATATGTACCAGTCATTTCCTTCACACTTTCCAAAGAATCGAGGCAAGCCCAAGTGAATGTTATGGAGCCACATTTTTCATATTCTTTTAACAGAGATAAACCATGGTATTCATCCCCACTCAAGCGAACTACTATGCACGCACTGTACCTATTTTCAGTTGAGCTGAGCGGAGACATAAGAATGCTTTTGTGGTAAACACAGACAGTAATGTTTTTAAAAATAGTATGGCAGGAGATGAGCACCTTAATAGGTGAAAACAGCTATTTTAATTATTTTTTGATAATGACTGATGTACGTAGCAGTATGGATTCAGTTAGGTGAATTAATGACGTGACCACATAATTTACATAATTAGACAACAAGGTGGATTTTCTCTAACTGTATCTCTATGTAAAAAGATTGCTACAGAAATACATGGATGTAAAAGGAACAATTCAAGTGATGAGTGGAAGGTTGCAAATACAAGACAAAGATATGGAAATACAGTGGAAGGCATGGTATGAAAGTGTACAAAACTGACTGTGGCAAAATTGTATCCAGAAGGGATGAAAGAGGACAAAATGAGGATATAAACTATGCAGAACTACATAAGAACACAAACTTTGAAGTCAAAAGAACTTTCTAAAGGCTTACATCTAAAGGCTTGCATAAAATGCTTTTTTAATATTTATAATTAAATGCTATTAAATTACTGTTATTATGCAGTATCTATTTACCTCAGGAAAGATTAGTTTGCAGATGCTTTCAGTTAATGTGTGCAGGTACACTCTACTTCTGCTCGTTTTCCTTTGTGGAAGGTTTCCTTGAGCATCTTTTTCATGCACCTCTTTGCAGATGGGCAAAGCTGCTCTAGAGCTGTTTTCTGTGCAGTCCTTGTCATGTTCCTCAGTAATGTGACTTTGAGTCAGTAAGGAGAAAGGACATTCCCCTGTGATCTTCAAGTCTTTCAGTTTTGTACAGAACATACTGTACGAAGTTTCTCTCTTCAGATTAAGAGTACTTGGCTTTGTGTTTAATAGTTCTCTTCTGTTTACTAACAAGAGAAGAAGATGCCAGAATAGTAGATAAGGCAACCACTGTTGAAGACTATTGGTAGCTATAAATCACCACAGGAACAAATGTGTGCCCCTACAAAACAAGAAGAAAGAAAAAAAATTAAAAACATTTATTTTCTCTCTTAAATTCCTGACACGTGACAGTTTTATCATATGTGCATTAAAATAATGGCTTTTCTAGGACCTTGCTCAGGAAAGCACTTAAACTCATGTGCCATTTTAAGCATGTAATCCCTACTGACTTCAGTGGTTCAGGTAATTAAAGTTGCGTGCATGGTTAAGTTCTTGGCTGAATTGGGGCTCTAGTGATTACAGCAGTGGAGTTTTATCTGATATATCTTCGCTCATATTGATGGATGAGGTTTCTGAAAGAGTAGAGAGCAGAATTCTAATGAGAAAACCTTTTTAATTCTTCATAAGCAGCTATTAAAAACTGCCTGATATGGCACAATGAAACTGATTTGTTATGGATACTTAAATCTCAATTTACTTGGTGCCCAAGATGTCCTTTTTGTAATAGAGAAATGTATGACTAAAGTTGGTACTTGCACTTCTGGAACAGCAAACCATCTAAGACCAGAGCTTAGCTCCTCATGTGAAAAGCCACTGACTGGTGACAACTAACATCATGGAAATCTGACCACATTACTGATGTAGTTGCTTGGAAGCACCAAGGGATTTTTATGCTTTTGAAGGTGGTATCTTTCAAACAACACATTAAAAAAAAAGGCTGAAATTTTCATTTTAATAATTGTTCCCTGTTTGTTACATGTATTTTAGTAAGACAATCTGAAAAAGGCTCTTCCCTTCGGGGCTTCATTTTGTATTGACTGAATCAGAACCTCTCATCCTCATATAATACTCTAACAAGGTAATCCTTGAGAGCTTTTGGCGACTCTGGAAGTAGCTGAAGGATTACATTTGTCTCTCTGAAGATACAGTACAATAACTCTTTCTTTCAGACACACTATGGCTTTAATCAGCCTGTGCACCACACTGCTTATTTTTGCCCCTGAAACACCCAAAGGGCTTTTAGGGTCACACAGCAACTGTACTAGGGTTAAAAATAACTAATTCCCTGATACAGGTTATCAGCTGCTTCTTTTGAAACAGCTGGAATGAATGGCAAAGCAGAGGAGTGGTGCAGACCCAGCAGGAGCGGCACGGATAAGAGGAGAAACAGGCAGAAGCTACTTTGGCTGGACCTGCTGCTGAAAAAAATATTTGGCAGAAAAGGCCCTTTTAAAGTATGCTGTAATACTGATGGTGTCAGGCCAGCTTCTAGGGGCCATCTATCAAAATTATTAAAGTATTATTTTAAGAATCAATAAACACATTGTTAAGAACAAGAGGCTGAAGAATGTTTACATAACATTCTATATTTCTGATTTCAGTTTTTACATAGAAACTCATTTGTTTCTACTGTGTGGATATCAGTAATGCTTTATTTTTTATTGCTGGATAATGTTGTGTAGCAAAGAAGGCAGTGAAAAATTTCAAGCAAGAACCACACTCTCGATACATAAATATACATAATACTTTTCTTTACAATGTAAGCATTGATATATATATAAAAAAGTGTTTTTATTCAGGAGCAATTATATAACCATGTATTACTTTACTAAAAAAGAAAAGCTGAAAAGAACCACCTTTTCTTTAGTTAGACTGATCTGTGTACTGAAATAAACTGTAAAGAAAAATAGTGACATAAATACATACGTGCACCATTGTCAAAGGATAAAAAAATTATGGCTTTGATGCATCTTACATGTATACTCATGTGTTTTGCTGAATTTGGGCCTTAAATTTCAAGACAAATCTTGATTTTATAAAATAACAGTACTAGAACTTTTTAAATCAGGTCTACCAGCATTTTGGAAGAAAAATAAATCTGAAATACATTTTTATGACAAAAATGTATAATAAAACACTTAGAACATCTCCCAGTGAATGTAATAGAGCATTTATATATGCTGCTGTTTAAAAAAAAAGTTTCTCTCTGTGTGAAGAATGTAAGACTGAAGTAATGGCTAAATTAGATACCAACGAATATTTACTGCATTTGCACTAAACTAAGAACAAAGGAAGTGAATGACCTTCAGCAATTACCAATTATTTGGGGGTTCACTTCCATGCTAGCATATTGCATTTTAATTAAATTACTTTTGATGTGGTAGGAAAAATATCCAGGCAGGTAGAATCAACTCTGTGAAGGAATTGATGCCATTATTTTACACCTGGAAAACCTGAAGTCTCCAGAAGCTGCCAGGTGGGAAGGAGAGGTCCCAGAAGATGATCATGATACAGGACTTGTTCAGGGGCAAAATGGGCAGTGATGTGAAGGTCCCTGAGTTGACAAAGCTGCTGGACATGCAGCTACTGTGTCTCCAGTTTCTTTTTGCAATGCAGCCTGCCATCCTTTGTGCTGCCGGGCACTCGGCTTCAGCCTCCTCCTGCCCTGCTAGGGACTGGAATCTGTGCTCTTGCTCTGAACGTGATCTTGGGCTCCTGCCAATGGCTACTTATCACAAAATCATCATTGATTTGCAAGAAAGTGGAGTTCCGTGATGTTTCTAGTAATAATACTGTTGTAAAAACCCAGTATCTTTAATGTACAGATCTTAAAATTCCAAACAATGATAACAGTTCCTAAAGAAAACTTTGCTGCAGAACTTTTTTCTAAGTATCCTGAAGTTCTTGTTTTCCCAGAAACAAATGCGATAGTCCTTTGATAACAGCTCAAAACCAGTATCAACTTTATAGGCATAACAATTTTCAAGCAGTGACCAACTGAAGACTCTTCCTGACCTCTGCAATGACAAGGCCTCCTAAATCATACCTTTAAAGAAACAAAGTGGAAAACCTAATTCCATGACGCTTCAGAGGATTCAAATACTGAAAAATACCCATGCATATACTAGGTCTTCCTTTATTAAAACATCAAGTTTGCATCTGGTATCCTAAGTGCATTTTGCACTTAATATAACTAAAATTCAGAAGAAAAAGTCTATTGTGTTATAGGAAAACCTGTCTCACTCAAACGGTAATTAGTAGTTTTAAAGGTGTGACAGGAGAAACATAATGAATTGCCAGCATAGAGTTTACAGAAGGAATTTCAGCAGTATAATGAACCTTTAAAAAGTATGAGAAAGATGATGGCGCACATCACAGGTTATGTAAAACATTTGCAGATGTCTTTCAAGAATAAGGAACTCCAGCCCTCCTGTTCATCACAATGTTTAAAGGCATTTTCTGACCATAACGAAAAAATAAGAAACATGAGGAAACGTGGGAAAAGTTTCTGGTTTTAATTCCTCTCCAAAAATGCTTTGAGAGAGCTCATCCCAGGGGATCATCAGTGTTTAATGTGAATTCTCCATCTCTGCCGTATTAACTGCTGTCGTATTTACCTCGGGAAGCAAACTGAAAATTAAAATTAAATAATCTGCTGTGGGATCAAACGACAAGCAACCAATTTATTCAGTGTCTGGCTGAATGCAACATAGCACTGTGCCACTCAGAAAAATGCAGATCACTTTACATAGTATAGTCATAGCAGCAGAATAACTTAACAGTGCTCAAAATGCTTTGTGCAAACATTTCATTGTATATTTACATCTACACTTGTCTTACAGCCAAAATGCCTTCCTGCATGCTTATTTGTACTAGTTGCTTCTGAATATTTTCCTCTGCTAAAACATTTCCTTGACAGTGCCATGAAATACATTGCAATGAATCAATCATACAGTAAAACCCCCTAATATTAACACAGCCATTTATAAGAGTTAAGCAATACCACTTGTGAACAGTAGCTAAAGGTGGTTTGTAATCTTAGCTTATGGACATGGCACAAAAATTAGAAGCAACATTAAAAACTTTTTTCTTATTACAAGCAGAGTCCTTTCCTCAGACCAGGACAGAATATGGTATTATGCTATAATGTCACTTTTTTTATTTGTAATCATACATATCACTTTGTTAGGTGAACTGCTGCACGTTGAGCAAGAATTAACAAAAAAAATATTTTTGCGGCAGTCAGAAGATAGCACTGACAGGATCTAACTTTCTCCAGCACGAGAGTGACTGCAGCACTTGCAGGAGCTCAGTGTGGTTTGGGAGCCATTGCCTCAACAGAAGCAGCTGTTAACTTCTGTCTAGCCTTTTTGTAAGATGGAGGCTTGCAATTCCCACTCAGCTCTAATCTCCGTGGGATTCAGAAATCTCCGCCTTTTGCCCCTTGCCAGTCAGTCAGCCTCTGCATAGAGCAACGCAGGAACTGTTACTTCTACGCACAGGCAAAACATGATCAGCTTCTAGCAAGACAGGTTAGTACCCATCACCCTATCAGTAGCAGCTCATTGTGGATTCAGCTGTTGCGCCTATCAGCAGACAAACACAGGGAAAATAACTAAATCCTGTCGTTTTGTCTTATTAATCTGAAGAGCAATATCCGCACTTTACTTCTCCTACTTCAAGTGCTGTGTGTAGCAACAGAATCAAAGCCCTGGTGATTTGTCTGTTTCCAAGGATCTTAAGGAAGCTTCTAAAATACTCAGAGGAAGTCCGCGTCAATATATAAGTTAATATTTTAAGAAGTCAATGTAAGTATTTATTAGTCTTATTAAATCCTGTACAAATAAGTAAGCTTTCTTTGGCTGCTTCATTGTTAACTTAAACCTGTTCAGAGTGCACACACCTTCAAAGCATTAATTTGTTTGGGTATTGCTGCTTTGAGAGCACAAGATGTAAATAACTGGAGGAGATGGGCAAATCGGTTAACAGATTTCTGAGTGGTAGTGAGTCATACCTAATAGAAAACTGCCAATTGTTGACTTAGGCAGAGGACATCTTGGAAAAGATGCATCCTTGTGAAGAGGAGTGAGATGTTTTCCTGCATCTCCCCAGTCAGAGACTAACCCATCAACTGAAATTTGAGGATGCCTCATTTACCCCTTTCCAGTAATTTAGTCCTGTCATTAACACAGTAAATACAATTTCTAACTTACCTGGGGATAACTGTGTCATTACACAAGAATAATTTTAAAAACATATCGTAACTTGCATATTAGGTAAAGTGCACAGTAGGGATAGGAATTCTAAATCTGCAGCAGCAACACAAACGTATCACAACACCAAATTGCATAAAGAATATAAGTCTATTACAAGAAAATTGCAAAGCCAAGGAGTTGAGCTCTAGGAAATCCCAGATATAGGTGACCATTCATTCCTAAATCATTGCCATCCTTGTGTAGATATGGGCTTTACTTACACTACAAAGTAGCACCTTTTTTTCCAGAAAGATTCCCTATAGGCTCTTTGATGGCACAGATTTTTGCTACTTAAGCAAATGCAGTAACTGATGAAAAGGTTGTTATCCTCTCTGTAGATCAGGATGAGACATGATACTAGACACTGGAATTCACAATAATTTACTGGTACCCAAGAAATTACTAGATTCAGCAATCTCAAAAAGAATATGTTTTGTTAGGCATTAACTTTTCTGCTTGTTCCCCCAAACTTCCACCCTTCTTTCTGACAAGTCATCCCTAGTTCTGATCTGTCTGTACCCCACAGTCTTACTGTTTTTTCTCCAAAGCACTAATTGCCATTGTGTGCTATGCAAGCCCAGTTCCAGTGTCCTTACTGCCAGACATAGCTCTGTTTGGGGCTATTTCTGAGAGAAGTATACTCAAAACTTTTCTGTAAGTCACAGCATACTTTTGGATAGGAAGGAAATACCACAGCACACCACAGCACTTACTCAACCATCTAGTGGAATTGAAGTGCTTACCAAGCTAAGTACGAGGTAGTAAAGCAGCTATGATAAAATAATACAAGTCATAGCAATCAATTATTAACAGTCCAAATATTTTAGTAAATCCAAATTCAGTGTTGTAGCTCATCCCAGTGTGCTATACGACTGCTTAGGGCAAGCTAAAATTCTACACCTGCTTACAAGAAAGACTTTCTCCCCACATAATGTGGAATTTCCTCACCTTTCTACCTTTTTTTTTCTTTATGAAGTGTTTTAAGAAACAGAGAAACACAATCAAGTGTTTCCTCTGTGCTCCATGTTGAATGGATTGTGATCTCTGTTGCTGCAACATTAGACAGCTACCAAGCCAGGAGATGAAGAAAATAATTACCTTCGTTTTCGAGAACAAAATAAGTTATGTCCTTTTCCATCTTGTCCCTATTGTAATCAGCAGAAAATAAGTTTCACAGAATACAGAAGTAGACTTCAAAGCTGCTGATATGCCTCATTTTAAAGTCATCATGAGACAGACACTGCTGCTGCTTTAAAATATTTGTGTAATAACACCAAGCTCTATACCTTGATATAGAAACCAGTGTTCTTGAAGACAGGGAAAACCCCTAGTTTTAAAGTATCACTGAATTTCTGGTACTCATTTTGTGACTGACTCATTTCCCCTCTAATGGTCTGAAGCAAATCCCTGGATCCAAATATAGCCCTGGGAGAAGCCCAGACTCCAGATGTGAAAGTTATATTGCAGTCACATCTCTGGTTTCAATTAAAGGCACAGGGGGAACCCTAATTACTGCACCCATGTTTTGGCATGTAGCTAAAGGAAGGGCTGATTCCCAAATGTTGCTTATAAAATATATATTTGGCATTTTAAGTATCACATGTACTTTCATAGGGTAAATATTTTTCCTATGCTAGGACCAAATAACAGGGAGGCATGCTGAGAAGATAGCGTGGGAAAAATATTCTCTTCCTGTGAGTCAAAGCCTATCTGTGAAAACACTCCATAGCAAGCCCAGCAGGCAGCCTCATAGCACCTGATTCTCTGCTTCCCCCCTCACGCGTTCAGGCGGAAACAGCAGCCCTTGGATGTGGCACATCCTCGCACCCTCACCCCTGGTCCAAAGCATGGCTTGCACCACCAGATAAGCAACTTACGATGCAGATACTGCCTCCTGAAACCCCAGCATCCTTACGCTGTGGGAGCCCTTGAGGTTGACTGCTCGTAGGCATTTTTTCTGAGACAGCGCTAAAGATAGCTCACAAACAGTAGAAACAACCTGCTGTATGTAACCACAACACATTATTCAAATTGATTTTTTTTTTTTGAGAAATCCTGATACTGAACTGACAGAACTGATGTACCTCAAGTGATCCGGGTACCCAGATGAGGAAGAAATGGAAACAGAGGAGGTGCTTGCAGTGAGGATAAGCAAAACCAAAACCAATCCAAAGTGTCTGGAAACTATTCTCACACTTTAAAGAAATGTATTTTAAATATAGCATTTAATCTGCATTTGCAGTCTGTGAAATTATAATACTTTCATGAAAATCATAAGAGAAAAGCTAAGAAATAAATTTGTGTCTTCAGAACTCCTTCTTTTCAAGAATTAAAATTTGTCCTGAGGACACGAGGTGTTCATGACAGCAGGAGTTAAATGTAAAGATCGAAGTCTTGCTAGAAGCCAATGGAATGTAAATTAGAATCCACAAAAGGAGAAGTGCTGTGGTTACAGAATATGAAGTAATTGTCAATTGTTGTGCTTACTGATTCTTTCCAAATACCTACTTACAGTTGAATCTCTGAAACTTACTACTGCATACAACTTTACTCATTTAAGTAGACCTCTAGCTTCAAATGTCTGCAAAATCCGATTTTTCTTTAGTTCATAGATCAAAAACATTTTTAGGAGCAAAGAAAGTAAAAAATAATTGTAATTATTCTGTAGTAAGAGTGAAATCTAGTAACTGTTTATCTCATAGTGTTTTTCACTGAAATCTTTAGCTAGTATTCATGACTTAGCCAGGACTGCTGTATCTTCTATAATAAATGAAACAATAAACTATTTAAAATTTCCAAATTTCTAACAACGCATGAAGTAACTTCTAATTTGAGAACCATCGTCTGGATTAACTGTGAAGCATCTTCAGAGATGATATAATAATTCTCCTACTTCTTCAAAGACGCTTAGCTTGCTGAGACTTGTACATGCATGTATTCATCTCATTGAAGCTGAATGTGGGTAACTGTTTATGCAACTGACACACAGGTTTGCATAAATACCGTTGTTGTTATTGTTTTCCCAAAGATACTGGAGCATTGTAGAGCAATATAAAACATTGATAGTAGTGTCTTATGACAGTGCATATGGTTAAATATTCCCTTTGTGTTCACAGCTTTAAATTATAACGAACAGCAAGTTTTATAAATAATGGAGTACTAAAAGTTTCTCTGAACTCTATAGATCTCAGAGAACAGTTTGACGACTAGGTCTGTAGAAAGCAGTGTGTTTCATCAGTACATTTCAATTGCAGAGTTTTCTGACTGAATATTTGCCAGCTGCCACTTCTGTTTACAAGGTCTACAAAGTCATTTTCACACTGAAAATCACCGACAACTACCTTTCATATTTATTCACAGTTAAGCACTCATGCCAACTCCCATTGAAGTCAATAGCAGGTCTCTGGATATAGCAGGAATAAGGTTAAACCTAACAGTTCTGTGACTGCTGTCACAGAAATACTGATTTGCATGTTTTGTTATTTTGAAGCAAAATACAGCCTTGGCTTTTTTCATTTTGGGTTTTTGCAGGTAGGTGTGTAGATGTGATGGTAAACACAGAACTGAAGTAATTTGAGATTCTGGAAAAGTTAAATACTGTGCACGGGAAGCTAATAACAGGAACTTCTAATTATTGAAAATGGTTTATCCTGCAGCAGCGAGGTCACGTCCTTGTAATTTTTCTGATAGGGAAAAAAATATATTGATTGAAGAGGTGTATTCAGCCACAATAGATGCTTTAAGAGGTGTTTTCACAGCCATCATGCAGCTGCTGATTCTGCTTTACCTACAGCCCATGACAAAGAAAGCAGTTCTGAAAAAGAGGAGAAATCAGCTACTTTCCCAATTTTGCTCTTCCATGGTATCTGCAGGGCAGGACCAGCAGGCACCTTCCTTTTTGATTAAATGCTTCCAGATGGTTTCTGCTATAAAACATGTAAAATAAATTAAACTGCTGATTTGGCCATGTGCACTGTAAATTAGTACCTTCATTTTTTATTTCACTGATTGGCCTATTCACAGCCCATCCCTTTCAAAATCTGCCATTTTAAAAACGATTTGAGTACATGAAAGCAGTGGATCTTACCTTTGTAAAGCACAGTTCCAAAGGCTATCAGCACATCTTGTGAGACTGAATGCTCAAGGAATACATTACAACACCAATTTCCCTGTTGAGTATATCACTTAGATGCTTTCTAATAGTTTTCTGGAAAATACAGCAGATACACACTTACAGCAGAGAAAGCTAGGCAAAGCTGGTAAATATGTAAATTTATATTGTCTTTAAAAATGCAGGGTTCTTTTTTTCGCTAAAATGATGAAGCAAAGTAAAGGTGAGGTGTTTTGTAAAATACTGAACTTGCATATGTGGTATTAAGAGAAATTAATGTCGTTAATTAATCACAGTAAATATGCACTTAACGGCTAATACTAGCCAGCTGTTAGTGTGTACCACCTCTGTAAGAAAACTAAAAATTAAATAAATCAAGAGGCAGATCTTGGCTTCCTGTAGAATGTTCAATCTGTGATGCTTGTTATTGTCTGCAGTGCAATTGCTAGAGTTATCACAGCTACTGATCTATTAAATCCTTCCGTTCCATTTATTCTATTTTTCTTGTAAGCATGGGAAAAAAATTAAATTGCACAGAGTGTTTGCAGATGACTTTTGCGCCGGGAAAGTCAGCACATGCAATGACAGCAGCAGGGAGAAGGCAGCATGCAAAACTAACTCAGAGGTAACTGCCATATTCATCACATATTCTGTATGTGGAATTTCCCCTTGGCCTTGGTGGCAGTTTGATGCAAAGACTGAGGTGAAAATGTGGCCCTGAGGAAAAATAAACTGAAAATATTTATGGGTGGTTATTCAACTTTGACACTTCTATTTAAAAACAAAAGGAATGTGTGGGACAGACTATAGCAGAAATCTAGGTTATTCAGACCTAGAAATGTGAGATCCTTTACAAAGAAATTTCTCAAGTCATTATTAAAATGTAGCTTCTTGTTTTAATAATATTTTCAGTGAAAATCAGAGGGTCATTGAGGCATTGACCATGAGGCAAAGGAAAACACGTGACATATATGCTACCTTTCCAAACCTTCAGTAGTGCTAAACAACAAAGAAAAGATGCATCATTATAGCTAAAAAATACTATCAAATAGTCAAATTAATAATAATATCAATAATATCAAATATTCTCAAGCCTCAGTCAGTGTTGCTCCCTGAGTTGTAACAGATGCATTTAGAAAGAATTAGCGTGCTCCAAACCATACATTATACCAATTCAAGTGCATAAGATGTTGAATTGCAGCTTCTTGTAGCAATATCAAACTTGAATATTAAATCCCACAAAAATAAAAATAATGTCATCCAACCTTTTTAAACTCTACTGTCTGCTTCTGTTCTGGATATTTCAGTGCCAGAATGCCAGGCACAGACTGGCACAGAAACATATGCTTGGCTCGAAATGCTTGTAAATTCCATTGAAATGGACTGATTTCTGCGGCAGGCACTTCAGATTAACAGAGATTAAACAGATTAGAAGATTTGGAGGAATGGAAATCCAGGAAAAGGTTAACAAAGAACACAGTGCAATCACTGGCCTCTAATTTGAGGTACAAATGCAAGGTTTAAGTATGGCGGTAAATTAAATGTATTTTAACCATAAGGATTCTCCTGCTACTTCTCGCACAAACTTTTGTGCCTTTCTGGGCCAGGCCCTCAGGTCTTTCTCTCATTGGGAAAATGCAGATAATTTTTCCATAAATTGAGGGAGATGATTTCACCAAAGAACTTGGATTTTCCAAAAGACTAGAATAATACGAAAAATTCTTACCAAAAAACATGTTTGTCATCCAAACTAATATGCTTCTGTGATACAGAACCTGAACTTTGTGCATTGTATGAACCACGGGGTAAACTTCCTGGAGTTATTCTAGGTAGAGTACCTAGAACTGTCCACAGTTCTTCATCTCACAACCTGTATAATTGCATTGACTGCAACAATGTTAACATCACAGTATCTTTACCAAAGTCTGAAAGATCAAAGCTTTGCTCCGTTTCTCAGATAGCATAGTTTTTCTCATTTATTGCAGCATTATTTTGCAATATCTGCTTTTCTTTATTATGTGAGAGATAAAAAGGACAGAAGGGAGATACAGAGGAGCAAGGAGGAAAAAACAGAAGAAAGTTGAGAAAGAAGCCTATAGAAGGACATATGGATTAAAAAATCCATAAGAAAGAAGAAAAACATGGGCAATAGAACAAAACAATTTGCAAAGGCACAGACAGTTCTCTTGCTGATATATTGCTTTTTCTCTACTACAAATCCACTAAAGCATGGTGGGTACTTATGCAAATAATTTTCCTGTAATCTGACAATATAGTCTATAGAAAATGTTGAAATAATTTCAAGCAGCTTTTCAGCAATATTTTAGATTTTAGGGGAATTTTTTTTGTGGTAGTTACAGCTTGTGTTTCAACCAGCTCTGGTGGTTATATATTATTCTTTGTTGCAAAATTAAGGAAGGATATGTCTTTATCGTTCTGACGTGGCTGCCGAGATCCAATTTCTAGTTTCAGTGTTTTCCCTCAGTAGCATCTAATGGGAGGCAGGTGGTGACATACCTCGTTTTGCTGCATTGTGTAACGAGGTTACCCTGTGTTATTAAAGAAGTAAAAACTTTCTAGACTTGAACATTTCATATATGTTATTTTCCAGTATTTTGTTTTAAACATCATTCATTTGCAAGCTAAAGGCCAGATACATAGTGTTACTGACTTAAGATTTCATAGTTTTACATTTAATTTTTTAAAGATATTTCACTTCTCTTTTATAATATGTCTATAAGGAACCTCTTTCCTCTCTCCATCAGGCCTTCTGAAACAACAGTTAGTGCTGCACATGCATCTGAGATGCCAGGATGGAAGCACGACTCCCCTGGCTTCCTCGAAGGTCCTGACCTGCATTCCAGTGTGGCAGCATGAAACTGCACTAGTGTCAGCAACCAGCAATAACGGCCAGCCAGACCTTCCTCCCACTGTGCCACCACAGAAGGTAAGGAACTGTAAGGGCACTCAGTTCTTAGTTCAAGGTGTGGCTATTTATGCTTCGGTGCTGGGAATCTTTGGGTTTCAGTCCTCAGGCAAAATGAGGACACAACACAGCCTGAGAGTCTTGCTCTAGAGTCTAGGGCTCCAATTGAGAGCACCAGCTAGAGAGAAGTGGCAGCAGATAGGCATGTGGAAATGACAACTGACAGATGGACATTAAGTGCCAGTCATCCTTGAAGGCTGAAATCTGAACCCTGAAGTGGCAGGCAATGACTGCGGAGGACCTTGGCTGCATTGCCTTCACTGAGGTAAAGGGGTCATCTCAGATTTACTTTGTTGAGAACCAAAACTAATAGGAAATGCAACTGATATACATCTTTGTCTCAACACTTCAGCTTATATAATGATAGATGAACTACCCAGATATCGTAACACTCACTTTCAGCGTAGCAGCCGTCCCACAGCAAAGGCTCTTCAAGTACTATTTCCCACCAAAATGTTAAAGAACGGCCACTCTGTACCTGCTGTTTTCTGAATCTGTAAAATGGGTATCCACCACTGAACACCTGGGGGTCTTTTTATTATATTAAGAAACCACATTAATTTCAAAAACAGGGCCAAATAATAGGATGTCTCCAACTTCCTATGTTGCATACTGGTGCTGTGAATAGTAGCTCCAAGCCAGCACAGAAAACAGTTCAGCTGTTTCAGAGGTGAAAGGGCAGAGAGACTAGACAGTGAACTGTGGCAGAAAAACTAAAAATGAACCAAAATCAAATTCTGGCCCTAGCAAGTTCATGTGTACTCAGAGGAGTACTCAGAGGTTTTGAATGTCATTTAAATATTACCCAGAAAATAAACACTCCTTTGACTGGAAAGTTAAATTTATTGTGAACTGAGTTATTGATAAAAGAAATCCCATAACAAATAATAGGTTCCACATTTGTGTATGTGCACAGAAAGAGGATGGTGCAATAGCAAGTTCCCCTGTTTCTGGAAATGTACAAAATTCCATGATGAACAGGCTGAGAGACGATGTCTACAGTTGGGGCAGAGGGAGGGAATGAGAGGCATGAGTTCCTAGAGGATATAACTAGAGACCTAAGTTTAAGGATAAAGAAAGGTAGTTTCTCTTCCATTAAGAATTTCCTGCCAAGATGAAGACGGTATTTTTTTAAGCCTTTTGGTATTCTGGAGCATCCGGAAGCATCATGAATCTTGAGCAGTTTGTACTCTCAGTAGGATAAAAAAAAAAAAAACAGGGAGGAAATTAAGTTTGCTGCACTGTGTATAGTCTTCCTTTACATGGGGTCAGAAACCTTTGACATTTCTACTTACAGTTTAAGTGATGTTGAAAATTCAAAACATTAGTTTTAAATATTTATACCTGGTGAGTTCCAACGAGACAAACGCGCTAACTTTACAAGTATCCTGTGACAATGGAGAAATGAAGGTCTCACAGTATCACAAGTATCTTTGCAGAATATTCATATTGTAAACCTTTGCTCTGAGTTTTTAACTCTGTTTATAACAAGGATCTAAATCCCACACTGCCCATAATATATTAAACTGACAACAGGACTGCATTCCTAAGTAATGCAGCTTCTTTGCTGAAAGACGGAGTACCAAACCTAAGTAAGTTTAGCATTAAAGATCCAAATGCATTTATTAATATTTTACTAAAGATTATGAGTGTATTCCATGGTTGTAGAGTAACAGCTGGGAAAGAAAACAGTGAGGATATGTTATATAAATAAACCTCCTTTTTTTGCCTATTTATTCCAGCATTAGATAGATACTGTTTACAATACAGTACATTACAGCAACTGCAATGAAATTATAACTGTATCTTTTATAAATATATCAACCCCATTAGATGCTTTTCTGCCACTACTACTCTCATTTCAGTTTCTTATCTTATTTTTTCCCTATTCCAATTTATTGCTAACAAAAATGTGCCCACAACATGGGCAGGGATGGATGTTCTTTTTTAGCTTTTGCCACATGTAAGTCATAATCCTGTATTCCATCAGTACTCCTTGCTCTTCACCGCTTGAAAGCCTATTTGAAAAGATACTTTTACCTTTTAATTCCCCTCTGTCTATTGTTTCAACCTATTTTTGCTTAGAACTACAAATTATTTTCAAAGAGAAACTGGAAGGAAGATATCATGAAACAACATTTCATATATTAACAGTTAAAAACACTTTTTTACTGATATTTGTTAGTGTCAGCCTCTAATCTTCTAAGAGAATAATTATTCTGTCATTATATCTACCACTATCATCTCATGCATGGTATAGTTGCACACTTCAAACTCTAAGCCGTGACGCTGTTGGTTCTAAAATTTACCATTGTTAGGGTCAATGACTTTTTCCACATATAGTTGACTGTCATGCTGCGTCTCTCACAGATCTGGAGCATGTGACATGCAGAGTAAGTGCAGAGCTGATCTAAGTTGATACTAATTTTCAGCTCAGCTGTAGATTTACAGTGTCATACTACAAATGTAGTCTCTGTCTCATAAGCCTATCAAAATGTTTTGCAAGCTATGCCTAACTCGTGACTGAAAGAGTGGTCTCCTCTATGCTATTTCATTGCCATCACACAACCAAATGTTTTTGTCTGTGAAGCGAACTATTTCATTACTTTTTAGCATTCACGTAGGCCACCATTCAGTCAGTGAGACTGATACTTGGTCAACATGCGGAAATTCTTATGGAGCCTTTGCTTAAACTCAAATACTGGTATTTAACCTTCTGCCTAGGGAGCTCATCCTTGGGCAGGTTGCTCAGCAGAGAAATTGCACCAATGTTATCTTGCATTCTGCTTTTTCTCTATCGCTGTTGCTAGGTGTATTATTTGTTTATTTTAACCTCCCAGAAGGCCCAAGTTAAGATCAGGGCCATGCACAAATATACAGTAAAAGATGATGTTTGACCTGGAGGGTTTGCCCTCTGAATAGCTAAGACAGAAAAATGGGATTCAAAAGGAAGCATTATGATGCTTCTTTTAGAAGTGGTGAAATAAGGCATGCCGGAGATCACAAAAGAAAGACTGCAGCTGAGCTAAGAAGGGAATCCAGTTCTCTTGAACAGAGTTGCACAAGTTTTTTGGCCAGGAGTTTAGAAGATCTGAGTGATCTCCAAAAATCAGGTCAAACCTTATAAAAATTTGCAGCCAGATTTCAAAAATAAATATGGGATCGAAAAACTTGCACATTTCTACAAGTGAAATTCATATAGATTTTGCAGGTAGGATTCATAAAAGGGTGTAGGTGCTATATATAAAAGCAGAACAGGAAGGTGTCCTCACCCCACAGCTTAAAGCCTAACCCACATCAGGTTTAACTTCATTCTCTCGTTTCCGAAAGCTCTGTAATTGCTTATAGGAAAGGCATTTCCTCTTGCCTGGTTTTATCATCATCATGCAACCTGTTTGGGAACATGTAACTTTAACCGCATCAAAATAAGCATTTAATTCAATCTAAAATAAATTGTAATTATTCCTGTCACGATTTCCTGAAGTTTTGAGAGAAAAAAATCAGTTCCACATTGACCAAAAGCCTTGCTAAGTTTCTTAAGCCACAAGACTATCCTTCCCTTCATATGTGGAATTTCCCATGTGGAAATTCTAAAACCCTACCCCTAAACATGCTTCGTGAGTTTTATGGACTAATGGCTATATTGTCACCAAAATTTGAAGTTTATCAATCCACCAAATATTTTTCTCAACATGAGGCAGGCAGGTTTTTGCACTCAGCTTGACAGTGCAAATAGACAACTATACGACAATTTTGGCAAAAAAAAAAAAGGAAATTTAAAGTTAGATTGATGCATGCTTTCTCCAAAGACATGGAAATTTTGCCATTTTTAGCAGTGCTATTTAAAACAGGAACTGCAATGAGTATTTTAGGCTCCAGGGTGCCTGCAGTCAGGACTAGGGAGCCACACAGCTATTAATATAAGCAGACACCCCTCCCTATTCACAGCAGCTGGGTATACTGTCTTGTGTTTTCAAATCATAGAAATAATTATGAGCAAATACAAAATCGCAATTTTTCCAAGCAACACACTGAAAATCTTGCTGAGGTGTTCCTCCATTGTAGTCAGCCTTTTACTAATGCTCTTTCATGTGTGAAGAGTTTCTGTATTCGCCGAGGAGGGAAATCAGATTTCCCTGAACAACTTTTGTCAGTCTCCATCTGTATCAAGTGCCAAGTGAAATGCAAGGTTAAAATGAAATTTAACACACATTTACCTTGGTCAGCATTAGAAAGGCAGTCATCACACTCCTTTCTAATATACCATAGAGAAACCCATTTCTGGGATCTCAAAAATAACTGCTATTATTCATTAAAAGTGGAGAGTTTAGCAGCAACCTACTGTATCATCACAGAAACCATAAGTTTTACTGTACCCTCCGGAACTGATGACATTCTAGACTTAAACCAGGAGGATTTCCACAAAATATATTTTCCCCAAAGGAGTGATATATTTTTGCTCTGAATACCTTAGAATGAGGCTAGGGAATAGATTCACTTCATAAATGTATGTTTCTTTCAACTTCCATTTGTGGAGGAGAAAATAATCAAAGGATTTTAGCACACTGCCTTATAGTAAGAAATTTTTACTCACACTGAAACAATCGGATGACTTGCATGGGATACTCCCTGCCGCTCTGTCATACAAATAGCTGTCTAAGGGCTAGACTCCACAACGCTTGATAAAATCTTTGGAACTGGCTCCAGCCTCCTCCATGATGATGCACACACCCTGCTTTCTAGATTACAACCCACACAATTAAAGCTCTCTTCCTGAGCCACTGCATGGCTGACCTATTTTCTATATGGACTTAGCTGAAACAATCAATGGGCATAGCCATGCGTAAAGTGCAAGGCAGAGCCAAACAGTCCCAAGAGAGGGTTTCAGACAGCTCTGTGCCCCATAGCCCCCCCATGCAGGGATGCAAGTCTTTGGGCATTTTTTGCCTTGCCCTAGGGCAGAGAAGTGGCCTTGGCACTCAAGCAGGGACAGCAGAGCATTCCATTCGCATTCAGGCAGATACGTATGCATAGGAGGTACAGGCAGGGGGTCTCATGAAAGAAGTACTCTCAGAAATAATACATAAGGTCACAACTTGGTTGTCATCTAGGCTTAGCAGGCTGCCTGTAAGAAACTAGCCTGCTGGTGCAGAGGTGCACAAGGAGGTGGCTTGTTTGAATACTTCTACTAGCAGGGCACTGTTCTCTCCGAACAGCTTCTAGTATGGATATGCAACCGCAACACTCAAGTTCAAGGAGCAGGGAGGGTGCCTAAAAGTAGCACTGAGGGTCTGAACTATGGAAGAGAGCATTTCAATCAAATGAGAATGTTAGTTAAAATATGCCACGGTTAAATGCGAAAGCAGTAATATTCTTGGCAAGGGCGTTGATTCAGCTTAACAAAACTATCATATAATAGGAAACATGAATGAAAAATAAGTGGAAGTGAATATCACAAAACACTATGCTCTGATAGGGTGAGATTCTCCCGAAGGCTGAAGGCCTGTGGAAGCCCTAAAGCTCAAATTTACTTGGGGTCTGAAGCAACGAACACGACTTGGTGAGGTCTCTCTATGGTGAAGTAAAATTAATCCCTAGAGAACGTATTTGCTCTGACTTAGGTCATGAAGCAGCAGAACAACTGACAGCAGTAAAACCTGCACTCCTACGAAAAGGGAGTAGATGTCAGCTTGCCCCAGACCCCACATCTACAAAAATAAATAAGCATCCTGTATGAGCTACAGGCTATAAATGAGGAGCCAAAATGGCAAAGCAACACTAGCACTGACCTAAGGGTGGCATCACCTCAGTAAGACAACAAAATCTGGAAGAACAGCATGTTACCAAATGAGTAGCAACCAATACCTGTGTTACAAGTAAAAGGCTTCATTAGAGCTATTAACATCGTCATTTCAATTGTTTCACAGCAGGTGGATCTATAAGCAAAAAACTTATAAAAAAACCCGCTGTCTCTAGCAAATTTTACTGCCTTTATTTAAAAAAAAAAAAAGAGTTGTTGTTTACGCCCTAGCCAGAAGGCCTAGCCCATCTATGCACATGCTTAAATCCTATTGGAATATTAACATTAAATAGATACTAATATTCTGTCCTGAAGAGTGTTGCTTTCTTGAACAAAGACTTATGCCCTGATCACTGACTTAATCATATTAATATCTGTTCAATGATAAACTTGAATTGAACTCCTGGTACAACTACTCATGCAAGACTTGCTGAATATATATCATATATATTAGAGCCATATCTCAAATGCTCAAAACATGCTGAAAAGAATATTCAAAGTACGAAACATGCTGAAAAGAATATTCAAAGTAATTTCAAATGTGAGATTTGGCTTAATTTAAATTTCAAATGCTAAAAATCTTAATTGCAACACTAGGAATCTAAATAAATGCAGTGAATTTTAATAAACACATAGAAAATAAAGATCTTTAAAAATGAGAAAGTACAAAATGTGCAAGGAATTCCAGCAAAGAAACTCTAATGGCAGCTCTCCACAGCTCAATTTTCATTTGCTAATAAAATGTGCAAGCTGAAACATAATGATTTCTAAATATCATTACAACAAAATTCCTTAAAGTGTGTCCTGTAGTTTCCACTAACTATTTTAAAACACTGCTTTTTGCCTACACTGGACTTTTCTTAAATAAATAAGTTTGTATAAAAAAAGAAAACTTGCTGCTTGTCTACAGAGTAAATATAAAATACAGCCAGTACCTTCTAAGAAATATTTCCTTGTTGATAATTTAGAATGCTGTGTCTGTTTTCTTAGATTACTGAGGTGCTTGATTTTTTATTAACTAAGCTATAACTTACAACATCTTTTGGTTTAACAACTCATTCCAGTTGAAAGGAAAATAGCTGTATTTGCTAAAAACTCTACTTTGACTTCTTGGATTGCTTATTTTGAGTCTCAGTATTTTTTTAGAATTTCGAACAGATGGCATTTATCTTCATAATGGCTGTGATATTTTACCTTTTATTACATGACATAACCAGGTTTTGACGGCTACTGATGTTTTGAGTATTATATTTTAATATAAACTCTTATTTATGTTTTGATTTCACTATGGCATCTGGTTTGAAACAGACTGTGGCAGAATGGTTAAAGACAGACTTTTTAAAGAAAGCATTAATCAGAATAAGACAAATATACAAGACTTTAGTACTTAGTTTTATGGACATGACATTAAAGTCTAACCTTGACATCTCATTTTTAATGGTTCATTGAAAACTTAATAGAATAATTTAAGTGAATACTCAGCAAGTGAACCAGTGGGAGAGGGGAAGGTGAGCCGTTTTATTGATAATGTCAAAAAGGATTAAAAACCCACTGTAGAAGTTCCTCCTTACTTTCTCCTCCAGTGTTTGCCTCATGATCTTGCACTGTCATGACTCGTTATACCTGCAAGCTACATAATTCCACGGAAAAATATACAACCAAGAGATCTCAAGATATGATTTCCTTCTTTCTCCTTATTTTTCCTGCCTGTTTTAGATCAGCACGATTTCAGCAATTGCTTTTCTCTTCTGTGAATGTGGAGCATGAAGTCTTTTATATCACCATTACAGTATTCCTCATGCTTCCTTACAATCATCTAGTTCATTTAAGGTTCTTGCTATTGGCAAAGCAAAGAGAATAGTCATCAGAGCTGCGGAACGTATGGCCATATGTAGCGCCCCAGAGCAACACAATCCAAGCAAGAAACTTCTCTGCAATAAAGAGAACTTCCCATGCTTGCTTTTGGAACATATTTGCACACATTCTCTGTTTGCTTAAATTGCTTAAATTCTCTGATTAATTATGTAAAATAGTCTGTTACTAGAATCTCTTTCCAGCATGGGCTGTCACCACCTTTTGTTCCTAACCCTAGAAAAGCAGCGGACTCATTTATGTGTTTTAAAGTGTATGCTTCCTTGCGCGTACTTTCTCTAGTCTGTTTCTGTAGTTCGGAAACAAATCATCTTAATTGTAACTCCAAGAAAAGGGAGTGGCTCCACTGGGAGTTTTGTCTTAGGAAAAACTATAAGATTAGACCATTTCCAAATAAGTAAAACACTTGGTTCTATTCACAGAAAGATAATTAAACTCTTACACTTGTTATAAAAAATTGCTCCGTTACATTTTTCTGTAACTCTGTAGTCTGAGACTTGACAATGGAAAATCTGAGTGAATAAAAATTTCTTTTTTCCTACTAGTATTTCAGCTATCAAAAACCTTACCATTTCTCTTTAGACCAACCCGTATGCAGCACAGTGTAACCTGTAGTCCACTGAAAGGGCACAGCCCAAATACAGCATTACAAACAGTTCATTTCACTGTAATACTCATTTTTAGCAACACTGCATCCTTGCTTAGGACTTTTTGCCTGTTAATTCATCCTTCAAACTTAGAAAGCCATCTCATTACATACACAAATTAAGCGACCAGCTCTGAGAATAGAGCCATTTTAGGAGCAGCATGAGATCGAGCTTGAGAGAATACGTAAGATGTACGAAAGTACTCCTTTACACCCGGGAGAAAAACTTTTCAAGTGTCTCACGTTTATGCTCAGACATGATTTTATAAAGGGACTACGAGGCCTAGGCTAGTAATCGTCCCTAAACTTTAGCCACAGAAACAACTCTATCCACTCAGAAAAGGAATTACAAGCCTAAAGTCCTGAAAAAATAGAAAGAATAGCAGAGCTAAGAAAATCGACCGAAAAAGTGAACTGCCAATCATAATGAATACAACACAGTTTGGGGTTTCGTTTATTCCTCCTAGGAAAAAACAGAATTGAAATAACTGCAAAAATGAAGTTATTGTTAGAGCATCAAGTATGCGATCAAACACCAGGTTTGCGTCTAATTCATGAAGTGCAATGATATGAATTACTCTGAGAACCAGGTAAGAAACCTTACCCGAGCATAATGCGGTAAAACTAGTCTGAATGCGTTTAATTAGCTCGACGGGCAGCGGCAGTTAGCGAATTCTTAGAAAGCCTCACAATGCACAAAGGCCGCCGAAGTACCCCTCGTGGCTGAAGACCTCAGCGAGCTCCCAGATCGCTTCCAGCCCCGAATCGCTACATATGTCGCTCAAGACCACATGTGGCTCGGGGGGCACGGGGCAAACGGGGCTCGGGCTGCCGAGGGGAGGGGGCTTCCCGCGCCACCCCCCACTCCCCCTCCCCCCCGCCCCGGTCCCCCCCCGCACCCCCCCTTTCCCCGGATCCCGGGGCTCAGCACGGCGGGGCGGCGGACCCGGCCCCGCTCCCTGCCCTGCCCGGCGCGCCCCGCTCCCCCGCGCCGCGGCCGGGCGCCCCGTCCCAGCGCTGTCCAGGGTCCCCGCCGCTCCGCTCCGCTCCGCTCCGCGCCGCTCCGCGCCCCGCTCCGCTCCGCGCCCCGCCGCGGGCGCCGCTCACTCACCATGGCGCCGGGGGAAGGGGGCGCGGGGCGGGGGTGGAGGGGGCTGCCCGCGGCCGCGCAGCCCCGCGGAGGGGCTCTGGGCGAGGCGCCGCTGCCGATCGCCGGCGCCGCAAAGGTGTATTTGGGGAGCGGGCGCGGCGCGGCGGCGGGGCCGCCCGGGCGGCGGGCGGGGGCCCGGCGGGAGGGGCCTCCCCGCGGGCCCAATCAGGGCCGGGGCGGGCGGCCCCGGGCCGCGGCGGGGGCGGGGGCGGCGGCCCGGGGGGGAGGCGCGCTGACCCCGGCAGCCCCGCGCCGCTCCGCCGCCGCCGCCACCGGCCCCGCCGAGCGCCGGTGGTACGGAGAGCCCCTCGGGCGGCGATGGGTGGTGGTGCGGGGCTTCCGCGGGGCTTCGGAAAGGGCACGTCCTGCCCTGCCGCCCCCCGCTGCCGCGTCCGGCGTGCGCGCTTCCCCGCCGCCGTGCGGCACCGCACGAACGGAGATTTCGAGAAATGCCCGTTTGCGCAGAGTCAGGAGCTTCTGTTTTGCAGCGTCCGCACGAGTAGCAGCCAGTGTCACCAAGGGGTGGCAAGGCGTTGTGGTCACGCCTGTCTTTTCCACACAAGTGTCCTTCCAGATACTCCTTGATTGGGAAACCCTCTGCTACGGTGTTTGTTTTATTTGCACTTTTCCTACCACGGCTTTGATTTACTTGTCGCTAGTGATATTCCGTGCAATCTGTAATCCGTACATTTTTATTGTAGCTTTGGAGTGCAACTATTATAGCTAAGCGATGACAGAAGGGAAACAATACCTTTTCAAATAAGCACAGAAAAAAAGAATCATTCAAACAGCTTCGGAATATCGGATAGTCAAGTTAAGTTCAATTTAGAGCACAAACTCATGCAACACTTTTTATGGAGTTGCCCAGGTCTGAAATCATACTCTTAATTCTTGGATGTCACCATCGAAACAGAACGACAACTCCACAGTTTTTAAATCTTCACAAATGCCATAGCATATTCATAGTATTTTCACTGGGAAAACATTGGATGGATTTTGGAAGCCCAGGGTCAGAAATAGTTACTTTGTTGGACTTGAACAGTGAGTGACCTCACAGTAGGATTAGTTGCCTTGTCAAGTCACATAGAGTCATAGAATTGTCGAGGCTGGAAGGGACCTTTAAGATCATCGAGTCCACCCATCAACCTAACACTGCCCAAACCACCACTAAACCATGTCTCTAAGCACCACATCTACTCGTCTTTCAAACACCTTGAGAGATGGCAATTCCACCACTTCTCTGGGCAGCCTGTTCCAAAGCTTGACAACCCTTTCTGTGAAGAAATTTTTTCCTAATATCCCATTTAAAAGAGAAGATTTCACCAGGAAAAACACTGCTGTAAGCTGAAGGATGAGTTTGGAAGAGCACCATATCTACACTGCAAGAGAAGAAAGGGTATCATTTCTTGTAGCTCACTTTTGTAGCTTAACAAGTTAGTGTGGAAGAGAGAGTTGAAATCAGCCAAAACAAAAGCAGCACATCTTCAAGTGGTTTTGAACAGAACAGCTTTGCACAAGAGAGGGTCTCAAAGCTCAAGGTGTGAATGTTTTGTTGCCTCCTTGACTGTCAGAACTGAAAAATGGTTTAATAAATATATCTGCTTCACACCATGCTTCCCTCTCCGCAGTGTTAAAAGAGAAACCTGTCAGCTAAAGAGCTGATGAATTGCTTCAACCAAGCCAAAGCCCATTTTGTTGCCATTTCTGAAGTTATTGACAAGCAATGTGAAGCTTAATTGAGTGCTAAATAGTCTAGGACATTGTGTACCTCATAAAATTACTGTATTAATAGATAATGTATTTGCAGCAGTCTCTTGCCTCCACAAACAAAGATTAGTGTCAAGGCCAGGTGCTGTCTTCCCAATGTTCGCCCTCACCTGCAAACTACCCTACCTCTTGCTGTTCAGTCTCACTTTTCTTGCCTCAGGGAATCAGCTTTTTCTGTTAAAAAAAAAAAAAGTAGAATCAGCTTCTAAGCAACTGATATAAATGAATTCCATGGTCAAGTTTCTGTACCAAAAAGGAGTAAGAGCTTCTGTTGCACATGTATATATAATCAAATATAAGGGCATCATAATTCAGAGCATAATTAGCACTCCTAAACTGCCATTTACCGGCATCTGCTGTATTTAAATAAGGTTCTCAAAATCAGATGCCTTCAAAGAAGCACCTCTCAAATTTATCATCTCCCCCGTGGCAACTGAAATTTCTGAAAATACAGAAAGCTGCAGCCCAGAGCTGTAGTGCTGAGCAGCTGATGGCTCAGCCCTGATGGCTTCAGGCACCAGCACTCTGGGACTGGAGATGCTGGCAGATCACGGAACTGCAGAAAGACTGAGGTTGGAAGGCGCCTCTGGACTTCAGCTAGTCCAACCCTGCTGCTCAAAGCAGGGTCAACTAAAAACTGTTATTCAGGGCAGTGTCCAGTCAGGTTTTGAATATCTCCAAGGATGAGGACTGCACAACCTTTGTAGGCAACGTGTTGCACTGTTTGACAACCCTCACAGCAAAAAAAAAGCTTTTTCCTGTGTTTAAATGGAATTTCCTGTATTTCAGTTTGTTCCTACAGCCTCCTGTCTTTTTCACAGCACACCACTGAGAAGACTCCAGCTTCCTATTCTTTTCTCTCCCATCAGATACTTATGCATGTGGATAAGATCTCCCTAAGACTCCTCTTCTCTAGGCTGAACAGTCACAGCTGTGTCAACCTCTCCTCATATGTCAGGTGCTGCTGTCCCTTGATCATCTTAGTAGCCCTTTTTGCTGGACTTGCTGCATTAAGTCCATCTGTCTCTTGTACTGGGGAGCCCAGACCTAGGCTCAGCACTCCAGATGTATTTCACCAGTGCTGAGTAGATGGGAAGCAGGACCTCCCTCCACCTGTTGGCTGTGGTCTTCCTAATATGGGCCATATAATATTTATTGCAGCCCAAATGATATCATTTGCATTTATCACTGATACTAGAAATAGCCCTGTTGCAGCTCTGCAGTGCTTTGCTTCATTTAGTAGACCATTTGGCTATAGTGCTATGCTCATTGAGGTTTTCAGCTTTTGAATCCAATGCTGTCAACCAGAGTCCTCATGGACTCCCTGGCCCAGTTCAGCTCTAGTCTGTGGATTATTAAGCTCAGGAGTGATGTGGCTGTGCTGTGTGTCTTTTTTCAAGGCATGGGCAAACTTAATTCTTGCATTAACTATAACGCTTGGCTTTGTAGCTTTGATTTATTTTTTTTGCAGCATGTTTCTTGATTGTAATTGTAATTTCTACTCCACTCCATAATGATACCTTTTCAGTATTGCCATTCAACGACATTTATTGGAGACTCACATGAGGAACACATTAGCTTTTCATTCCAGTGCAGAGGAGGTGCACATGACACAGAAAGGTGACAGTCACCTGATCCATGGCACTAGTAATCAAATTGGGTTTTACAGAGCAAGAAATGACAATTATTCCTGAAGGCGAATGAGAATATGAAAACCTAAAAAAAAATGTATCATACACTGTATCTTTTTAAGAGCCTTCTAAGATCAATCTAAGTGCCAAAAGGTGTGCTGAGTTAATTTAATTTTACACTGTCTAAAATACATCTGAACTGAGATTAACGGTGGGGTTTGGATACCTCTGCCACCTGGTTACTATTCTTTTATTGCTTCACTTGTTCTTGCTATAGGGAGTTGAAAACACTGTGGAAAACATACTATCACCTATGTGCCTGAAGGCCTCTGCTGGACTTATTAAAAATATATCAAATTCAGAGGAGGTTTCAGGGATTTATCCACATCTAGCTCAATTTCTCCCTTTCTGGACAATGTTAAATCATCTCAGTTAGAAATTGCTTATCCTTAAGGCTCATGAATACCTTCCTCAGGAACACGTGTCTTGATGTTTAGAAATATATTGCATTTCAAAAAGGTACCAATATTAAAATGTTTTTTTTTGTTTGCCCCTTTTCACTGAAAGGCTCCTTTTAAAAGAGTTCATGTCATATTCTTACTGTTACTCAGCTTTGGTCAGTCAGATCTGAGTATTTATCAGGAGTAATGTCTACATTTTCACCAAAGAAATTTTTGTGCAGGGTTTCAAGTCTGCCTTGAAGAAGGGTTTAGTTTCAATGAATGAATAACAGCACAGGTTCCCCATTCTTTCATAGACTCCGTATACATGCAAGCAAGCTGTCCTGAACACAAGATTTCTGAAGATCGAAGGGATTTTTGTTGCTGTTGCAAGTTTTCTTGGTAAACTGCTGTTTCCTGAAGAGCAGGCTAGATTTACTGTGTGTCTTCTGACATTATATCTGTATCTTGTATAGAAAGACAATTTTGCGATGTTCTTGTGGTGATTTTCTTATGGTGATTTACCATGGAGAATCACAGAAATATTACAATGTTTCTAACAGCAGTGATGGATAAATAGGATTCTCAACCTTCTTCTTCACTGGAAGTTACAGGTAGTCGGATTTCCTGTGGAAACATCTTCCTGCCAGTTGGATCTGCTTTCTTGCCCAACATTCTTATTTTCAGTTGGAAGATGGGTGTAATGCTTGTTTGTACTGATCAAGTATTAATACGTCTTTTTAGACAAGGAAGCAGTGATACTTGGCCAGAGGATAAATTTATTTCATTTCTGAAGTCGTGTTTAGGAAGCTCTCAACTTTAAATACAAGTTCCAGCTTGGGTAATTGCAAACTCTTTGCATCCTCCTCCAGTTTAAATTGTTACGGCATCCTTCCTGTCCCGAGCGAGTTGTTATGAAATCTTTGTCATGTGTTCTACTAAACATTGGCTATGCCTATGCTGTGTGATCCGGAATCATTTTTCAGCTCCCTGCTCCAGGTGCGTGCCCCCATGACACCCTGACTTTGTCTTGGATGAGCTCTGCAAATGCATTCTTTTCCATTGTGCCTTGATTTCCATTGAAAGGAAGCCGAGGCAGGCAGGCAGGCAGCAGGAAAGCAGCTGCAGTGTGCTCCCAAAGGGAACACATTGCTCAGGGAATTAGGAGTGCAAGGAACAAGCATCACCAAGTGCATTTATCTGCAATAAGTTGTAGTGTTTTTCACATTTTATCTTCAGATTAGTGAATTGATTCCTGTAGGTACAGGAATTCAAGTCTAGCAAAAGTTTTGGTATTTCTTGATGTATAAGAAACTCGATATATAAAGATTAGATTATTCATCTATTCAATGCATTTCTTACAGCTAGGAAAGATGCAGCTATATTAGACAGCGGTGGAAAACTTGTGCTAGGACAATGCAGCCATTCCAAACTGATTTCCCTGCTATTTAACAGCCTTTCACTGATACTGGAAGTCAGTTATTATACAGGAAAAGATGTTTATTTCTAAACTGTTCAGTTTTGAGAAATGTTTGGTTTATGTACTGTAGTCCACTGCTGTAATGCCACCCTTTCTCCACAGTCTCTGAATATCAGCTTAATTCAGCTGTTAAAATGATGTGAGAATAAAAAAAATTGTGCACAAGTTGGCAATCACATCTGAGGCATTCATTTTATCTGCTGTCTTAGCATTATTGAAAATAAGATCAAGTATTATTCTTGTGCGTAACAGGAGTTCTCATTCAATATTTCAATCTCTGATCTTCGAAATTAGATAAAGTTGCATGATTATATCATTATAAAAATTACTCCTTTACTTTTTGTAAGGAGACTGTGTTTGCATTGTGTCAAGTACAATAGGTTCCAGTCATTTTTACATGTTTGGATGCTATGAGAGTACAAATATATGCTAAGATCCAACTTCCTATTCACATAATCTCTCAATTTTCTATAGATACAATCACTCATGGAAACATTCTTGAGCGAATTCATGAAGCTCCCCTTTTGGATACTGTTTTGCAAACATCTGGATCCACTCTTGATTTTGTGGGAAACTATCATGAGTAGTTGAAGGGACTTTATTCCAGAAATCCTTTTGTATCAAAAGGAACACAGTACTGAATCATCATCACTGTGAAAGCAAGAGCATTGTTTGCGAATAAAATTAGGTTGAGCTCAGTTTTGCAAACGCTGCTTTGTATAGATAAATGTTTCTCTTTTATTCTAATTACCTACCATGGCAAAACTTACTGACTGTACTGTAAACAAGGTAGGGCTTCTTGTTTTCACTGTTTGTCCCTGGATCATTTTAATTTGAAACCTCTTAGCTTGGCTCACATGGAGTTAAAAAGAATGGGCTACTTACACAGCAAAGGTATAATCATCAACAGAATCTAGCTCTCAGCAGTTGTAACAGAATTCTGGTAATTCTGAACAGGCTCATCACTCTGCAAGGAACTGACTGGAGTTGGCTTTCTAATTCATCAGAAAAAGCCTGCAACACCCCTCTCCCCTGCCTTAAACTGTGTTGTGTAATTTTAGTAAATGCAAATAAATACTGAGCTACAGTGACCTCATTAACCTCAGTTCATCTAGTCAGAGAAATCATGGCTAGATAATGGAAACCTGTGTCAAAAATCATACGGAGAAAAAAATAAGAATTCAGTCTTTTTCAGGTTATTCTTTCTGAGAAAAATAGAGAAATAACAAAGAAGGAACTTCTTCCTCACAGGACTTGTCATGTGGACAACACACATGCAGACAGTACTATTTTCTTGTCTGGGAGCACTCAAGCAAATGGGAAGTGCACTCTCAAGGAGTTTCCAGTAGTTTTTCTCCACCTGACTGTCAGATCTTTCCTTTTTTCCCTTTCACTTCCCTGCTTCCCGTCCACCCTCCCCCCCATTCACCCATCCCTTTTTTTTTTCCTCTTTTGCTTCCCAGCAATAGTGCAGGGTACTGTTAGGTAACTCTCGTCTTCTTTCATGGCTTCTTTCATTGCTTCTTCATTTTCATTTTCCTCTTCCGGTAAGGAATAACATTTTTGTTGTAGGGAGACAGAAATGGAGTGGCTTACAGAGAACATACAAAGAACTGCCTCCTGCTTCTCTCTGCGGCTGCAGCAGAGCAATTCCTATGAAATAACACCAGGAAAAAGTTATCCCAATAATCTTTCCAAAGCCCAATGCATTGTGTCAGCTGAGCACTGATAGTGTAAGAACAACCACATATTAATTAGTTCAAGACTGACTGCAGATGAAAGTGTATTATCACCTGAATTTGACACATTGAGCCCATTAAGCTTGATTTTCTACAAAATAAAATGTTGATTTCTCTTCACCCCCTGAAATAAGTGTCTCTCCCTCATTCTAAAACTTCCTAAAGTCATTTTTATAGGTCCCACATCTCTGCAGAAACCTTCTGTTTTATGTTGAACATGAAGATTTGTCATTTTCCCTTCACCTCACACTTGTATTCATCATAAAGAATTAGTTCTTTGCAGTGCACGTTGTCCTATAATGAGCCTGACACTCCTTTTGTTCTGTAGACCTTGCCATGGAATAAGTCTATGAGTAGATTCTTTGTTTAAAATCAGTACAAAATAGCACTTATGCTCTCAGTTTTGAATAATTAAATATGATAATAAGACAACAAAAGAAGGAAATCTGAAATTGACTTAATATAATGACTAGAACCAGAATAAGGAAAAGAGAAAAGAAGCCAAGTTCTGAAAAGCCAGAAGAAGAGCTGCCTGGCAGAAGACAAAAATACAGGAAAGAAGAATAAAAAAATGTGAATAGTAATGAGAGCAGCATGACTTGAGTGATTTTATTCTTTTGTCTCTGAATTTCAAATTCCATACACATTAGCTGTTCTATGAAAATTTCCACTGCTAAGTTACGCCAAGTGCCATGGCACTTGCTACAAGATAGTCAATAGTAAAAATATGTCCCTGCACTACCTAGACTTGTACTGTCCAAACTGCGGCTCACAAAGGTAATGGGGAGAAATTCAAAAGCTTCAAAAGTGTGTTTTGATATTGTCAGTCTTATAAGAACTAGTCTGATATGAAAAAGGTCCTGAAAGTAAGAGCTCTATGTTAGAAGAGTATTGCGCAGCTAGATCATGCATACTTAAAACTGAGGTTAAAAAAATCCTTCAGCCAGCAGACTAAAATGCATTCTTCTTCAAATAATAATGATCGTGTGCAGCCGTTGTTAGCCTCATCACTTCCCCTAGTACTTATTTAGTACCATTAAGTTTAACGTGGTTTTCTTGAGGTAGTTCCTTAGACGAAAAATATTAAGAAAGTGAGGTAAAATGTATATTTTATTATGTTTGTAATATTTTCAAATTATATACTTTAC
The DNA here is from genome assembly GCA_003993805.1 of Himantopus leucocephalus. Classification (NCBI taxonomy): domain Eukaryota; kingdom Metazoa; phylum Chordata; class Aves; order Charadriiformes; family Recurvirostridae; genus Himantopus; species Himantopus leucocephalus. The sequence continues at coordinate 23,930,986 of RSEF01000004.1, read as the reverse complement.
ACTAGCAACCAGGAAAATACAAAGCACATACATGGTCCTACAGACACATGCACCAATGTTCACTTTCCTTCTCCACACTCAGATGCTGCCACCAGGGTCACCCTGTGACAGTTTTTGTAATAGAACCACAGTTCCTTTACCTCGAATCTGAATTTTAAAAATATTCGCTTTAAAAAGTGATTTTCTGACCTTCTGTGGGTTATTCTGTAAGGGTTTGTTCTGTTTACGGTGGGTTTAGGTGTCTGGGTAGGTATACGAGGCTGGAAAGTTGGCTGATCCTCAGGCTAAGGAAATAAGCCCACTGTATAGCTATCATAGGCAGCATCACCATGGACTAAGTTATTTACAAAGCTATCGATTTTTCAATTAGCAAGGCACTATATAAATATCATTGTAGCTTAATTAGTATCATTTGTAGGTGGTAAGTGAAAGCTTGTCACTTTATACATTGTTTTCTAACCTCAGAAGTGTGTTTGATTATCTTTCCTGATTAAGAAAAACACAAACACATACAACAAAACAAACAGTAAAAATTCAAGGCAAAAAAAAAATTGTTGATGAAGTTAAAGTTAGTTTTATGATCCTGGTCTGTCCTGGTCTCCTTAAGTTTGATTCTTTAGTTGAAAGTCTTATTAATAGACCATTCCAGCACACATCCAAATAAAGAAAAATGTTTCAGGGCCAGGGAGAAAAGATTCAAAAAGATTTGTTTACCTGCCATCCTTTCTAGGAAAAATGCTTAATTTAGTAAACTTTAGAATGAAGAATCACTTCAGAAGTTCTGGAGGTGATGGTTCATGTATTTGAATAGCCTCAGATAGGAACAGAAACTTGGCCTTGGCAGTGATTTAATTTTTACTTTTGCAGGTTTTAATATGTAATTTAACTTCAAATATAATTAAACTGCAAAAATTTCATTTTATTCATATTTACAACTGCAGATGTCTTGAAAGACATTTTCCTAAAAAAGAAAATAATTCTGCACTTTCTAAAAAAGTTGTAATTCCAATAAAGAGTGGGCTGCTGAAAGGCATATGAGAGGATATATGGGCAGGCAGCATACGATAAACTGGATGCTAACCTTTCCAAATGGGAAGCAACTGGCTTCACAAATCTACCATTTTACCCTTCTTGTCCTAAGCCACAAGCCAGTAATTCCTTGACAGGTGTAAATTTTTGTATCACAGAGCAATAGTAATTTGAAAAGTACAAAGCACTGTAACTTCCTGAAAGTCAACATATAGAGCCTAAAGGCTACTTGAAATTATACTCAATATTAACCACCCTATTACAAAGTTATAGGAGTCAAGGATCAGTGGAAGTGTCATAACTGCCGTATTGGAATTATTTTTACAGTTGGTCTATGCTGACTTTGAGCACAAAATTTGCTTGTGTTGGTATGCAGAATGGCCAGGCCTTATGCTCAGACCTGAATTGTTTGGAGCCGGTGCTGTTGGAAAAGAGACTTTTGTGGTGATGGGTTTTGATTGTATACTGAAATAAATAAAAATAAAAATATTCTAGAATAGGTTGAGAATTTTCATCCACTTCTTTTTTTTTCCCCACATACTCTATACTTAGTTTGTATCATTTGCTTGTGCTTTTAAATTCTTTGTAACTACTATGTGAGCTTTCCTAGTTAACATAAGATTGACCGAGGTAACCTTACAAGCCAGCCTGCTTGACGACACTTGCTTGTGCGTGGTGGAAACACATCCAGAATCAGATTATCATATAAACAGTATATTCTCAATCCTTTCCTACTGTCAGGAAAAAGCCTGACAAAATCTGCTCTTCCTGTTCATATAGTGTACTCTTCCAGTAGCCAGTTCATTTTGTTCCTTTACTCACCTGCACAGATAGTCAGTCCAGTTTCTGACTCAGTCCATAGTCTGGAGCGTGTCCAGAGAAGGGCAAGGAAGCTGGTGAGGGGT
>RSEF01000004.1:23845591-23928952 GCA_003993805.1 Himantopus leucocephalus | reverse complement strand
AAGGTCCCTTCCAACCTAGACAATTCTATGATTCTATGATTATTTGTAAATGTTTAGAAATGTTCATGGGTAAAAAAATTATCTGCTTGCTGCTTTCAGGAATGAGTTGAAAAACAGAAAATTTACTGTAATAATTTTTTTTTTCCTTAGTAGCCAGAGTTTTAGAATTGTTAAAACTGTGATGTTTTTGCATTGCTTCCTTTCTTTTAATCTTAATGTTTTCGCAGAGCTCACAACAATAAAGAGATCTCAAGATGAGACAATTCATATGCATAAGACATTCTAAGCAGGGGTCAAGTTTTCTCCATCTGCTTTAATTCTATTTCAGTTATATGTATCACCTCAATGTATAAACTGCTGCTGTCCCGCAGGTGGTTTAGTCATTTGTGATGCAAAACAGTCTCTTTTTAATATCTCTCTAACAGTGCCAGAATAACAGGTGATGGTGTCCTGTTGTAGAAATCCGTGTGTGGGAAACTTCTGAAATAGATGACTAGAGTAGACTGTGGTGTGCAATTTTGTATCTACCTCTCTGGGAGGGTGCAGGTCTGTAAAGCAACAGCTGAAATGACTAATTAACTTCAGCAGGAATCTCAAAGCATCCAAATGGACTTCCTGCCTCGGGTCCAAGCATGACACTGACTTATTCACGCAGAGAGTAATAGCAGGTGGTATTCACATACGAACATATTTGAAATAAAACATTCACAGGTGGGTGAATGTGAGATTAAGGTGCAAAAGATGTTTGATGACTGGAAAAAATAGTGGAAAAATATATGCAACTAGCTACATTCTAGTTTTAGATCTCAATATCTATGGGGAGAAAAAAAAACCCCAGAACTATGTTCTTAATTATCCTATGACTTCTGGACTTAATTATTCTATGGCTCCTGGAAGGAGTGAGCACTTGAGACATTCCAGTGAAAAAGTCAACATCTCTTCGTAATGAACTAAACTGGATGGAACAATGTGTTAACTTCCAACCAAAATATAAAAGATTCTGGAAAAGCCTGGTTGAGGAAAAAAAAAAAAGATATCGAATCCCCAATCGAATCTCCAATCTCCTATGTATCCATTAAACTGTTAGTTCCCATTAAACTGTCAGTTGTATTATTAACATGCAAGTTACTTTATTGTCCAGGGCATTTTGTCAACATGAAAAGTGATAGCTCAGAATAAAGACACAGCCAGAAGCATACTGGGAGATGCTTGTTCATCACTATGGACTGTCTGTGGCTACAGAGAATAGGGTATGTGCATGGAAGGATTACTGTCAATAATAGCTTCCTAAGACATGCACAGAAATGCAGCAAGATAGAACAGCGTACTGTGTCTTCTTTTATACCTCTTGCTATACCTGTGGAATATCAGTCAGAGAAGGACACTGAGTAACAGGTTTGTACTATGGAATTCCTTGCTACTTGCTTGATTACTTGTTATGATAAATTCAGAAGGAACTAAACAATGAATTTTAAGGTACAACAACAAAACCGCTAAAAATCCTAGTCCAAAGAACACTTTAAGTTTTTTCCCTGATCTTGTTCCTAATTTTGGAAAATGTCAGGAGGGGCCTCAAAGGAGGGGAAAGGAAAAAAGGGTAGCTATACGTTTGAGAAATATTTTTAAATAATCAGCCTATATTATAGGGGAGACTTCACAAACAAATGACAAATGGGGAAACCAACCAGTTCTCAAAAGTAAAAGTTAAAAAACTGTTCATACCTGTCTCTGCAGATTTACTCCATAGCTAGTTTTCTATGTTATCCTGTGCTATTTTAAATATTAAATAAGATTGCCATCACTGTTTTTGCAGTGATTGCTACTGGATGTGTCAGAAACTGATATTCAGCATAAATGGTTGGATCTTAAGGGTCTTTTCCAACCTAAATGATTCTATGATTCTACAAATGCCATATTTGTATCTATGCTCTATTTTTTTTTTTTTAAATGTGCCTTTTAATGAACTAGTCTGTTTTATCCACGCCCTAAGTCAAACCCAGAAGAAACTTAAAAGGATGCTATTTTGTTGTCATCATATCTTGCTTGATACGATCAAGGTAAGGGCAGAACTTGAACCAGTTCACTGTAGCCAGCGGAAGAAGGGCTAAAATAAATGCAAATAAACCTATCAAAAATATATAACTGAAATATATAAAATGTGATATATATTATTATACGAATAGTATACTTTCAACAGGTTTCCAAGCAGAAAGGGGACAACATGAAATGAGATTTGCAAGCGGATATAGCATCTTTTACTAGGAATCTATCAATTTCTACAGATATCTGGAAAACTAGACAAAAACGTATTACAGGCCAAAAGGCAGATGAGGTCAGCATCCACAAACCTTGCAGGCTTACTCTGTTCACATGCAGCCTCTATGCCTCTTGTCCAAAAAACTCTCACCTGAGTCTTGGAGTGATTAATTAGTTTATTAACTTTGGTTTTGGTTCAGTGAATATATTTTCCCTTGCTCCATTGGAATAGATTATATGGTTGAGATTGGATTATTTTTCCTATTTAAAAGAAAATAAATCCAGCAGAAAAGTACATTTAAAAATGTAATTATCCTCTTCTATGGGAAATATATTACTTTGTGAGATAGACAATTTAATATACTAATTTAATTGAAGCATTGATGGGACCTATTTGAAAGCTTATTATACAATTTCAAAAGGGCTCTATTGAAAGAGAGATAAAGGCTTTTAGTCATGAGCAAAAAAAATATTTTTTTCTTTAGTATCTAGGATGGCAGTACTCTTTTGTACCTGTCATGTTCACATCTGTGTCTAGTAGAGCATTGCGCAAAATATTCAGCTTACCAGAGTGAGGCAAGCTCTTTATGAATATTAACAAAAGACACATTGAGATGAATACAGCACATACCTGGGAAGAACCCTCTGTAACTTTTTAAAGAGATATCTCTTGAATGTCAAGCTATTTTATGACTTTTGGCCCCAGACATCTAGCCACTGACATTAGTAGATCTATTCACAAACATGGAGTTTAATGTAGTATTTGAAGAGTTTGCCAGTGAAGGAGATCAACAGAAGTGTCTTTCGCCTAACAAGACTACTGTAAAGTCCAAATTTTGGCTCTTCATTGAAGCTCCTAGAGAATTAACAGAGTTAATTGTTATAACCATCAAATATATTATCTCTTAGTATCCCATGCATCAATAGAAGGGCTTTGAATTTCAAATAATTATTATATTAGCTTAACAAGAAAAATATTTTAAATAACATGTGAAGTTTTCTTAAATTACTCACATCACCTTCTGGTTTTCAAATAAAAAGCGAGATTTAGATGTAACCTTTGACTCCAGCATTGCAGGCTAAAAGAAAAACAATCAAATAACGAAACACAGTGAAAGTTTAACAATAAATTTTGTTTAGAGGGTGTGTGCCTGCTAATCTCTGAAATTTAAGAGACTTTGCATGTCTTACCTATAAAATGCTAGGTTTTATGGAAATTACTGATTACCTAATGTGTGAGTCACGGGTTTGTTTCTGTAAGTAACACAAATTTTTTACCTGTAGAATCTTTATTATCAATGGTATATCAGAAAAAAATACAGTCTGCATGTCGGAGCTTTGGTTGAATTTAAAAGGACATAGATATACTAGAAGCAGAAAAAGTAGGAACTAAACAGAACTGACAGAAAATGGGATGTGTGAAAGGAAGAGAAGAGAAGACATAATTCTAAATATTTTTAGTTCTGCTCTTTGATCTCTCTGCTGACTCTGTAAAATTTCACCAGCAAAAAAATCATGTATAAAATTTCACAGAAAGAAGAAATCAAATATAGGTTAAACACAGATACAATGTGTAGAGAGGATTTATCATACTTTTTACTTCCTGGTGTAGTTAAACACATAGATAGACATCTTTTGAAATGGTTTTGAAAAATGGCTGCTTAATACAGTTTTATGGCCACTGAACTTCTTCTTCATTAGAAAAGCTCCATCTGTAACCTCCTGAGGGAACAGCACATGGGCAAACTACTTCCCTAACATGATTAGGGAAATGCACTCAGTAGTGTCATAAAAGTTTAGGAAATGCAATTGTGTATCTGGGGCAAATCCTATCTTTTTACAATGCAGCTGATTGGTTTGATTGCCTGACTGTGACTGCCTCATTCCTGGCTGGTGTCTTCCTCTCTTGCCCTCCCTTACCTTGGACCTCTCAAAGCTTCTACCCACCAGAGGAAAAGCGACCAGAGGAAAAGTCACCAGATGTACTGCTTTATTGGCCTTTCACATGGATGAGTTGTTTAAACCAGACCTTGCTTGATAAATTGCATGTGCTAGTCCTCCAACCTACATCTGTACAGACATCTTTCTTCTCATCTGCAGCTGTTTCAGGTTTTTGTGACAACAACAGCACTTGTTTCCATAGCAGAATAGCTTTAGGAAAGCATTCTGTGTATTTCCAGATGTCTTGTAATGGAACTCAGCCACTAGAAAAAAGGAGTGGGCAACATATTTAAGTCAGCTGTATTTCTACAAACCACCAGCAAGCCCTCTGTGGAGCCCCAGTGGTTCTGAGGCTAATCTTGCGGTCTGCCTACATGGGGCTTAGGGGGCAGTTTTGGCAATATTTGTTTGCATTCAGTGGGAAGTCTACCTTTGGTCTGGAAGAAGGTATTCCTTACCTTGATGATGAGAGCGATCTTTGCTGAAGATTGTGCAAAAAGTAAACTGTAAGTGTAGGAGACACTGACTAGTCCTGCCAAGTCATTTCTTGCTATGATCACTTCATTGTTTTATTTGGGAGAGAGATTATTGCTCTTCTCCATTGTCTCCTCTAAAGAAGTAGGATACAACATGACACCATTATATTGTATTGCACCAGCATACAGCATATTGCATCTCACGTTTGAAGTGAAACAATTATTTCCATATGATTTCTGTGTTCCAAAAGGTGATTCACTCTGTCATACTCTCACATGCATAGACTTGGAGCAATGTTTACATTTCTTTTATGGATGAGCATGAATATGCACATTGTAATGTTCATAATGAATGAGCTTTTTTTCTTATGTAAAGGAATATTTTTCAGGATTGAATGTAGCTTGCTTTATACAAGGGGTTGAAATGCACTGACAAAAGCAATTTACCTTTCCTGCCCTGGATGATATCAGAACAATGAATTTATTTGTTATCTCAAAGGGGATATTTTTACTTCTGCAGTCCTTAATGTAAATAAACCCTAGAGTTTATCATATGAAGTGGCAATTACTTGAACCATATTTGAAGTACTTACCCTCATATTTCTCAGTATTTTGTTAAATGGATTGTATACATGAAGTGGTTTCATATTCCCAAGGTGAAGTGGGATATTTACAGCTATATCACATGAGTCATGCCACAACTAAATGCTAACCTTGGCTGATCAGTCTTAGATCATGGAATACTGTAAAGCTCCAGTTCAGAAATATTCACCTGCCTTTTTCACTTACAGCTCTTAACAGGGAGGACATCTGAGCACTGTTCATCAGTCAGCATATACTGTATTGCCATAATTATCTCATAAGACCTCATCTGTAGTCACTGCATCATATGCTGAAAGCCAGATACTCTTAAGAAAGATAGACGCTTATTTAGTTTGTCTCATGATATACTGCTTTGGCCTGGATTAAATGTTTTTCCAATGGATTTTTGTTAAGAAAAAGACCCAAACCAACAAAAAACTGTTGTTCCATTTCTGTAGTTTCTAGGTCTTTACTTATGAACTTTGCATCCATTTTTCCGGCCTCAGCTCAGGTAATTACATTTCATACTTAAAGTGACAAAGGCTGTTCGACACCATGCATTTGTGTTGTATTCTCTCAGGCAGCTGTTCTGGGCATTGCAGGCACATGAAATACAGTGTATATAACATGTCACTGCTTACTTCCATCTGACTGAAATGAAATTTCTGGTAGATAAAAAGGGCTACTGCTAATGGACGAGTTCCACACTCACCTACCATTATCATTATATCCAAAAGAGACTAGCTTAAGAAATTGAAGTGCAAAACTCTCCACAGTACTGAAAGGTTAGGTTCGAGGCCGGTCATGACATATACAGACAAGGCAAAGATGTAAGGCAACATGTAAATTCAATATCTGCTCTCACTACTTTATTTCTATTGAATGCCATTCTTCATTCACTTCGGTAGTGCTAGTCATAGGACAGATGGATGATACACATGAAAGATTCATTAATTATTTTTCTGTTTTAGAAATTTTAACTACTGAAATGAGAAGCATAGACTGTCAGAGGCCCACGATCTCTGCCTGCTTTTGTAGGCAAGAGTAACTTGTAATGCCCTGTTAGGTATGCAGCCAGTTCTGCAGGGATGAGGCTCGTAGGCTGTCTGCTTTCTCCTGAAAGGGAAGGAATGCCTCCGGAGTTGCAGTTTGGGAACCTCTATACCTCATTATAGTGTACCCTAAGTAGTGAGCATCCAACCAAAGCCACTATTGGATTTCTGCATATTCCTGTTGCTGACAGGAATTAAAGCTATAAGACAAAACAACACTGCAATTGTTGGGGTTTTTCTGTGTCTGTGAGCATAAACACCCAGTTAAGTTCACTACATCTCTTTTATTATTTGCTTTGCTTAAAAGGACCATTTGTTAAACAAAAGCTTGATCCTTTCTCTCCCTTTGCTCCCAATACCTTCCTGTAGTAATCCAAAATTTTTATTTGGTTTCTAATTTCACTTCAGCAGAGCACTATTTTCACAGTTGTTAAGACTAATAAAGAGTCATGACAGTGTGCTAACAGAGAAAGTAGCTGTCAGTCTTATGTAGCAAGTCTTAGTACATGGCCTTTCTCTCTAAGACCCAACAAGTGGGACCCTAATTGCACAGCAAACCCTTGGCATTTATCTTTTAGACAGTACATATGTGTTTATCCAATAGTTCTTTTTAGCTTTTTGCCTTAAATGTTGTTTAAGAAAAAAAGGTCTGCAAATGCTAGAGAAATTAGCTTTGCTATAAAGCAAAATAGAAAATAAATCATTTTATCTATTTGATATGTTCCCTTTATGCAAACTTGTTCAAACAATTAAATTTGTGCAATCAAAACTTCATTATATCCATTTTCTCTTTACTGAGTTATTGTTACATTAATTAACCTGCATTTTGATGATTGTAGGAATGTTGATGAGTATAGAAACATTAGCATGTAATTCCCATAGATCTTACTAGGAGTTGAAGGCAAGGATTTCTGAGATTTACCCTTCCTCTTTCTGCTAGTCTTTATCTGTTCTTCCCTATCTCAGTGCCGGAACTCATAAAATCCCCATTCCATGCTGTCCCACCACCAAACATGACCTGACATTGCAGGAGTAACCCCATCATGTTGGCTGATGCAGAGCTGCAAGATACATATTTGTAACAAAAATGTCATCATGGCTATACACCTCTTTAACCAAAGAAAGGCACTTCTGTCAGGCATTCATAACTTACAGAAACCAAATTATTTCCACTGTAGCTAAAATACATAGTGCATATGTTCTTGCCCATCAGCAAGATAGATTATATTCAATTTTAGGAAAAAATTGTGTGTAGAAAATCTATGGGGAAATACAGTCTTTATACCATCTGCATAAATCCAAGATGTGGTATTATGTGTATTTTCTGAATCCACGAGCCTTCGTGAAGAATGCCCAACCTGCTAGCGTTTTCCTCCTATGAGAGGCCAACTTTGTTGTCAGAACCATGACAATGGAACAGTTTCACCATGAGGACAATCAGCCAGGTTGTCCAGGGAGGTTGTGTAGACTCTACCCACATTTTAGATGCAGGCATAGGGGCTTAGACAGATGAAAAAAAGATGCTTTTCCTACCCCTTTCTTTATGTGGCCACACTAAACCAGGTATAAATTGTTCCTTCACAAAAAGCTTGGTCTTCTGTGTTTCAGTTTTCAAGAGGCCTTTAGATCTTCTATATACATATCCTCCTATATAAACAAGGATGAAGTCATTTTATCAAGGCTTGCATTAAAAAAAAAAATAGTAAAAAGGGCACAGACGCATAGATGTAGAAAACCGCATTCTATGATGCATCTGCTAGAGAAAAATGCTCAGGATCTAATGCCTGACTTCTTGACCCATTTTGTGAAAGGAAGGGACATCCTGCCAGCACCAGGTGCTAATAGAACTCCATCTGTGTGAAAGACTGTTGGCCCCACTCGATGGCGCTCTTTGAGATTGCTGGTTTCTGTTCTGCACAAAGTTGCAGTCAGCTGGAGCTTATTCACTTGCCATGTTTGAACTGGTTCAAGGTTGTAAGCCTAGCCTTGCTTGTGTTAGCGGACCAGGATCAAAACACTCTGTACCAGCTAGACTTAGACAACACAGGTAAAAGATGGAGAAAAAGGAAACAGGAAACTGAAGAAGTTGAGATAACTGTAGATCTTGGGGATTCAGGAATATTAATTTCCCCTTTATTTGATGGCTTAGTTATATCTGATTAGTTTCATGATTATTTAGCGTAATCACACCAATTTTAATGAGGTGATTTGGCATTTGTACAGATGCCACAGGTATTTCCAAGATCTATCAATTCTAATTGCCCTTGCATAGTGGACCCGACGTAAACTGTTCCCAGCTTCAAAACAGTCTTGGCAGCTGCGACACGCACACCAGATTTCTGTCCCTTCTGGGGGGCAAGGGGAGCTATGAAATCCTGATCGCTGCTCTGAGAGATACCCAAGCCCTGCCAAAAGGGAAAGCCAAAAGCTTGCTTTAGCCAAAATCTTGTCATTGTCAGCTAGCTGTCTTCACATAGCTTATCTTCATATATTGTTGTGCTAGCTAAAATAAGTAACAATAAGTTACATAAGCTTCCACTTTACTTAAACTGCAAAACCTGAAGGTAAAAGATTTGATCATCAGTTTTCAAGATCCCTGTCTAGAAGGTGATAAATGTCCCTTGTTCCCTAAATAGGCTTTTAAGGCTGGCCAAAAATGGCAGATGAACCCAATGTAGAGCAAACAGAAGGAGACTGTCAGTCTGAACTGTTGGGTCCTAAGAACTATGCTGGCTTGACAGGTTGTATTACTGCTTCCTCATTACACTCGTGCTTCTCCCCCTTTCCCCAGTAGAGGAAATAAAATAGGGGAAGGAGTAAATGTTTTGGGTGAGAACAAAATGTAAAATGAGAAGAGTATCACATAGAAATTCCAATGACTAGGTTGCTACCAGTGTTACATTCTCCTTCCTTTTTGAGCATCGGAAAGTATTAGCTAGAAAAACATTTATAAAAGGTACCTCAATTATTTCTAAGGAAGCAGGAAAAGGACAAAAGATATGAGATACTAGATTAGTGTCTGTGTCTGTTATGCATTCTGTAAGGCTTCAAGAAGTTTAAGTTAAAAATGGAGGTTTATATTACCTTCCCTCAGAACAATGGAAACATCTTTTGCGATTCTGGTAAACCTGGATTAGATAAAAGCAGAGAATAAAGCAAAAAATTCCACTTCCATGAGTACACTGGTCCATTTGGGGAGTGTAGTTTTTATTATATGAGAGGGGAAAAAAATACATATATATTACATAATAGAAATTTTTTTCACAATGTTCCTTTTTTTTTTTTCTTTTCTATGAATAGCATGCATGTTGCAAGGCAAGAAAAGAGTGAAAGGCAATAGTTTAGATTTCCTTATATGCTCCAGTGATATACTGAAATAAACCTTACAGTTTATTCTTCTTACATCCTCCTCAAACAAATCTTTATTAATTCTCTCTTTAAAATAGAACACATTGTGTGTCCTCATAATGGGCCATATCCTGCTATCAATATTTTAACAGATTCCCCATGGACTGTAATGTGGAGTCTGCTAAAAAATTGATGGCACCATTATGTTCAACTGCAAATATATTTATAATTAAATTATTTTTCTTTGTATTCATTCAAATTTCTGTTCATGAGAAACAAAAGTGCCCTGGTTAAACTAATTAATTGTGAACACATTGTGTTTTGTTTATTTTGGTAATGTTTGCTTCAGTCGGAAAACCTGTCAAGAATGTTCATGCTTTCCTGCTATGGATTAACACACAAAAGTTCAGCAGCTTAGTACAGATTCAGAAGATGTTGCAAAAGCCATTTGCCATAATTATCGGAAGCAATTGTGGTAACAAAGTATAATATATGTACAAGTAGAGCCTTCTTGAATTAAGCTGCATAACAGAGAGGAAGGGTAGAAATTGCAACACAGTAAGCCTATGATAAAAACTGAAATAGAAGAATTCATGAAAAAATCCTATTTTTGGCCTTCTGCCTTTCATCAGGGTTCACAGGGGAAACAGTCCATGAAATTTCAGCAAATTATGATGAAATCTCCACTCAAGAGCTATCTGCTTTAGAAAAAATTATCCATGCCATTTAAAATCAAGCACACAGTTTTATTGTGAAAAATACACTGAGCAATTTATTTAATGGGGAACACTTTCCAGTGTAAGAGAAAGATTAGGGGAAATTTCTAGATTGTACTACATTGGAATAAGCATTTTAGCTACTGTTTTCCTTTACTGACCACCTTAAATTCTTATTTCTGATTATTTCCTACCACCAACAGATGGAATTAATGTATTGCTAGCTGGATTTGAGCCTGTTGTTTTGATGTTTTTTGGCTTTTTTTTTCCTCTATTTCTCTTGGTAGCTTTTTGAGTGCAGTTCCTTTTGCCATGATTGAACACTTCAAAATCTTTAATGTGCTAATTTTCAGAAACCATCTGGAAGAAAAGGTGTGACAGGTTTACTATCAACACACAAGATTATCAAAAGCTTTGTGAATACAATCTTTGGATTTTTTTTTTCACGATATCTGCTAAATATAATTAAAGTTTCTAGCCTTTCACACTTCAGAAATACATATGTAAGTCTATTTCCAAATGTTTTGTTTTGCTATTTTTTAAAGTGTTCAGAAACAGTGTATCATTATAGTAAGTGTATATACCTATATACAGGCTTTATGTATCATGTTTTTAAAGCACCTAATTTTGAATGCCTAGATTGTTATGCACCTCTCAGACAGGTTTTTTTTTTCAGCCCATAATAGAAAGGAGGGTAAGTCAACTCAGCAAAATGGCATAACAGAAAGAACATGTTGCTTCACCCTTCTGCAGTCTTTTAGAAAATACGGGAAGCATTGGGCTAGGCTCTCTGAAATGCTGACTACCTCTCATAAAAACATTAGAGAGAGCAGGGGTTCTGGGTATCTTGATTTTAAACAGAAAATCTCTTCTTTCTTGCAAAGTTTCTGAGAGGAATGGAAAAAAGCAGGTTATGAATCACAATTATTGTAATGAGAATGGAAAACAGCTCCATGATAGCTTCCTGCCTTCATCATATTAAAGCTGGGCTTTTGTATCCCTTCTGGGATGCAGCAGGAGGACACATATAGTATTCCTTTTTATGCTACAGTGCACTGAAATCATTATTCAGTAAATATCACTGGAAGGATCTGTTGCAGTGACGACATATAGTTTCAGTGTTGATCATCCATAGTATGACTCAGTCGGTGTACATAGATCCATTTGGCAAGTGATTTGCAGAGGTACTTACTCCCAAAATCAGACCTTACCTTTGTACGGCAAATAACTTATTAATTTATGAGAGAATACGAGCCAAGCAAAATATTCTCATTTTTACTTCTCAGCAGTAAATCAAAATAAACATGCAAGTCTAGGAATCATTTCCCTTGCTTTGTGCAGTGATACAGGATCAATATAGTCAAAGTCAGTTGCTTCGTGAATTCTTTGGTCTTGCAAACCAGAGAAGACACCCAGGAGTTTAAACAGTTTTCTTATTTATTTATAGACGTAAATTTATAAATGTGTGTATACGTGTTTATGTATAGAAAATCATCTAATCCATTTATCCCGGGTTTTAAATGAACCCTGTTTCAGCAAATTAAAGAATCCAATATCCCATAGGAGAGGAAAGCTCCTGCTCTTTACATCTGCACAAACAAGGTGTCAGTTGCTCAAAATGGGCAGAATGAAGAAAGGATAATCCTCTGTTCCACACCCTGGTGCATGAGAAGTGCTGCAGTGTGGGTGGTGTACTCTTGCCATGTATTTTTGGACCATCAGTATGAGACATGTATCTCAGAAAGTTACAAAAATATTTGCAGCAAGTTCTTTTTCTGGAGTCTCTATCTTTACATTGCTCTTTCAGTCTGCTAGTTGATGTAAACCTGCAGTATAAGAAAATATCTTGAAAAATCTAAAAAAAACTATATACAAAACTAAATTTGTACAGCACAATGCAAGTGGACATGTCCAATCTGTTTTGCTTATAGTTGCTTTCAGCAGATCTGCTTAAAAGTGCTGTATGCTGATATGTCTTACTGAAGAGACAGGACAGTAATAATCAGAATATGCAGAAATTTTTGTGATTATCAGAGGCTTGAACTTAACATTGCCCATTTTTTACTTACAACTTAAAGATGATCCTACTTGGTGTTTATGCTGCAACATAATATTAGATAAAAAGATGAAAAAGTTTAATTACAATTTTCAAGGGAAATGTACCAGTGTCTGTTACTGTTGAGATGCAGATTTTGTACATGTGCAAATTTTGTACTAAAATGTAATATAGCTGGAGGGTGATCTTTAATACTATTTAGGAACATAATACATTTCACATAATCTATTAGATTTCCTAACTTTAATAAAGGCACTAAGTTTCTGTAAGAAATCTGATCCTGCTAGCTACATGATGATAAACCTTACTTCAGTATCATTTAAATGAACCGCAATTATAGTTAAAGCTGAATTTCAAACACCTGATTACAATACAAAATCAACAAATAAGCATGGCTTCAAAGGAATAAAATTAAACCTCTGTCACCTACCAAACCCCTATGACTACTCCAGCAAAGCTGTGTGAAAAGGATTATAAAATAATTTAGTGAGATATGTTGCGAGACAGACAATATAATATGACTTTTGTATTACATGGTAGACCACAGAAGCTTTAAAGCTCGTAACTGACAGTTCAGCTAGAATTGCCCTTGGCTGGAGTAAAGCCAAGGGAACACGTTCTGCATCTTACTTGGTCCTCTATTCCAAACAAGCATGGGTAGCCATATCCTATGCTCTTCTGGTACCACCACGTAGAGGGCATGCAAAGGTAGAAGAGGGCACAAATAAAGCCTCCAAGTTTCAAGTATTTACAGCTTCACCTGTGGTAAAGGTCCTAAGATTGATTTTTGTCAGTTTGAAACAAAATTACATGCTCCAGATATGGGTAAAGCAGAAAAAATTCTAAAAACCAGTCTTGTACTGGTTATAAGAGAGCAAACACCAGTGTTATCTGGCACATAATGTTATCAGTAGCAGTATGTACTTATCCTTCTAATGCGCCGCTCCAAGAAATACTGTGGATTTTAACTGGACAGGACTTTTTATTTGTAAGAATCTGATGCAGATTTTATATATCAATCATGTCTTAAAAATGGATCCACCTAATCAAAGGCTTACATTCACCTTGTCATCTCTTACTTTAAGCTTAGCATTCAAGCAACACAGCAGAACCACCTTTGTTCTGAACTCTGTGGGATGTGAAATGCCAGTATAGCAAGAAAACACCATTTCTCCATGTAGAAACAGACCATCAAAGATGTCAGGATTAATTATAAAGCGGCTGTCAGAAGTACTATCTGCACTGAAAAAACAGATAGCAAACAGGCTTCAAAATGGAAGCAACATACATTTTTTTAATGCACTGAAGACTAGCTAGGATTTCATTTCTGTGTCATGAGCCAAAACTACGCCATCTGGTAGAAGGAAGCTCTTCAGGTTCTAGTCACAGCGAATACCATTGGCTCAGCTGAAGACTATGTCTATACTGCATCTTGCAGTACAATGTAAAACTGCCAGCGTTATGGTTAAATGTAGGAGCCTGAATACTGCGAGTAATAAAACCAAATTAGTGACGATTTCTTCTTGGATTAATATATACTGCCTTTCGTCATAGGATTTGTGCATTAAAATGCCAGTTGGATTAGCTTCACTGGAAATGCTGCTATATTGCTTCTAGTCTCCAGTCTAGTGCCAACATGTCTGTATGTAAAACAGCTTGGATATCCTAAACCAGGTTTTGTAGGCACAATTAATATGGATCATTATCTTGAATACGTGTTACTTGTTGTGTGAGAGTCAATTTACCATTATGCTAGTAATCTCAAGAAGTCTGTTGCTTGTCACAGGCCCAGAGTGAGGATGTTGCAGAGAAATTGCCAAGGCAGTATCTCATGGGGACCATTAACCTTTGCGCACAAAACCACGTAGAAAGCATGCTCATGAAGTTGACAAATGGCACTACGCTGGGGGAGCAATTTTTATGCTGGAGTGTACCTGTCCGCTTTTGTGCTCCCAAAGATGCTGACAAACTGGAGTAAGCCCAGTGGCAAACCACCAGAATGTTTGGCAGGCTGGAGCAGATAATGCATGAGGAGAAGCTGAAAGACCTAGCTTTGTTCAGTCTGGAGAAGAGGAGGCTCAGGATGGTCTCGTTGGTGTCTTTACTGTTTCATGGAAGGCTATAAAGAAGATGGAGCCAGAACCTTCACAGTGTGCGCAGCGAAAGGTGAGAGAACAGACACAAACTGTATCAGGGGAAATTCTGACTACTGAAATGAAAAAAATCTTCACAGTGAAGGTGGTCAAACACTGCAGCAGGTGATCCAGAGATGTTGCAGAGTCTCCATCTTCGGAGATACTGAAAACTCAAGTGAATTGGGGCTTGAGCAATGATCTAACTGAAGTTAGCCCTACTATGAGCAGGGGGCTCGACCAAGTAACCACCAGGAGTCCCTTCAAACTGAATTTTTCTGTGTTTTCTTTGATTTTTAATGTGTCATGGAGTTTTCTCTGGCCTCGAGGCATACAAACTCGTATCCGTGTGTCTAAACTCTTTCATATGCAGAAGGTGAACACATGCAGACTGATCGCTGGGAACAGTCCCTGGCCCATGCTGTCAACTGAACTATTTGGGAAAAGGTTAGCTGGAGTTGGTCCAAACTATACCAGGGAGTTTGGTATCATTTAAAAATATGGAAGTTGATGAGCCATTGGTCAACCTTGTGGTCTGACTGCCCTCTATAGTTATTAGTTTGTGTATTATCATACTAATGAGGGTAAGTAATGTAGTTTATAATCAGATGTGACCATCTAAGTGAGGTCATCCCATCTGTATATGTTTTATATATAAAACATTTAAACAGTTGCTATAGTGTCTCAATTCCATTAACAGGCTTTCTGCCATCAGAATGTAAAGATGAATTAGTAAAATGCACTATAAATATAATTAATTCCTATCTAGCTGAAAATAGTTGTTTAGAATTCTTCTAATTTGAAAAAAGAAAAAAAAAGTATTTTAACACAAATATATGATTTTGTGGTTTTCCTAAGGCTGACTTGATTTGAAAAAGTATTGTCTAAACAGAAAATGTGGTGATTCATTTTGGTTGAAATACAAAGGCCTTTGGTACAAAGTATTTACCCACCAACTGGCTTGAAAGGCTTCTTTCTGGTTTTAAGTTGTCAAGGAGCCAAGCTCTGCTTTCAGACCGAAGCATGTGGCTACCCTGCAGTCAGCAGATATGAAGTCATTGGAAGCTGTATGTAAACTTATAATGGTACAATTTGGCTCAAACTTTTTAGTAGTTCTGTTGTCTGTTTCAACAAATTATTAAACGATCACAACGCAATGCTTTATTCTAAATGGTTTTTGATATATTTTGTGCAGAAGACTGATACTGAGCACGTAACAGTAATGAATGGCTGACCTTGCAGTATGATCAGTTATCATTGGTTTTGGAGATGAAAGGCCCTTTGGGCTCAGCCTTGCAAAGTGCATAGCATGACGGTTTCGGTTCTGCCAGCTTGCTCAACGCACACTTGATATTAAACGTCTGAGTCAGCTCACAGAAATAATGAGGCTGCTCTTGTATTCAAAGATAAACACACACTGAAATGCTTCTCTGGGTACAGCATGTATCTTGCTACAGGACTGGCTTTTTATCTTACGTACTTATGCATAAGCATCAACTTGGCTGCTACTCTAGTAGACTGCCGTGTTACTCTTATCAGAATGGCTGACAGCAGCTTGGGAAGTATGGATTATAGCACCCATCAAGATTTTGTACTACTGTTTGTTAAGTAAATTAAAAAGGTCATAACCGCAATTGATACTGATGTACAGGCATAATCAATTGTCTGCATTATAGATTCATACAGCAGTGATCAAGCCAGAGGGCATTTCCTGTAGGTTAATAGCTAGCTGATGGTCCAAGCCCATTTACAGTCATAATGAGAAAGATAAAGTAAGTTTGATTTTAATAGTGCTGCAGCTACAGGGCTAGAAGGATGTGATATCCAGAGCAATGCTAGAAAATAGAAACTCTGCGGTTGAATTCTCTTTCACAGTTAAGAGTGAAGACTGCTATTCAGTGAAGATTCAGCCAAATCCTTCTTTCCTGGGATATATATACGAGCCATGTTTTTTGGAGCTCATCCAGAGATGCAAGCTGTCTTTCCCCTGTTTTGCTTTTTTTATTTTTTTTCAGAAGATGTACCACATTGCATCAGACCCAAAAAGACTACTGAGGCTAAAGTACCTTGAGGTCCTTCACTCTGTCTTACTACTTGCTACTCTCATTGCAAGATTTAAACATGAACCATATCATTACTTTTCATCAGAGTGGTTTATTTTATAAACCAATCACAGCTTCACACAGAATGACATTCAAGTAACCACGCAAAGCCTGCTTTTTTGTTAGGTGGTCCCACCTGGCAGTGAGAAGATTTAGAACATTTTACTTTTTTTTTTTTTAAAATCCATGTAGCTGATCATAAATAGGTTTTGTGAGTCGCTGCGGTACGGGTTGCCTCGCTGTCGTCTTCTGCAGGGGCTGGCTGGATATCCTACAATAAAGGTTAGGTTGCTGTGCTTACTCCTCCTTTAATGCATGGCTACTAAATTGGCGAAGGCACGCTTCCTGAGGGTACATTATAACAGCATTTTCAAATTTGAAGTGCATAATGATGAATTAGCATGTTCACTACTGAAGAGGTTGCTGACTGAAAATTAGCAAGTCACAGACCTTTACTGCTAACTCCGTCATCCATTAAGAAAACGCTTGATCTCTTTCTCTCTCTCTCTCTCTCTCTGTCATTTCAGAGTACACTGTGGGAAAGAGAATTTCCAATTGAAATTCAAGCCAAGTAAAACAGAGGAGAAAAATGTTGTTTTCTGTGAACTGAAAAACTGGGTTACAAGTTTGCGTAGATGGAGGGGGCCCTAAAGGATCAAGCTTTTGAAATCCTTCATACTGTTTGACAAATATCTAAAAATACCAGTGAACTTAAGACTTCAGGGTTTTTTGATTATTTTTTTTTTTTACTTCAGCAGTTTTTCTACACTTTAGGATATTTGCCACTGATTACAGTAAAGAACTTCTCCATAATATGACATATATTTTTTTTAAACACCTAAAGTCCCCTGGTTGAGAAACCAGCGTACTTACTCATTTACATGTTTTATACATATAGATAGATAACATTTTAATATCACCGAGTGCATTGCTGTGCCCATAGCTTGTATTAGTGGATATTGATGACAGAGCTTGAGAACTATTATGGAGTATTGCCCAGTTTAGCTGGAATGCACTCACCAAGGGGTCTGAGACAAGCTACCGTACTTAATAGATCTGTAGAAAAATTGCTGGAGATTGCTAAAAATCTAAAAATGCTAGAAAAAGAGAAATGCTATAGCACATAAGTGGTAATGTGACCTATTGAATGGTGTATACCCAGAGCATTTTTCCTGTGATTTGCAGCCTTTAATTACATTGACTAGTTGCATAGCAGGCTTCAGGGATAGAAAAATGGAAAAAAAATTACTGGCAGATCCTGGTGATATTGCCAATGGACACTGTGCATAAGAATTAAGAAATAGGTTTTATATGATTAATGTAATTTGCTTATATACTAAATGTAAACAAGAAAATATGGCTGGACAAAGAATTCAGAATCTGCTAGTATCCACTTAGTGTTGCAAGGGCAGTACTTGGGACTTATTCTTAATTTTCTATAAATATATCTCTTGTGTCAGAAGACCCCTGGCCTAGTTACTCATTGATCTTTATTTCCACTGGCAGCTATGGCTGACCTTAAGATCTTCCTCAAATTCATACTCAGTGATCATTAATGTTGCAACGACTCCTCCCCAGTGCCCCTGGAAAACCATCTTCATTTCTGGTATCAGGTCAACAACGTTCCCTTTTGCCAAGTTCTTAGAATTTGTGTGTAAGGGTTTACTTGAGTGCAGGAAGCTCTGGAGTGGTGTAAGTAGACATAACTCAGAAAGAGTCACCCACAGACTAGTTACTGAAAGAGTCTTACCATAAGGGGCAAGTGCAAAAAAAGCCTTTGCATAAGGGACAAAAGCAAAAAACATTTGGGAAAGCATTTTTGCATACATCTCTGTTCAATCAGGTACATAAACAATGTAATGCAAAATAATTTAAAGTACTGTTGAGCCATTAAAAGTAACACTACTTAAGAAAACTCAGAGAGCACAACATCGAAATTGTGCTCAGAAAGAATGCTTTTTTCATTTTTCATCAGGAATATCAAAACAATGCATTTCTTTTCAGATTGTTTGACTTGAATTGGCATATTTCATTTGACTGTCTCCAACCATTTAACTTTGTGTCATTTCAATACTTTTGGGGGGGGAGGTCTGCAATGATACCTACAGATTTTGTATTTTGGAGAGCACTGTCCTTATTTTTTTCCTCAAGACTGACATTCCTGGCTGAACTAATCTGTCTGCAATAAATCCAAGGCAGATTACTTTCTGCCTGAGCATCAGAGGGCACAGGAGGGTCAGCACAGGCGACTGTAAACCCTGGAAGGAGATAATGCTTTGACTTTAGTAGACCTTGGCTGCTCACGGGGCCGTAGCTGAGATAGTACTAACCTAACGATATTATTACTGACAAACTGTGGCTATGGCAGCAGATAACTCAGTGCATGTTGACATCACCTGACAAATTCAGTAAATACCTGGGAGGCTAGTACACACCGAGTTCTCTGTTGCCATGACTATATGCAATGCCATCTTCTAAAACCAGGGTCATTATTTTGGTCCTTTGTTAATGTCTGCAGTTGAACAAACCTGAAAATAATAACACAAAGTAAATTCCATTTCATGTGCTGCTTGTATTCTGGATTATGAGAAGTTACAAAAGTATAATTTGTCTTAAAAAAGAAAAATCACCACACAAGGTAGTAGAATGCCAGAGCTGATTTCCACTTTTTGCTTAAATTGTATAAATGGTTTATTCAAGATTTGCAAACGTTGTATCCTGAATACAACTGGCTTTTTCACTTGCAGCTATTCAAACACGCCAAGATTATATATAATAGAAGTAGCATTCAACCCACATAAAAATAATCATAATCTGACAAAGTGCTAAGTAAACTTTATTAGTCCTTTTGACAAACCAAGTGAGACTATCCAGAAGCTTTCTTAAGATATTGTTTAGTACAGCATTTTAAAGAAAGAATTTACTCCAGCCTATGTAGTGATATGGAGCCCAAGAGTGACATAAGGCCTTGCTGATGACATAAGATGAGAAAATACAAAAATATACAACTGAATATAAAAATGTGGTAGAGGAACTGCTTTTAGGTTGTTTTTGAAGAGTCAAACTTCAACAGTCCTTACAGACGTGGCTGGAAAGAAACTATGGGAATATGAAATTACTTCCTCTGCACAGCTGTCATCATTGGCCTGCATATTTTGTAGGTAATTAATTACTATTTCCCAAAACTTGAGGACTAGCTGAGAGAGCAAGAATCTATGACCAGGACACAGAGACAAGGAGCCCACTGCGACAGTGTTTTGCCTTCCTGGAAGCCCTGTGAAGATGGAACACTCCTTCTCCCACAGCAACAGTGCACTGCAATATAAAGAATACATTAGCTGGTTTTATCCTTTATAATATTAGCTATAGTCTGAGAAATTTAACTGTAATCATTCAGAAGAAAAAATAGGAACTTTTCAAAGTAAAAAAGCTCAAAGCTTGTTCTGGAGCTGATCTGTAACATGCCTCATTTGCTGTTTTTGTGACTAACCATCTCTTAATTAAAGTATCAAGACTCAGTTATATTAAGAACTATTTAATTCTGTAAACACCTGGGAAACTGTGTTTTTAGGGGATGATCTGGATATATACAAAAGCTGAGGATAAAACACAGCACCAGTCATGTAATCAACTTGCTGAGCTATTTATGCAAATCCAGAGATATCATCTGGCAAGAGAAACTCAAGACTGGTGGTCACAACGGAGGATATCAGATATTTATAAAACTCTTTTCAATCTTTATGGAAAATCAATGGAAAGTTTTCTGAAATTTTCTTCTGATTCTTGCTGGAACTTGGATTTTTTTCAAGCCAAGCTCCTGTTTCCTAGGGCTATTGTCTTTCAGTAGAAATCAACTTTGATCAGCCAAAACTAACTAGTAACCAGCTGAGCAGTTTCACAAGTCTGCTGGTATATGAAGTAAGTAACAAAATACATTTCTTTTACCAAAATAAGAATAGGTGAATAATGTTATTAATAGAAACCAGGTTGTTCTTTTAGCTAACTTTGGCTCAGGAATGAAATCCAATCTATTTATCTGACTTGAACCCTTAAAGCCTTCATGTGACATCTACTTAGCCTCAACCAAAATTTAACTACAGGTGTGCTGTTGACCTGTACAAACACTTACTATACAGATGAACAAGACTAACATCCATAATGTTTCCTGTTGTTTGGCACTAGGACTTCATGATGACTTTTAACCATATATGTGTAAATTCACATAACTTTATATTAGGAGGTGAACATATCAAATGAGTTATTAATAGAACAGAAAAAAATAACTAATTTGTTATGCATGGAGTGAAATTTGTGCTCACATATAAAAAGAAAAAGTTTAACCCTATGATTTATTGGAGCATATAAAGAAAATATTTATAATCTGTTTGAAGGGTACTGCCTCATTAACAGAATTCATTAGGTAAAAGAAAATATTCTTTATTAAAACAGCACAGACCACCCATAATTTATACTTACATTTTCTCTGACTCACTTCTCCATTATGTCATAACTTTTGATTAATCATACAAGGAACTTGAATAGTCAGGGTAATATGCAATAAAGAAAATACACTAGTAGCAATCAAATGTTAAGACAAATACATTTCCTCTGCTGATTTCACATCCGAGTCTAGCACTAAAACTTGAATTTTCTACCCTATGCATAGCATAAAGCATTTGAATACAATCAGTTTTAGCAAAAAATTTGAGTCGGGGAGTCAGGTTTTGCTCTGACTTTGACAGAGTTATGCAGTGGATATGTCATTGTAAAACTTGTCTCAAGAAAGTTCTAAGTGTCATTCAGGGAATTTAAAATAACTATAGTTGAGTCAAAGAAGAGCTTTGATGGCAGCTATTATGACAAGTTATTTAAGTGAAAAAAATTACTGATGAGAACTGAGGAAAGGTTCTCACGATAATTAGATGTAATAATAGAAGTAGCTGGCAGAGCAACATAGCATTTTAATTTCCCTACAGTTATTTTTGGACTTAACTGCCCCACTCCCCCCCAGCCACCCCCACCCCCACCCCCACCCCCCCAGCAGATAATAGATCCAAAAGCAAACAGTATGCCTCTTCAGAGGCAAGGACATAAAATTGGCTGGTTTACATCCACAGTTTGTGAGACTGCTCCATTCCTGGAGCATTGTTTAAAGTACAATGCAAGTCACTGGGTCAAAGATAGTTAAGACTAAATCCAGCCCCCGAGCAGTGACTGTCTACTGTTTCATGTAAGACTGACATTGTCTGCTCCTATGTAAATAAGCTTCCTGTGAACAAGGATCAAATATGAGACTTACTTTATGCTTCCATTTATTAATCAAATATATCTGGAGATATGAATCCCGTGAGTATTTGCAAGTTAAAACGTAATGTTTTCAGACTAGCAAAACTGTTAGTCAGAAACAGCAAATTCACTTTTAATGTATAAATTAATGGTATTGGCTGGAGCTCCATTCTAAAAACCTGAATCCTGGATGACTCCATCAGATAGCAAAGGTTGCATATACACACTGAGACATACAAGCAATAAGTAACAGCTCCCAGTGAGAAAGGAGAGAGCCACGTGATAAGTTGGAATGGCTAAGAACATAAAATATTACCAGCCACTGTAGAAACAAGTTAAGCAGATTTAACCCATACTACCATTTGTTTTCCTTTGGTTCAGGCAAGAGATATTATTTTTATTTACAGAGAATGAAGTTGAAGTTAGATCTACAAAGAAACTTAGTGAAATACATTTCTTTGGGGAGAAACAGGGCTGATCGGTGACTCTTTGGTATAGGGTCGAACAGTTTGTCCTCCTTCTGCCTGGGGTTGTTGGGCATCGCCAGAATTACAGTGATCATATTCCAGAGGACAAGCTTTGGAAATGGGGTAATGGGAATATACCTAGTACTTCTTCCATTACCTGTGCAAACATCCTTATTGAAGCTCATAGCAGAAGGTGTACACAATAACTTTGATGATCAGGCTATATGTCTATCCGTGAAATTTCTCTGTCAGAAGATCAAAGGATTACACTCAACAAAATTGTGAGTTATATCTATTTTCGTATCTATATTTAAGAATACATAGCAACGCATGCCAGGATTTCTCAGTTTTCATTTATTGTTTTGACATCAGCAAGAAAAAGTGGGTGTCTTACACCACCATATGACAAACAGCAGATGATATTGCGTGGTCACTGTGGAAACTGCATTGCTGAAAGAGAGGTGCATATTTGTACTTTTGTAATGAAGATATACCATAGCATTTAAGTGCCCCTATTGTTACTTTGATGCCAGGTTGCCAGAGTTATAAGTAAAAACAAGGGGCAAGAAATATCTGGGATTCTTTTCTCTTTTTTTTAACTAAAGTCATTAATATAATTCAAAGTTTAAAATATGTAATATTCTACATGGAAGAAACAGATTTTCTAGTAAGAAGGTGGCAGTTCACAGTTCTTGATAAAAGTTCATTGAAGACAACAGAAAGCACTCACCGCTTTTCATGGGAAATGGTCACCTGATCTAGGACGCATATTCAAAAATATATGTGTTTTCCTTTATTCAGAATTTACTAGGTATTGATTCAGCGAGGGTGTACAGTGAGGACTACAACTGTAAAGAAGACTGAAAGTGTAGTTACAGAGTAGGTTGTCCACTGGACAGCAAAGTTTGGTAACATTATCATAAAGGTATGAAACATCAAGAAAACATTCTCTGATGAAGAATACAATCCCCACACTGGCCAAGGAAGTGTTAACAGGTTGCTTTAGACTAAACTAGCTCTGTCCTAATTTACTTGTGACAGCTATTGCAGAGGAGGGGTGTCAGCTGACCTGATAGAGGCTGGAAGGAGGTCTGGCTCTCCTTAGCTGGTGCCTTTGTGGAAATCTGGGGTGTGATGGGCATGGCCAGGTTTTCTTATCAGCCAACTACTGCCAGTTATGGTTGCAGAGGTATATAGTGTTTCTGTCACTGCTTGGGATTGGTCTTTTTGAGACATCAGAGTTGTGGTGATCAATTATGCAGGTCCACTTCAAAGAACTGAAAAAGCAGATGTAAATAATATACTTGGAAGAGTTTGTCTGTGGAGCAGTCTGCTGGGGGCTCTTCAAACAAAATAACCTGAAAGAGCCCTACATGCCCAGCTGGGAACATTGGTGACCAGATTGTGGCTTAAGTACCTAAAACATTTTTCTTGTCTGTGTCATTCAGGGCTCAGTTGCTGCCAAGCCCGTGAGAAATCTGTGCTTTCTGAGACCTGAATGCTTTGGTGCTAAATTTCTTGTTGCACCTGAAGTTCTGTTTCTGGATATGTCAGAAGCATCTTAGTGGGTTTGCGGGTGCTGGTGGCTAACCTCCAGATCCACAAAACCTTACAGGGGTGCACTTAGACTACCCTTGTGTTAGCTAATCCTGTGGCCCAATAGGGCTGGTTTGCATCAAGCTCTTAATGTCCATACTACACAATTCTCAAGGGGTTTTGCTTCAGACGAGGTCCTGTGGACTGAATGGCCAATTGTGGACAGAGCCCATTGCGTGGTTTCTAGGGTCCATCTTCAGCTTTCATTTCATCCAGAAGGAACCCATTTATGTACTCCAAGACTCTTCTGTGACATATAAACTGCAAGTAAGAACAATTAGGAGATTTACTTTAAAAGTGCATGGTATGAACGAAATATGTGGATGCACCCTTGACTATGAAAAAGTGTCTATATCCAAAAGTGAATGAATTATGCTACAAAATGTATGCTGCAAGTTGCTGCCAGATGATGAAGAGCTGGATGAAAAGACAGGGCTTGTGTTACGTATCATTAAGAATTTATCATACTAATAAAATAAAGCATGATCTATATTCTTTTTTTTTCCCCAATAAGCCTTTGTTTTGAAAAAGTTTAAATTTTCTGGACAGCTAGAAATATACTCAATGGTCCACGGAAACCTCTCTCTGCTGTTATAGAAAATAAAATTGTGCTATAGAAAAATACAAATACATGAAATGAGTCTTCCATTTTCTAGTTCTGCAACTTTTTTCCACCAGCAAAATTAACTAATAAGCTTATTTAAATTCTACCAAAAATTCTTTATAAGTAGAGGGTTTTGTCCCATCATTCTGGTCAGGAATAACTATTCTTTTCTGTGTAAAGAAGAGTTCAGCTATAAATCAAAATGAAGGGAATACTGGACAAGCCATCTCATTATTGCATGGATGAAGGACGATGAGTGTTTTGCACAACATGTCTTGGAGGCAAATCTCTATCAGAGAATAGTGAGACTGGACTTCTAGGGCTCCTCGAATTCAGAACTCCTTTGTTTTAATCTACACTGGAAATATTCAGAAGTTTTGTGTGGCAACAACAATGAAGCCGTAGAAAGAGATGTGGAAGGTACAAAGTGTCATCTCTTCATGTGAAGAGCATTTTCAGAGATGAATTAAACGCAGTTCCTTTGCCTAGCAAATGAAGATTTGAGTTGACCTGCATATAAATTCCAGTTTCCTTATGTTCTACAGCTACTTATCTGGTGTACAGCCAAGTATTTTGCATATCATTTGAACAAAACAGCCCGCTGGCAGCACACCTGGTCTCCTATGCAAAGACCTAAATGAAGAAAAGATTTGCACACAAGCTGTCAGTTTGAGTCCAAAATCTTAATACTTGAAAGTCTCAGGCACTTAGAAAAAACAATTCTGCCATGTTCCAGCAAGGATTTGAGTAAACTCAAGCTTCACTCAAAAGAATCAGCAAGGAGTTCATGGTAGTCATGAACTCTTGCAGCTAGTACCCCATGCTGTCTTTTAGTATGAAGGATTCTTCATATTATGTAAAGAGCTTGCTATAAATTCTTTAGATTGATTTGGTGGCAGAGCTGTTCTCCAGTCTTCCACAGTATCTTCAGAAAATGAATCTGTGTGAAAAGTGGCACCACAAGGTTTCAGGCAGGTATTAGCACTATAGAAGGGGGCTTTTATTGTTGGATCACTGCAAATATATGTAGTCTGGAAAAATTACACCATTTGGTAATGCAATATGAGCCTTTCCTATTCATATAGATTTTTTAAACAACTACCTGGTGACCATTAATTCAACATTTCATTTGTCCTTGTTTGCAAGCAGTTAATGTCTTAGAATCTGTTTGCCAAAACAAATAAAAAAAAAGCATTACCTCATTTTAACCCTCAATAATGGTGTGGAGAGCTAGAGGAGTTAAAGTTTAAGTCTTTAACTTAACAAATTATGCACCCACTGCTGCATGTTGAACGTTAAGCAGTAGCTCTGAAAATGGCCTTTCACTAAGGTTGTGTTTTACTTGGTAAATATTCGATTTGTACCATCACACAGGGAGTAGATCACCATAAAATTCATTTGCTTTCTATGGGCTATAAGGCTAAATAGCCTTAACATTAACAGTTATTTTAAACATGGGTCTGGTACCCCAGTCTTGCTTAAGTTTTATCTTGCCAAGGATGGAAAAGAGCATGCTGGAATGTAGCAGCTAACAAAGATCTGAAGCAAATCCAGGGCAGACCAGGCATTGTATATTTTTAGTGAGTACCACAGGGCACATAAGAGTTAGATAATAAAACCCAGGGATAGGGGAGTTGATCTGAAGTGGAACTATGCACGTAAATTCTATTTAAATCCTTAACTGTTATTTTCAGGCAACTTGCTCAGTCCCTCAAGTCCATTGCACATTACTTTTGACTTTAAGGTCCTTGCAGGCACAGCCATGCTCCAATGGTCCAGATCTATCTTGTCTTTTAGCCTTGTCCCCAGCCACTACTTTCATGTGTCGTGTGACTGATGATAACCCTCCTGTTCATAGCCAAGGGGCTAGACCAGAAAGTCCACCTAGTGTCAGATCTTCCTGAGCCTGAGGGAGTTCCAACTCAAACGTTCCACTTTGCATTAGAGTGCTATTCCCACAAGCTATATGCTATGTTATTCTGAGACAGATGCTTTTTCCCCCTGGTTGAACTGTGACACAGTGCAGGAAACTCCATTGGATCAGAGAGTCCTGAGATGAAGGCTGTTTTACATTAAGCAGTTGATTAATGTGGAGTGCTCTGAGAGCAGGGGCCAATAACTTAGACTGGACTGCATTCTAATCACAAGTCATGGCCACAGTTATGTGAATTTTTTTTGCAGGACCTGGGGTGTTTCAGGTCAGATCCCCATACACAAGGTTGGTTTTTCAAATTCTTGAAATTTCCAAGTCCTGATTTGTCTCAGTACAAAACTGTTGTTAACATCACTTGCAGCCTACATCTACTCAAAACAGAGTAATAGGTAGTTATTTGCCAAAATTTTTAATCTAAAAGTATTGCAGGTTTGGTGTGCATTGTGCACATTAATGGCAGGCAAATTTGATCTTGTCATATAGATGACCAGAGGAGAATTTGATTTGAAAATTACTGTAAAGACTTCAAAACATGATTTTTTCACCATGGGTGGAAAAATTTTCTATTGGGGGTTGCAAGTTTTTTCACAAAACAAAAGGTTATTTCCCTACAGAAAACCAGAGATTTCCTTTTCTAGTCAGGATGGATTGAGCAGTCCAAGATTTCAAACTTTACTGATACTGTTTAAAAGCATCTTTGAAAACCACAATTTTGGCTTAAGTGAAGTTGCAACATTTGAAAGACTACAAGAATGACATTTTCTGAAAAATTATGTCATTAGCAACAATCCAGATGTGATTCCTCATGTTACAAGTACAGATAGAATATATGGAAGTGAGGGAGAAAGAAGCAGTTTGGTTTGTACTATGTATGATAGCCTTCTCTAGTATGACTGTAGTATAGATACGCTTATGCAACTATCACTGTGTCCTGTTTTAGCTGTAAACACTCTGCTTTTGCTTGTGGACATATTGATTCACTCTGAGTCATTCCTTCTCTGTCAGAGTTGCCAACAGTCATAATTACTCTGAAAACAAACAGAACTGGGATCAAGGCTTCCACATTTATTTTATTCTGTGGTTTCTGAGACAGGCAATCAGATATGAGGAGATGTGTACCAGTCCTGGTAGTTTTGATACTAGCTCCGATTCTCCTGGGGGAGGTTTAGCTACACATACCACAATGGCACTTGTAATGCTTCTGATCCTTGCTAATACACTCCCAAAGGAGCCCAGACCTGTAGCAGGAGCAGGGGGCTGTTGCTATTGTAAGCAACGTGCTTTTATAATTCCTCTTAACTTGATCAGTTTATAAGTCTTGAAACCAATTAAGGTTTGTGGGTTGTTTTTTTTTTGCCTGGCACAACTCTGATTGGAGGACTGTTCCACACCTTTGCTGCTCTAACAGTAAGAGACTTCCTTCATAGGTAGGTAAAAGTATGTCCATGACCACCATGAAAGAACACGGTCTTTACAAGATATTCTTTTTATCAACAGCTGATCCACTTCATGGAAAAATCTTAAAGGGTCTGGGACAGGAAAGTTAGTACTCATCTTCATCTTGAATGAGTCCTTTCAAATTTGCTCCAACATCCCCTGAGTCCAGTAGACTGTCACCTCATGTGCACAGCATGTGCACATCTTTGTACTAAAATGAAGAGAGTTCGGTCTGTACTTCCTTTACAAAAGTAATTGCACTGTACTGCAGCCAAACTTGAGCAGAATATTGGCATTTTATCAAGTTATATATTCAACTTAATGAAATTCAGTGAAAAATGCAAGTTTCTGTCTTTGACAGGATGGATGATATTCAAAGTCTATGGAAAGCAGAGTTAAGGTGAAAGCCTTGATTCTTCATAATGCAGCTAGCTTGGAAATTTGGGCAGAGCAATGTGAAAAGGAGCTATTGCCTGACTCTTTTTTTAGTCAGTTAAGCACATAAATGCTTAGGGACTATGTTCCCATGTTTCACGCATACTTTTGCTACAGCTCAGGGTAAATGCAGAAATCCAAAGGAAAGCTGTAAAGTACAGGCTGGCACAGGAAATACTTGTTATTGAAACTGGTGAAAAGGCTGAATCTTATCTGGCTAAAGCACTAACTTTTCAATTTCTGATTTCTTATTGGAGAGTTGTAAAGTTCTGCCTCAAAATGTGAAGCCAAAAGTTATAGACAATACCAGTGCTTTATCATCAATATTAGCAATAAGCTAATATTCAGGAAGAGAGCAAAATGTAGAGGTGAATGGAGATAATGTTACATCAGTACTGATTTTTAAAAAATCTTACTATTTCTAGTAACATAAATAGAACAAAGCTTCTTTGCAGAAACACTGAGTCAGAGGAGGAGGTTCCGAGAGAAAAGAAAGGGGAATGTTTGCAACATATCTGAGGCTAATAATAAGGTGGTCATGTATTTCTCTTTTGCTAAAGAGGACCCTGAATTGTGTAATTTAACATGAATAGGACAAATACATGATTAAGAATGTATTCCTGTGGCAGTCAGAATTGTGTTTAGGACATTATGGTAAAGTTACAAGTTATCTTCTTTTTCCTACTTACAGTTACTTTTCTGGACTGAAGTCACTATATGCAATTAGTAATAGCTCACCTATAGCATAAGTTATCCAATCTGATAAAAGTAGTAAGTTTGTCCAAAGAGTAAGCAATTTAGTAGAACAGCTTGTACAGTGTTAATAAGCATACTATATGCATTTATAAAAATACTATTTTACCACAATGTTTTTAAATCCCTCCCCAAATACTAGCAACCTGATATACAAAAAAAAAAGGAACTTTTTAAGGGGAAAAAAAAAGCAAAGCCATACAATCGCACACTTGGAAAGCAGTACAATCAAGGATACAGAAATAACATATTGGGATTAGAACTGCTTTCAGTTAAGCCTGGCACACGAGCCACAGGCAGTTCTTCAACTTCATGCAATAGGGTTTGGATCAATGCTGTTTATTAACGCTATTGTTATATTCTTCTCAAATTGACATTGTAAGTAAAGCATGATTCATTGCACAGGGCATTTGAAATTTATTTTTTTCTGATGAGAATATANTTTTTTTTTTTTTTTTTTTTAATGTAAAGTCTGGTCTAGTGCTAGTAGTAACTCAGACTTCCCAAGCAGACATCTATATTAATTTGATAGGACATTTGTTTTCCAGTCAACTGCTTTGCCAGTGTCTGAGCAGAAAGAATTCATACTCTAATATGAAAAATTGAAATACAAGAGATCACCTTCAATGTCATCTCAAGAAGAGCCTTTATTTACATTGATCAGATTATTTGTGTGTCAAATATCTGAAGCTTTACAAAATCACACTATTTTTTTGGTGTGTACTGGCCCACAGTAGCAGGATACATAGGGTGAACTCAGGAGCTCAAAAGTGAGTTTATAAACACTGTGGGAGTTAGAGATACTTTCAGTATGGAGAACTAGAATTTGTGAATGCAATTTTAATTAACACTTATTTTTTTCCAAACCAAAGAGGTAGACTTTTTTTTTAATAACAAGGCAGTTCTGGCCTGTCTTGCATGTATGTGTGGAGGGAGAGGGAGAGAACACAGAACCTCTTTCTGCAGTGGAAAGACCAAAAGAAATTGGTGATCAGTTAATTTATTCATCTTGTGCAGTGTTTTATAGTTCTGTGGTACGTGGCCAGGTCACTGCTAACAATATCAGGGTTGTTAATTTCTAACAGAGTGTATCAGGTGCTACTGGATTTTCTTTTTTGTTTTTCTTTTAGAAGCATCAGTAATGCTCCTATATAATGATGCATTCTCCATTCTGCCATTTCAGCACTGCTCTTCCTGCTATCATTCAGAGAAGTTCCCAAATTGCCACCTTAGGTTAAGCATCTGTAAATTACTAACTTTAATTTTCAGAGGTACTGAGGTGAAAACACTCTAGCATAGTTCAGAATAAAACTAAGAAAACAGATAATGGAAATTTCCACTTGTGAAGCTGTGTTGTATCGCATACTATTGCTGTAATTTCTGCAGTGTAGAGAAATAATGTTTCAGGGATCATATGATTACATTCAATAACTTGGTACATCCCAATGTCTCTTAGCCAGTAAACATTTTCAAGTTTGATACAGTTCCCATTAATCACTGTTGAGGATGTACTTGTGCATGAGTGTTAATCATGGAAACTGCTGTGACATTTTACTTTGACAGACTTTTTCCACAGGTAAAAGTGGGAAAAGTAGCATTACTCATCTAACATATAGGAAGCCAGATAGCTCGAGTGACTAGTAAATTGGTTGTGTGATGGTTTTAGTTCAATTTGGATTTCTTCCTGAGGGAATACTTAAGTATTCTGAAAAGTTATATACTTCATGTGTGAATAGATGGATACGCTATATAACAGAGTACCTGTACACAAATACAATAAAATTGAGCCAGTGTACATTAGAACAAATGAATAGGAAGCGGCACCTTAGTTTGCTTGAATTATGTAGCACCCAGTATGTATCAACATCGTATTTGCCAGAACATACATATTCCTGCCTCCAAGCTTTCCACCTAAATGAGGAACAAATTCAAACATTCAGGGAGTAGAGACGAATAGAGGTTTTAGGTAAGCTAGTCCTAAGAATGGAATATTAACATATATTAACATATTTAAATATTACACATGATACATTAATTGAATAGGTACCTACTTAAGCAGTAAGCAACAAGATGGCAAATACACGGAGCAGATGTTTGTAAATCATTGGAGAAATAGGAGATTTTAAAATTTTCTATGCAACATTAACCGCCTTTTCTCGATAATCTTAAACGATCAGAATTGGAAAACCCTGTCTCCAAACATTTCGTATCTTTCAGAAGCAGACAAACAGAAGTTCTCAAAAAATATTGTAAGACCAGACTTTTTCAGGCTTCAGTGACTTTAACTGTAGATTGAGCCTTGTGCATCTGTCATGGCTTGCTGTCTTTTTCATGTGGAAACTCCGACATGAAAAAGGGTCGAGCAAAGGAAAGGAGTACTAGAATAAACCCAGTCTCACTTCACCCTCACCCTGTGCACCTCAGGGCATGCATGTGGACTCTGCATCTGGTGCTTGGTAGAGCACCCAGGTTTACTCATAACTTCTGTCACACTAATGAAAGTGCAAAGCATCTCTTTACATATGTAGGAGCCAAATACCTTTTAAAATCTGCAACAAAATACTTGTTTACAAAGAACATTTGATTGACCTGTGGATCTTGATTTTTTTAAAATAAGTTTTGAAGGGCTGTGAAAAAGAGGAGTAGTTCTCCATTCTGCTACATTTGATATTTTTTGGCACTTCCTGCCCACTAGATGCCTGATAACTGATGCCAGTTATCTCTTCCTAAAATTCATAACCTTGTAAACAATATATCTAACCATAACAGGCTAGTATTTAGAAATGAAATTAGATTTTCATCCGTGATGATGTGCTGATTAGATTTTCAGCATTGACTGAAGAGTTCTCCTGGCACGTTACAGGAAGGTCCTCTTCTGTGGTATGGGAGGGCCTGCTGAGGCTCTAACACCGCCTTTCAAAGGGCAACATCTAGGGGACAGCTCTGCAGTACCATCTCCAGGTGAACTGAGCTGTGTCCCCACAGCCCTTGGCATGGGGTGGGGTGGAATTCAAGCCAGCAGGATGTGCTGAAGGTGACCATAAATAACTGCATCTTTCTGGGATACCTACTGCCCCATGTGCTGTACGGGGGAGCCTCGGGGCCTCGCTGTGACCTCCAAGTTCCAGGAGAGAGGCTACACCCCTAAGAAAGCTGCAAGCTAATGCTAAAATAAACTAGGGTATTTAAACTTCAGGGTTAAATGTTCAACTTCGAAGTAGTTTGCGAGACCAGTGGTGGATCCCAGTATGTTCTGTGTTTTGTGAGCTGCCAGAAACCAGTCAGAAAAACAGTCTGTTTGTAATTGGGTCTTCTGTGTTTGTACGCAATCGGTAAGTACTTGGTGTGATGTTGTTTGTCTCTGGGATGCAAGAGAATTTTGTTATCATTTTTGTGAAGAGAGATGCAACAAAACTAATAAACGTTTACAGACAAACTTGCACCAGTTAAAATAAACTGCCTTAGCATCACATCTTTCATTAGATCACTGCAGCTCCTCTGTATACAAGTTCCCAGTCAGGTATTTGTAGGAAACTGAAGATTCACTGTAAAATTAATTCTCTTCACTGTTCCATATAAACATGTAATTGAGAAGTAAGATGAAACCATTATTATGGTCAGATTTCCCTGTGAAACAAGTACTATTTCATCAAAAGAAAAATTGAGAGGGTATTCTATTATTAACCCTGTAAACATATTGTGAAATTATTTCAACAGAACCTAATTGTTAGAGAAGTTGATGACAATCAACTGCCTTCAGAGCAATGTGAACCATTCAGCAAGTATTCATTTCCTTTAAAATCCTAAGTTGGTCTGTCTCATGCAGCCCTTGTTCAGGCTGTGATCCAGATCACCCTTAAAAGCCCGTTATGTTTCACTTGATTTTTTTATTACTTATATATTTTTGACACAGACATCAAACTTAATCGGATTTTGAGTTTAATTCCATTATGTCAATATCCTTCTTTCAAATAATCACTGACTTGACAGACATCAATAATTTAGCAAGTATCTGAGAGAAATATTTAGGAATATGTCAATATTACTCATTGTTAAAAGTCTCTAAAAATCCCTGAGGGCAGGGTAGATTTGATTTATGTGAAGACTGAGATGAAGAGAGTTATGAGTATCACCTAAGCTAATGATGTTTGTTCCAAGAAAATTCTACAGTCATTGCATTTCAAGCATTCAACAACAAAATCATTTTGTTTCCATTTGGGCTACGAAAGCAGGATTACTGCTGCTTCACCATAGTTCCATATTCTGTTTCCAGTGATATCTAGGCTATTCATATGTCTAATTCTTGGAATTGTTCATTTATTGTGTAAGTGCTTTAACATTCTTGGTAGTAGTAACTGAAAAAAGATTACCAATAGAGTTTTAATCACTATTATGTCATTTTTCTGGCTAGGTTCCTTAAGCATGTCAGCCTTAGCTTTGAATGAGAAGAACATTAAAAAATTAGGGTACTGTCTACTGTGTACAATAGTGTGTACAACAAAAATATGAATCAACAGCAAACAAAAATTTCCTAGAGCCAGCATCTCCATTAGTCTGATCTTTTACAGTATTGTGCAAAGAAGATTTGGGAGTCAGTGCTGAAAATTACATTGCAGGCTGACCATACAAAGGCAGTTCAAAGACACTTCTCCCTCTTTATGACTCAAAGACAATTCCATTTTGGATTGTCAGTAGATCCATCTTTTGAACAACCTTAGAATCATGCTGATGCTCACAGTGTACCAAAACAGGACCAAGTTCAAATGCAACTAAATATATATCAGCTCACCAAAGCATAAACATGTTAAGTGATGCCTTAGTGCTTACATTCAAACCTATGGTGCTTCCATAATTCAGAGCATTTGGGAAATCCACAAACAGACAGATTTTCTTTACGCTATGCTTGTTTTCATGTCCATTATTTCTGCAAAACAGTCTCAGGTTTCAAGGTTAATAGGTGCCTGTGACAGTCTTAGACTCATTACTTTCCCTGTCACTACCACTCTCTCAGACTTCTCCCTCCTCACTGAATGGGATTTTTATGATTCATCAAAAGACAGCGGGAGTAACAGTAATGTGACTTTCCTCCCCACTTGTTTGCCTTCCGTTCTTTCTTACTTATCTGCTACAGATGTATATGTTTTATCTGTTTTATGCCCATCTGCAAATCCCTCAATCTTCTATTTTTCTGTTTGGCTCTCTTCTGTATTACACAAGCTATGCTTAATCTTGCCTGCTTTTAAAGAAAAAAAAAAACCACAAGGTGTCTTAACTCTCTTTTATCTCTCTGCCCAGGTTGGAACTTTTTCTTCACAAGGACCAATCTAAACAAGTTTGGGCCACTACAAGCAATTGAAAGTCAAAGGCTTAATGTAAGTCTCATTTTGATTTTGTGTAATTTCTGGACTTACCAGCTATCAGTCATCCTTTTTTTTTCCTCTTATCGGAGCCCTTGAATGTTGAGTAGTATTCTAGGTAGTACTCCATTCAGCTACCGCCTCTCAATTTCAATTAAAACAACTTTTGACAGCTTTTGACAAAATCTCTAGTATCTCTTAAAAGAAGTACCAAGAAAGTGTCATTTTCTTGGTCTTTGTTATCTTGGCATATGGACGCTTAAAAAACTCTATTTGTGGGATACTAATTCAGCCCCACATAACTGTCTTCCTTAGATCTCTGTTCTTGCATATTCTCATCCCTCTTTTCTCCTCAGAGGCTACTCATGGTCTTCAATCTGGACATTTGCTTCAGTTTGATAAATCTGACTGTTTATCAAAAGAGGAATTTGAAGTCTTCTACAGATACGCCCAAATTGTAAGACTGGGGAGGACTTCCTTTTTTCCTGTTGTACACTTCATATGTATTTCAAGACTGTATCAAAAGTGACATCCTGGCATGGGGGAGCCATCCATTCCTTCCCCATTCTGTAAGCCCTGCTTTTTGTGAGAAAGAGGTGTGCAGACTGGGAGGATGCAACAGTACATGTCAGTCTGCCGCCTGTGCAGACAAATAATGGCAAAAGCCTCTGGGACACATCGCAGAGCTGACCTCCCCAGTCTACCCCATCGATTAACCTCCTTCCTAGTAGCCTTGTTTTGAAGCATGTTGTGCTGTGCACCATCCACCCATCAGGGAAGCTGCAAAATTGCAATGCTTGTTCTTTGATGGTTAGGTCCGTTAAAATCCTCTGTGGACCCACCTTCCTTTGCCTTCCCTGCTTCAAAACATGCTGCCCACATATTTCATTTCTGTATGAAAGGCAGAAGAAAATGTCTGCAGTTATCTCTGAAGCTAATAAACTATGGAAAGCAGCGACATAAATTTGGAACTATCCAGTTTTACGAACTGCACTACCTTTTGCCTTTCCTTTTGGCATAGAAGCCCACTATAACAGAGAGAACTTCAATTTCCCCCACTTGTTGCACACTTCCAGTGTCAGTGCTGGGACCTAAAACTGTTCAATTTCTTCTCACAGTGTATTCCTTGTTCGCTTTTTCTGCTTGTACTGAGACTTAGGTATTTGACTCCAACTAGAGAGCAGGTGCCTTGTGCTGAAAAGTCAGTTTATTTCACCCAGTATCAGAGGGCTATGCATAACAAACTATGAAATGTCTTGCTTGGTTTCTTGCTTCAAAGGATAAGTCCCCAGTTTCACATTGTATGCAACAGTACAATCATGTAACAAAAAGCATAGAAGGTTGCCTTAGATATATCTTTGAAAAATGATGAAACCAATTTGCTTTCAATTTTTTTTTGTTTCAAACTTACCAAGCAATAAAATTCAAGAAGTTTTAAGAGCTTTCTAACATAAAAATACTTGAATCTAATCTAGATATTATTGCATGCTCTTGTTGAAAATGTCTGTATAGTCTGAGATTACCTTAATTATTATCTTGTTCATTTTATCGGACATTCCCAAAGCACAGAAGAAGCTCTAGCAGCGTTACAGAATGTTTCCACTCATCACTCATCTGCTTTTTAGAGGTGCTTAGCTTCTGTAGTCATTGTCTTAACTGCCAACAACTCCACCCAACATAAGCAGGATCCAGAGTTTGGAAGTGTTCCCTGGAAACTTTCAGATTGTGTACTTAGTCCTGCATGGGAACAAGATGTTACCTTGCCCTTGAGTAGGACCGTGGTTGCTCAGCATTAAGGGGGTGATACTCAGGAGCCCTGACTCACCGGGGCCAGAAACTGCTGAGTCAGCCTGGCCCACAGTGCTTGAAGGAGCTCTTGGAGCATTTGGTTGCTTCTGTGGAAGGCAGCACCTCTCTATGCGCTCCTGTGTTTGAGAGTGACCATTTCACATTCAAAAGTAGCAGTGGCAGAATATTCAGTCTAAAAGGTGGTATCTTGCTTTTAGATGCTTAAGATGTAGCAGGGGCTAAATATCAGGAGAGAGGGAAAGAACAGAACCCAGAGCTATTGCTTGCCCATTATGAGCTTTCATAAATTCCTCTGGCTGGTCAAAAATTTCCAGGGAGATTTTTCTTGCCTGCAGTAACAGCCTAGACTGATCTGAACCTGCAGGAATGTATAGTTTCCAGTGAGGTACTCACAGTGCACATGGATAAAATAAGACTTCCAAAGGACAAAGAAATATGTATTTGTATTAAATGCATAAACGCCACTGTCATCTTTGGCATGTGACAGCATTCATCAATCGGTTCTAAAGCCATATGGACATTGGTAGGAAGAAACTAATATTTTTTATTTGTTGATGGTACATTTTTTGCTAGAGCTCCAATAGATTCATTCATTCTAAAGATATTTTTACCCACAATAAATTGTTTATATAAGCTTTTTCTTAGAATTTCTTCTCCAGCAACCATTTGTTTTCAGAAACAAACTATGTAGACTTAAAAAAAAACAACAAAGGAAACAGACCAGAGACACTTGGGTTCTTCAGTCTGCTGATTAGTTGCTCAAGTTCATGCTCAATTGCTGTAAGTTGCCTAGGCTATAAAGGCATGATTGTTAAATATCTGCTGCTCTACTGAAACTACTGAACCAAACCTGGTACTATGCCAATTTATATCAGCAGACAATTCAGCATAATATCCTCAAATGATTCCTTTAACAGTTTGACTTCCATTTAATCAACACAGAAGAAAAGCAGGACAGTTTAATAAACACATAGAACGCCAATGTTATGAATAAAATAATTCAATTTGTATTAAGACTCATGTAATTGAGTTATGTCTGTTTACTAGATTTCTGCCAAAAGCCGTCAGGCAGCAGCATGCTTTGCAGTAACACAAGCATAGGAGTTTTAAGTTGTCAAGGAGTTTGATGCAGTTATTCCATGGGGATATTTACATAAATGAATTATGTGAAGCAATTTTTGCTATTAAAAAAAAATCTGAAACTGCAGACAAAACCTATTTCCTCCACTTGCAGATTCATTATTAAAGCTGAAAAGCAATTCAGTCTCTATTTCTTAGCTATTATGATGAACATTTAGGGCAGGGAGAGAATTTTTTTGACGATACAAAGACAGCTGTGAACAATAAAATTCCATGCTCATATTTATAATGCAGCTTCCTCCCCTGCACGTGTCCTTAATTTGCATCTTGATATAGTCAGGGATAAAGTAACATTGCTGACAGCTTTGTCTTCAAAATCAGACTTTTACAGGAGGGTAAGACAGAAAAGAACCTGGCCAGATTTCCACATACCTTGCAGCAGTGGGAACACTTATGCGGCGCCCTGTGTTCACAATCACAGAAGCTGTAGAAATTATAGTGGATGAGTGGCATTGAGAAGACTTCGATACAGCAGAGCTCTGTTAAAATAGTGACGTTCTTGAGCTCTTAGAGAAGAAAATATCAGCTTGATATAAAAGCAGATTTCAAGTTGTCATCCATTTAAATTGGGGTTTACCATATTGAAACCTTTTGTTCAATGAAGAAGACGCACCGCTTTAAATGTTAGGCCATGGAATCACTGGGCCCCTTGCTCAAGCATGCAATCCCTTGCTCAAAGCCAGGTCAACACTGAATTCAGCCCCAGCTGTTCAGGGTTTTGTCCAGATGGGTTTCAAGGTCTCTGAGGATGGAGGTGGCACAGCCTTCCTGGGCAGGAAACCTGCTCCAGTGCTAGAGCATCCTTCTGGTAAAAATGCTTTCCCTGTGTTTGGTCAGAACCTTCCCTCCTAATTTTTGACCATTCTTTCTCATTCTCCTATTATGCATCACTGTAAAGAGCTTGGCTCCATCTTTTCAGTAGTTTTATCATAGGTACTGGGAAATTGCTAGTAGAAAAATGGCCTTCCCTTTTCCAAGCTGAACAAACCCAGTTCCCTCAGCCTCCCCTTGTACCTTGTGCTCCAGCCCCTGACCATCTTGATGGCACTCCACTTAACTTGCTGTGATTTATCAGTGTCTTTTTTGTACAGAGGGAGTTCCAAACTCAGTGGTATTCCAGCTGTCATCTAACAGGTGCTGAGTAAAGGGGAATGGTCACCTTCCTTGATGAGCTGGCTATGTACTGCTTAATACAGTCCAACATAGCTTTACCTGCTGCCAGGGAGCACTGCTGACCCGTATTTAGGTTGCTGTCTCCCAGGATTCCCAGGTCCTTTTCAGCAAAGCTGCTAACCACCTGGGCAGTGTCCAGCCTGTAACGATGCAGAGGGTTGGTTCATTCCAGGTAGAGGACTTTGCATTTGAGCTTTTTGAATTGTGTGAATTCTGTGTCTACCCATTCCTGTAGTCAGTCTAGGTCCCTCTGAATGGCTGCCTTGTCCTTTAGCGTATCATCTGCTCCAGCAGTCTTGTGTCATCCTAGGTATTGGTGAAGATACAAAGCAGGAGAGTTCACAGGATAGACCCCTGAGGAAATCCATTTGCAGCTGAATTTCCAGGAGAGACCATTAACCACTACCCTCATGACCCAGGCAGTTTTTCACTGATTTAATCATGCATCCGCCCAGAAAATGAGGTTCCATCTTGGAAACCATGGAAGATGGTGTCAAAATCGCCTTGCTAAAGCCAAGATAGACAGCATATACAGCTGTTTGCTCATCCACACATCTAGCCATTTTATCATAGAAGGCGAACAGGTCTGTAAAGCATAATTTACTCCTGGTAAATCTATATTAACTACACACAGTCACCTGCTGAGATGCTTAATTCTTTGAC
This sequence comes from Himantopus leucocephalus, assembly GCA_003993805.1. Classification (NCBI taxonomy): domain Eukaryota; kingdom Metazoa; phylum Chordata; class Aves; order Charadriiformes; family Recurvirostridae; genus Himantopus; species Himantopus leucocephalus. The sequence continues at coordinate 23,889,638 of RSEF01000004.1, read as the reverse complement.
TCCTGACCATCCATGTAAGCATAGGTACCATGTATTTGGAACTAACATTCATTATATACCATCTGAGAAGACTTAGTGGTATCAGTGGGTTCTAAAGGAAACAAAATCATCATAGAAGTATAGAATAATTCACATTAGAGAGAACCACCAGAAATCATCTAGTGCAACCCTGCCCTCCCCTACTAAAGCACGATCAACCTTAAAGTTAGATCAGGTTTCTCAGGGCTTTGTCCAGATAAATTTTGAACACTTCTAGCAATGAAGATTCCACAATTTTATAGGCAACCCATTTCAGAGTTCACCCCCTCTCTTTTTTTTTTTCTTTTTCCTTTTTTTTTTTCTTATAATGAATTGAAATTTTGCTTGCTGTAACTTGTGATAATTGCCTTTTGTCAATACAGTTTAATATGAAATGGCCAACAGCTAGGTAACAAAAAATGCTGAACACAGGGCTGTATCTGAAAGTCAGAGCTTTAGACTCAGCTCCTAGAGTTGAAGGTTAGAAGGTCAGCATGAGATCCACAGCCTAGATTCCTCTCACAGCAGGTCTCCATCTTTCAAAGTAGGGGTTACTCTTCATGATTTTGAAACAGTTTATGGGGCTGAACACTTGGAAGGAATGTGAAAGTCTTGGTGCTCTTTGCGTTCTCTGCCTATGGACTTGAAATACATACCTGTGAGAAGACTACTCCAACTGTTAGGCTGTATTAATTCAGAGTTTAATTCTCACCGATTCAGAAGAAAGGAGGCAGCGTGCCTCTACAGCATAAGGGACAGGACTCTCATTTAGGACGTAAAGTTGAATTTTGATCTCTGCTCCTGGGACTACTTCTGCAGTTATATGAAATGATCATGTATTCTAGTCTTGGAGTTCCGTTTGACTGTTACAATTGATTTTATATCAGATCCTCTTGGACAAAAAGTACCATATTAACTCCCTCAGTCTGGAGTTTGGGCAATGGGGTTCTGTACAGCACCTATCCATTTGAAATGACAATAGCATAAAAGTATTTTTCATGGTTGTTTGGAAACATTGTTCTTTAAGATAATTTTCTTCCATTAGACATGCATCATTTTCATGAAGTGGTTTTGTTTCTTTTCTTTCCTCTCCTGTTTGGCTTGTGTTTGTCATTTTGCAAGTCCATCCTGATCACCCTTCCTCTCAAAGAGGGTAGGAATCCTTCTTGTCAATTTGTCTTAAACAAATCATCGGCCTTTCCGTTTCTGTTCCCAATTCTAGCTATGGATCATTATCTAATATAGCTTTCTTTTGTATTGGAAAATATCTTCCATCTGTCTGAATGGGGAAAAAGGACCTGACAGTCCACACATCTGACCATTTTTTTAATCTCAAATCACTTATTAAGATCCCAGAACACTGTCATCTGTCCCAGTCCATATGGGAGTTGACAATTATACGGTATTTAAGATACTTCTAAGAAACCTGCTTTTTTGTTTGTCTCTGCAACTGAACTGCTTTGTGTAGCAGTCAAATTTTGCTATAAATCTGATCAGAAGTTATATTTTCACCAGTTCAAACTTACTGGAACAAATTTCCCAGACATACTCATTTTTTACTGATGTAATTCTTTGCCCAGTGTTATTACAGACTGTGTCTTTCAGGGCTCAGTTTCGCGGTTTGTGAACATCTACTAAGAAATCAGTCAAACCAGATTTGATTTCCTAGCTTGTATATACTTCAGCCCATTTTCTTTGACTGTAACACAGCCATTAAGACTATTGGATAATCCCTTCATTCTCCATAGCATTTAGTAAACCGATTGCATTGCTTGATACGGATTTCTAGACCTTCCACTAGCTAATATTTAAACACAAAAGTGGAGCCATTACGTACTGTCGACAACCCATAACAAACAGTCAATAGGTCATCCTGACATTGTATACCTTCATTACCAGAGATAAACTGTTCCAGAATATTGTGTGGAGTGTCTGCTTCTACTCTTGACTATTTTACACCAATGGAATTGGCTAGAGATTTTACTATCACTTCTTGTAATCTCTCTTCAGTACATATGATAGAAGCCAGAATTACTACTGCAGTGTCAGGGGTTATTCCCTAATGTCTGTCCAAATAGAAATTTCTCCCAGTCTTTTCTTTCAGGGTGTTTTGTTTAGCAAATAATTTCTAAATTTAATTTTTAACTGGCTCATCAGCCAAATGACTTAAATGGCATAAATATTTCTTTTTATTTTCTGTGATATTTGACCATTTATCTGTTGCCTAACTTTAAAGTGTTTGCCTTTGTCAAAACTCTTATTTACTTAAATCGTTGGCTGTACCATATAGCTGTCCTCTCTGGTTTGTGCTGTTTCTAAATTGCATGTTGCAGATTCAACAAAGAGTATGCTTTGTCTAGCAGAAATTTCACCTTAAAGCAATAGGAACAATGTCACTGCCTAGTACGTATTGATACTATGAGGGCTGAGAAATGAGAGATGCATTTTTTCATCTTCTTAATAATTTTAAAATCTAGTTTTTAAAAAGTAATGGTCTCACTCTGTTCCTTTACACAAAATATAATGCCTTCTATTTTGCAAGCAAACCTGTTAAAGATAAGAGCCTCTAAGTTTTCAAATAAAAATTACATGACTCTCATGATCTTTACCACTCAATTCCCAGTTCTACTAATTGGAGTGTGGCCAGAATTTAGCTTTTGAGTTTCAATTGCATTTGTAACTCAATCATTTCTTTTATGTTTATCTAATTTTCTACTGTTAAGAACAGCTATTATTCCTTTTTAGTATTTATCCTGATACACACCAGCAGAGGCACCAACTGTGCCACCTTTACTTGCTCGTTCAGAGCAACAGTAACTAGTGAGCTTTATGATCAAGAAGTAATTTTCCAACAAAATTCTGTCTTCATTAGTTCTCATTCTATTTTCAGAAAACCTCTCACCCAGTTTGAACTGGGAAAAGTAATAATCACATAATGTGTCTGACAGGGAAAGACTGTCATGTGCCTATCCCAAGTATAGATGCTACTGAACTGTGTATTTACACATTGTTTTTACAGATGAGGGAATTTTACTTGTCCTACATAAATGCAGAGAATGAGAAGCGATGTCAAATACTTGTTACTCTTCTATTTTGGCTGTTTAAATGCAGACTGAAAAACAGGTAAATAACAGTCTCTGTACTATAACTCTGTAGCCCCAGTTGGCTAGCTGGAAGGAGTAGACAGACTGACTGATAGCTGAACTGATTTCTTTCTTGTCATTTGGCAGCATGTAGACTGGAGGTAGAATAGCTGTATATTTTTATGCTGTAATGTTGAAGAGATTCTTCAAGCACGCACTTACTAGCCATGCTTGCCTGCCTTATGCAGGATCAGTGCCTTGGGGAAGCTCAGGACAAATACACTCTTCTTTATATTATGGACCAGAGGGAAAAATGTGGATTTATCTTCCAGCTGTATAAACTTCTAGAAGTGGAAACAGAATTTGCATTTGTAGAATTCCCTAAGCTGAGTATTAGGGACAACGAGAGAAGAGCAAGGTGGAATCAGATTGAGCCGGCTTCATCAGCTCCTTTTGTACTGCAGCCCCACTGTCTCCAAGATAGTAGAAAAGCTAGGGTTTTATAAACTCTCATCCACAGCAGAAGCATCCCTTCCAACAACGTACTTGGTATTTCTGTGATGAGGCCATGAGAGAGACTGTGAACAGCATTGCACAAAATTCTCATGATACTTAGAGGAAAGCTCTCACTGTTGTATCATGCATAAACGGCACAATCTCCTGCCTGTGCTGGTAATTAACTGGTCTCAGAAACTGCTCAAAGACTAAAGTAGAACTGTGGAAAAAACCAGTTTACTACTGGGGCATGAACGATGTAGAGAACTGGCCATTACAAGAATGGTCTTCCCAGAAAGCATTTCTTCCTAGACCAGTTCAGGGTCTCTGCTCCAGCACTTTTCAATTGTTTCTGCCTGCTCACACAGCCATGGATGAAATAACTATATTTCTTCACTCTTTCCTGAAACAAATGTCATTTCTCCTATATATACAGGATTCCAGTTTAGCTACAGTGACTTGCAGAATTTAACCGTGATTCTGGGCTGATTTGCTTTGCATGTATTCCTTAAAAAAAAAAAAAGAAAAAGGAGAATATAACCTATCAATTTATAGAGTTAGTTCAGTCAATGACAATATGTTATGTGAGCAAACCTGTAAGTGCTTCCTGCCTTCTCTGCCTCTGTGTGACAGTTGTCCAGCTCTGCTGTAAGTAATCGCACTCAAAATGCCACTCAAATTGATGTGACAAACTTCAGCTAGTGGTCAGCCACAGCAGTGGCTTGTCACAGGATCAATTTATGTCAAGTATAGAACTGGTATGTTCAGAAATGGGACTTCAACCTGGAGCTGTTCCCTAGGTGAGCACACCAAGTGTGAGGCTCATGAGGTTATATTAACCTTCCCACCCAAATTACCAGAACAGGGAAAACTACATCTCTGACTGGGGGCTAAAGAAGGAGGTCAGACTGCCTTTTGGGCAGTGTTAACATATCACTAATAAATATTACAGAAGACCTTAAATAGACTATTCAATGGAAAGGATAGGAGGAAAAGGAACATGTTAAAGAGAAAAAACCCTACTTGGTTTCCCCTCATAAGAAGAAATAAATTTCCCTATCACAGAGGCATATTATCTTGCTAAATTTAATATTTAGTCAGATAATTAGAGTTGTCTATCTGGCAATCATTCACAGTTCTTAATGTCTTTTTCTTGATGACCTCTCTGTGAGAGAAGTGTTGCTATCCCATTATTGCGGAGAAGGAACTGGGGCATAAAGAAAATGTGACTTGCTCAAGATCACAGTTAGTATCTGTCATTCAGGGTACTTGAAATCATTGCCTGTAATATAATTCATTGCTGAGCCAAAGAAGCAGCAGTAGAGGCATTATTGCTCAAAATTTTCTGCTGTTTTAAAATGAAATTTCTGAGGTGTTTCAGATTTTGTGTTTATTTATGTGAGGCTGCATGCAATAGGAAACTTCAAAGACTTGCATTTTTCTGTCTGAAATAACTATTTATTTGTTAGAATTATCTAGCAAATATCTGAATCTTTTTCTCAAAATTATTGCTGTCTAGCCTTTTTATGCCTTTCTCCTTTGCAGATGATGGAAAAAGAGAGCTTTTTTCCTTGGGTTACCCAATGGTAACCCAAGATGGATGCAAAAAAAAGAGAAAAAAGCTAATTCTACTTGCAGCCTGTGTACTAATTTTAAAAATGTAGGAAAGAAAAGCAACAGTAGAAAAGTGTTTTCAGGATTCCTCTATTCCTCTAAATAACAGTGTATATTCACAGACTTCATCTCCAAATATGGTATGATATATTTATTACTGTGAGTTTTATTCCTTTACAACACTTCAGAACATTTAAAAGTTTGCAGGATATATTGATGGATGTGTATCTATCAGATGCTGCTTGTCTCAAAAAGTAGCAGCTGTGAAGATCACTCTGGCTTTTTTCACTGAATGGGAATGAAGGGACAAACGGACTATGTTGGTTAGATGAGATTTATTGATATGCCAAAGGACCTCTTCAAATTCTGTGCTCTCCTTTCCATGCATGCTTCAAAATACAAATATATCTCCTATGTGTGTTTAAAGCAGCAAGGGGAAGTGGGTCTATTCCCTTTTTGGCATGACTGGAAAGGCAAATCAGTTTTTTGCTTATTTGGAAACTCAGAAAAATCTCAGTGTGGTCAAACTCAGTGAAAAGTAGAAGCCTAATTCTTACCTCTGTTAAGAGCAAAGAACTTCTGCTCCCAGGTACTCGCTAATATGGATAACACCAAGCACACGGGTTAACTGTGTCTTGATGGAACTAACTGAAAAATCAACTCCTGCAAATAAGTCTGTATCGTTTTTATTTTAAACCAATACTGGCAACTGAAACAGTGTCTTACGTAAAATGTAGGTGCGTGCTTTCAGCTTTAGAGGACTAGTGTCAAGTGGAATGTAAAAGTGTTCTACATATTTCTTGTGTTCTCTGAGGTCTGTCTCCCTTTCATTTTAGTTTCTTGGTTCTGTATGGTTCTCAGAACAATGTCCTATTTCAGACACATTAATCTTCCTGGCATACAGATGCAAATAAATATAGCTATACTTTGATTTTACTTCCCTACCTTATTGGCAAATGGACTTTGTTGGAAGAAATGTAAGTATTAGTTTATATGAAATAAGCAGAGATTTTTGAAGCTATGAAATGTGGGGAGGTTTTGTGAATCTGAAAGAGCCAGGAACTGCCAATTATTCATTTCCACAGTACTCCTACTTCAGAATAGATGTGAAGGTTAATCCATTATGAAACCTTTTTCTCCTTACTTTTCTAAACATTATCTAAAGACTAAAATGATCATCAGTAACTCATTTTGTGTGGGTAGTAGAGGAGGAGAATTTTTTTAAGTCAAATATAAACTCCTACATATAGTGTTATTAGGAAGGTTAAATACACAGTGACTTTTCAGGTACAAGTAACCGTAAGAAGGAAAATGGAATGTCATTTCAGAATATGTATTTTGCTTTCATTTAAGGGACAGAGGTTATTCAAAGTCATACAACAAGAAGTAACTTGCTTTTCAGCTTTTTAGGAAAGATCATTTGGTCTCAAAACAAGCTCATCTTTTAACTGTGTATAAGTCTTCTATATTTGCCATATTAATGGAGAACTCATACTTTCCTTGCTCATCAGTTTGTCTTGAGGCCCCTAATAACTGTACCACAGGCTGAATTTCCAATGAGGGCTACTGTTCACTTCCCCAAAGCAAAGACTTGCTTACGATTGTGGTCGATCCCGCTGTGTATACTGAATTGCCGTAATACTCTAATTATCCTCTGTTTGGTCTCCTTATGGTACGCTCATCCCAATGAATTGTTGGTCTAAAAGAAAAAAAAAAATCCTCAAAGGAAAAGACTTGTAGACGATACACACACTATGTGTCCAGCACAAATACTGCCATCACATCTGTCAAAATCGTGAACACATACAAATGTCCACAGTGATACAGACTACTTGATGATTAACATAAAAATAAGTATCTTTTTTTTTCATTTCTGATTGTCCTTCACAGGATTAATTTCAGATAGATAAAAACTTAATGGTAGCCTATATTTTGTATGTTTTCTGAACACATAACAAAGACCATTAAGTTGATATTATACTTGCGTATTAAAAAAAATATAAAAATGTATTCCACAAACTTTTACTGGAAGTGGGGAAGGTGGGGAAGTTACATTCTGCTTTAAATTTAAATGTGCCTCATTTATGTCCTAAGATAATAATGAAGTTTTATGGGGTTTGCCTTGCATATAGACATTTTTCTATCGGATTATATAGTAGAAATATATAGCTTCATTAACTGCAGTCCTTGTGTTACTCAAATTAAGTACCTGAAATTCTGTTAATATTTGAGGTGCCATCGAATGAGCCAAAATGAGCACACCTTATATCTAGATACAAAGTGAGAGTGTTTGTGCAGAATAATTTAAAATATCACCTAATTATATTATCACATCATTTTAACATTTATGTAAATTTTGCAGGTTTTAGAGGAACTATTCTTTACTCTTCCCAAAGCAGGATCCCACTTAGCTTCAATACAAACATAAATCACAATTCACACTCTCATTTTGTAGAACTTTCATACAAAAGTGTTAAAAAATGCGGCCTATTTGCATTTTCAGTTTCATATGGCAATGCGATCTGTTACCTAATCTCTACATTTGGGAATAAATAGAAGACAAGCAGGCACAGGTCAATAGATTGTTTAAAATAATTGAAGGGCATTTTGAAGTAGAAATACAGATTCTTCTCTGTCTCGTTACAATTAAATTTCATTGTAAGTTCCCATGTTCAGAACCTTCCCGGGGAGAGAGTGTAATAGACTGTGACGTGAGGCTCGGGCCCTTCCAGTGGTACTATATTCTACACCGGTTTCACTACCAAGGAAAACGTTCTGCACCAACTGCATGCTTCAGCCTTTTGGACTTAAAAAGCACAGTTGCCACATCATGTCAAACTGATAGTGTTCAGGTAGGTTTGAAATGAAACAAAGCAAATGCATCTGTGTCTGCATTGTCGGCTTACCTGCTTCATACAAGCCAAGCATTCGTGGTTCAGGTGGAAGCCATTTCACTTTACTATTGTTTCTAATGCCAGAAGCAGTTGCATTCCAAGAACTGAGGGGAAAACTGTAGTATCACTGAGAAGTTGGGTAGACTGATGGTTTGAGAGTATTTTATTCTTTTTCAGAGTTAATTTTCACTGGAGCCTGGTCAGTGTGTTCCTTGTTAATAACTGCATTATCCTAAATGAGCTAGCCATTCTTTGCCCAGCAATGGCTTTTCATTACGAACTTCTGACCTGATTAGTTCCAATGTTACATATTTTTTTCATGTTTTCTGTGGCCTATACTACCGTATTACTAAGTTACCTACCTGAATAATTACCCTACTTTACTCCTATTATCTTTGTCATGTTTGGGTGGAAAATCTCAAGTAGAGTGGCAGAAGCAGCCTGCTTTGCAGAAATTATAGCACTGTTCTCAACTATAGTAGCATAACAAAGTGGTTCAGAGCAACCTGCCAAAATCTCTAACTTCTGTTCTTATGTCTAGTAGGTCTGTTCTGGCAGTAAATTTCAGAGAGACAAACTACCTTTCCCTTTTCTCTTCGCAGAGACGTCCAGCCAGCTAGAGACTTATTGTGCCCTCTGGCCTGCTCTCAATTAGTCTCAATGGTTTCTGTTAAGATTGTCTTGATTTTTTTTTTTTTTCTGAGTTTCAAAAGCTTGACACATTAGAATTTTGAATTTCATTTTGAATTTTAAAAAAATGACAAATTCAAGATCGTCTGTGGCAGTTGCACAAAAGAAACCTCAAATTGAAAAATGGTTCACAAAATCATTATTTTTCAAACAAAAAAGCCTTGATGATTCTCCTCTATCAAACAATGGCACCTTGCAGGAAACAAGGAAATCATAATATATGCAGCATATCAAAGGTAATGGAGTAACTGGAAATATTTTTTCATGAACATTTTAAGGGAACTACTGCTCATTAAAAATACTTACAAAGTATTGAGGTCAACTGTTCTTTTGCGAAGGCAAAGAACCTGAACTGACGGAAAGTACAAGCAGGTGGAGCTGCAATCCTGGAGCTTATGCCAGATATAGACATATTCTCTCAAATGTATTCAGCTGACTTTCCAGCTGATTCCTGGGGTGAGTACAATTATTTGTGGTGATGAGGATCTGAACCTGGAAAACCTCATTTAAAAGCACAGATGGTTGTTTATGGTTGCTGCCTGCATCCAGTGTACTATACTGAATAAAGTCTAATTGACAAGAGAAGGCTGATGCACCTTAATGAGTGTTTGCTGTTGCCAGAAAGAGTTTTCCAACTCTTGATTAAATTATGTTTAGGTGAATCTGCTGCTCGTGATAACAGATGCTGATTTTCACTGGAGCTGACACACTGATCTATAATCATAACATTACCTTGTCTACTTACTTGGAAGATGCTTCTTCTAAAAAACCACACTTATATATATCTTCAATTTAATGCTGGACTTTTTATTGGCATTCAGGGGGTACTAGCATAACCTTTTGTAATGGACAAAGGAGCAGAATATGAAATGTCTTCTAGACAGGGAAAAATGACTGTATTTTCTTTCCCACTGACCCCTTCTTTTGATGAATTCCCATGAACAACAGGAACTGGGAGGTGCCTCTGGTGTACGTTTCTGTCACAGCCATGACACTAGGAAACAGCACTTGAAATGGTGTGATGCTGTATGACTGGTGTGAATATGACACTATCTTTTGAAGTTTACCAGGATCTGTGAGTTTGGGGGTGCATATGCTGTGCCTAGTTTCACCATATCAAAGCTTTGTCCCACTCCTTGGAGAACCCAGAAGAAACATAACAAAGAAATCTTCAAGGAATTTTCCCTGCTCTCTGCTCCTGTTCATGCTCTCTAGAAAAGAAGAGTTGATCCAACTGTTTATTTTGGAGCCAAATATAGAGCTGCATATTAATAAAACCATCAAAGGGGATTTCCAATACAAATTTGGAAATTCAACAGCTTTTCATCTTTAGGAAATTAGTTTTTCAATGACGAGCTGAACCAAAGCATATCTAAGAATTGTAATCATTTAAGATGTGTCTAAGGGGCTTTATTCCATGGCTTAGTAGGAGAATTTTGACGGAACATGTGTAATTGTTTAGTGACTCTCTGTGTGGCTTTTCTCCTTATTTAGATACAACTATTTTCTTGGGTTTTCTTTTATTTTTCCCTGAAGCCTGTGATCCATAAAGATCACAAACTCACTGAAAATGTGAAAGAGCATGAAATTTATACAAAATAGAAGCTCTGAATGAAAAACATTTCCAGGAATAAACACTGATAGCATAATAAAGCAAAATTGTTGGAGATTTCTGGAATACCCATCCCCAGTACATTGCTCTACTGTTACACATTGCAATTAATCTATTATTTTAGACTAAAAAAACATATGCTTGTGTGCACCTGCAGCAAGTTTGTAGACAACACCAAGTTGGGTGGGAGTGTTGATCTGCTTGAAGGTAGGAAGGGTCTACAGAGGCATCTGGGCAGGCTGGATGGATAGGCCAGGGCCAATGGTTCAACAAGGCCAAGTGCCAGGTCCTGCACTTGGGTAACAACCACCCCATGCAGTGCTAAAGGCTTGAGGAAGAGTGGCTGGAAAGCTTCCTGGTGGAAAAGGACCTGGGGGTGTTGGTCGACAGCTGGCTGAATATGAGCCGGCAGTGTGCCCAGGTGGCCAAGAAGGCCAATAGCATCCTGGCCTGTATCAGGAATTAGTGTGATGAGCGGGACTAGGGAAGTGATTGTCCCCCTCTACTCGGCACTGGTGAGGCCACATCTTGAATACTGTGTTCAGTTTTGGGCCCCTCACTAAAGGAGGGACATTGAAGTGCTGGACCATGTCTAGAGAAGGGCAACAAAGCTGGTGAGGGGTTCAGAGAACAAGTCTTATGAGGAGCGGCTGAGGGAACTGGGGTTGTTTAGCCTGGAGAAAAGGAGACTGAAGCGAGACCTTATCACTCTCTACAGCTCCCTGAAATGAGGTTGTAGCGAGGTGGGGGTTGGTCTCTTCTCCCAAGTGACAGGCAATAGGACAGGAGGAAATGGCTTCAAGTTGCACCGGGGAGGTTTAGATTGGATATTAGGAAAAAGTTCTTCACAGAAAGGGTTGTTAAGCACTGGAACAGGCTGCCCAGGGAACTGGTGGAGTCACCATCCCTGGAGGTATTTAAAAGGCATGTAGATGTGGCACTTAGGGACATGGTGTAGTGGTGGACTTGGCAGTACTAGGTTAACAGTTGGATTCAATCATCTTAAAGGTCTTTTTCAACCTAAAAGGTACTATGATTCTAAAGTAGTGAGTACTAAACAGAAGAAAAATAAATACTTTCACAAAAAAGAAGCTTTATTGTTTCTCAAACAATAATTTGAACTACATCCATGTAACAAGCACTATTGACAAATACAACACAAAAATAATTTGTAATGACTTTTCTTCTAATTCCAAACTAAAATAAAAATAGATGTAATCACTGAAAATGAATTTAAATTGAAATGTTTACTAAGGGCATTGAAAGCCCAACAATAATATTGTGCAGTATGAGATATAATTAAGTCTTCTGCTGTAAGAACAATTTTTGTTTCAATAGACTTTTTGCATTGATGAATCCCCTATATGAGTGCTACTGTACTATTATCTCTCAATTCATTTATCTTAGATTTAAAACCTGATTCCAGCACAAATATACAGAAATAGTGTAATCCATAAAATGCACTCCTATGTTAAAGAGCAGAGATGGATTCCTTAGCTAATTCTTTTGGGCAGACGCAACTTTTTTTAATTGAATTCTGTTCAGGAAATAAAAAGAAGTGAAGGAGCCTGCAAGCACATTTCTGCAATCCCCTCACCACATATATCCCGATATGGCATGCAGGTGAGTAAGACTGTATGTAAAGTGGAAAATTTAACCTCTTTGCACTTTCAAACCTAAAGTGGGGTAGGAGAGAGGTTCTGCAGCAAAAGTTAATGTTGTTAAGTTGAATCATGCAAACCAGGATGTTCAGTGTCACAGTCTCTGAAATCTTCCTGCTATGCTGAGGGCCAAATGGAGGCAGAAAAGAAAAGCTACAATGCGTGGTTGAGAAAATGAAGTAGGGTCAGATTTCCTGGGAACTGGGAAAAAAAAAATCAAACAACTTTAGAAACAAAGGGAGCCTGTACAAGAAGGGAATAAAGAATTCATATAAACCAAAGTGGAAACCAGCTGCTAATACTTAAGATCAAAAATGTTACAGGAGGCTTTTTTTAGGGGGAAGGCGGGGGGGAGAAGAAGAATGGAAGAAAAACATCAAACATGTAAGAAACCACCACTGGAGATGATGGACCCAGTGGGGATTAAATCAAAAGCATTCTTCTAACTTTTAGTAAAAGGAGTGGTCCAAAGTATGAAATTTTTGCAGGTGACATAGAGGCTATTTGAAGACACCATATTGGAAGCTCTTATCAGATATATGCATGCCACATACCCTAAAAGAATAAAATTAGGATAGCTAAACTGAAGGTAAAGGGAAGTTATGCAGAACAAGAAGGCTGCCTTCATTAAGTTGAAGTCCTGTCCAATTGAGAGTATCAGACAAGGCCCCAAGTCTTGGCAGGTTAAATGTGAAAAGTATGCCAAAGTAGATTTTGAGAAAAAACTTGCAAAGACATAAAAAGTAATAATAAATTCTTTTCGAACACATCAGGAGCAGAAAGCTTGCCAGAGAAGCATGACAGCCAATAGATAAGCAAGGCATAAAAGCATTTGCCATGGACAAACTTAGGGAAGTTTCCACGCTGAAAACCTTCTTTTTGGAGGAGGTGTTAGAGAATCTGTCACAAACTGAAGCGTCAGTGGAACAGATTATAGAACAAGTTGACAGAATACTCAAACCACCAGGACTGGATGGCATCTGCCCAAGTTCTAAAGGAATGCAAACATGAAATGGCTGAACGACTAGCCAAAGTATGTAACTTCTCACTTAAAGCCACCTCAGTATAAAGTGGCAATGGGTAGGGCAAGATGCCTTTTTTAAAAGGGATCCAGGGAACAACACAAAAGTACACAGAAAGGTCTAAGTTTTAGAACAGCTTCAGCATGATGAGCAATTAACTAGATCAGTGCTACCCTGCCTGGAAAAAAGGCAACTGACATGCCAGTATGCAGAAAGGAGCATGTTACAGAAAGCATCAAAAGTTGTTCACTATCTTTTCTAATGCTTGAATGAGGGGACATCAAATTAAACTAGCTAGTGGCAGATTCAAAACAAAAAAAAAGTGGTTCTTCAAACAGCGTTTACTTAAGTTACGAAGCCCCTTGTCACAGAGTTGGGCAGTTTTGTGTCCAGATTTAGTAGAGATGTGCACTTGAAAAGTCCTTCATTTTCATTGAAAAGTCCTCACGTGAGAGCAAAGAGAAAGATCAGAGGTTAGGAGACAATGATTTACAGAAAAAAGATTGAAGTCATGATGTTTTAAATAAAAAGGAGATCACCAAGGGAGGACATTAAGTTTTTGAGTACCTGAAAGGCTGTTGCATAGAGGCAAGGAACTATTCTATTTGTCTCCTAGACAAAAAGGAATAGGCTTCAGACTGCAAACTAGTTAATAGCAGGAATAAATTTCTAATGGTAGGGAAGCACTAGAAGAGATTCCCTGGAGACCCTACCCTTGGAAGGCTTTCACAGAACTGACAGTAATCTTGGGTGACGCTACACTGATATGAGGATGGTCGGTATTGCTTATTCTATTCTTGTATCTGGTCTGTTGCTGTTTTCCTCTCCTTAAAGCAAGAGAAGAAAAACACTATTTCTCCTTTTACTTTGGCTTCTTATGACTATTCTTTCATGCTTCCTATCCATTTACCAAAGTTGGTGTAGTACATTGTAACCCGTTACTTCCCAGATCCAAAAAAGCATAGGTGATCCGTGAACATTCTGTAAGATAACCCCTGACTGACAGGTGCAAGTTCTGCTATCTAAACCATGCACATAAGGATCACTAAAAAAAGAGATCCTTCAAACCAATGTAAATAGTAGGGAAGTATATGCTAGTCAGATGAATGGTGACTGGCTAACTGTTGTATTATTACACAGTGATTTGGGCATGCTTTGATAAAATAGTCCAAGTATTTGCACGCAAAAAATCCCCAACCCAAAGCAAAGCACCGCACATCAATCAACTTGCAGTATATCAATTACATTTTATCCTTTTTCTTACCCCAGGACTTCTATTTCTGCACCAAGCAATCTCAGGTAGCGCCATGTGGTGCTCTAAAGCAATGAGCACATGCTTTAATACACTAGGTCCAGGCCTGATGTAGTTTTAGAAAGCAGGTAACAACATAAGAAAAACATTTTGAACAAATTGTTTAAAATTTTGGCCTGAGATTTATTTTTTTTTAATCCCCAAAATGTTTCTTAATTTAGGCCCCTAAAAGAATAGATTTACTTTCAAATACCCTGGATTTGATGGACAGTGGAAGACACCCATAGGATCTGTGGGTGCTGGCCGTGATGCCAGACCAAGCACTTCTAATCTAGGTGTCTAAATATGGATTCAGCTGCCTCTCCTGAGGCACCCAAATTTGAAAATGATTGGCTGCAGTCCTTGCTGAAGCGGCTCACACCATTCTCTACATGGTCTGTGTGCTGTGGTTCTAGTAGCAATTGTTTTCATTGGAAAGAGTTTAGTTTTCATTTCTCTGAGAGAAAACTGGCCAGTCCCAATTATGGAAACAGATCTTCAGCATAAAACTTTTTAAAAAACCAGAAATTCTCCTGGGGAAGTCACAGGCAGGGCAAAACTAGCTTTTCCAGAAGAGCTGACAGTTGTTTACATTTTAATGTGGAGGAATCCAGCAAGTCTGCAAGTTTATTTTTAGTAGTTGTAAACTGAGTTATTTAACTCCTTTTTTTCTGTGACTGGAGCTGAGACGTAAAAATGATTAATACAATGACAAACTGGTGCCCGACCCCACGCTAGAGCTTGGATGGTGACGAATTTTGCGTTAATCAGAAACAGTAGGATTCTTTCACATTATATTTCTTGTGATGCCTCATCTAAATATTTGTATTCTGACGGCTTCTGTGCTTAGAATAGCTCTGGTTGCCACAAAAAATACTGGGTTGCTATCTCGGAGCAGGATGAATCTGCTTCCCTCCTTGTGGAGCAAAACTGGCAAAGAAAATTTTTGTTACCAGTGTCCTGGCTGGGTCACTGCTAGCATAAGTCCTGCCAGATCCAGCCATGAAAGCTGTGGCTGTTGCTCTGTCAGGGGCTGTGAGTGGTCTAGCACAAGCCAAAAGCCATCTAAGCCTCGCTGCAATAGGAAACGCGAGAGACCTCTTCCATTTAATGTCACCAGTGGTGCAGGACTTTGGCTGGAGCTCCCCAGCATGGTGCCTGGGAAGGCTGCTCCCTGCTAGCAGAGATCCACTAGTTTGACACCGGCATTCCTGCGTGCTTGTCGAAGAAAGGAGTTTGCTGCAGTAAATCCATTCCTTTGTAAATGTGAAGCACCTTCCTGCAAGACACCAAACTTGTAAAGCTGGTGTAAAATTGGAATTGCCTCAATTATGAATCAATCCATTTGCAGGGACTCAGTTTGGAGATCACGTTTTCTAAAAGCACAAGGCTGCTTTTTCTTCCGAAGCCACCATTAGGGACTGCATGCAGGGAACAGTCAGGACAGTGAGTGTCAAAATCATTCCACCAAGGGGTCACACCAGAAAAGTGTGCTAAACTAGGCACACAGGAACCAACATTTCTAAACGAGGCACAGAGAGGAAAATAAATATTCATCAGGTTTCACTGTACTATCATGTGTCTCTGGTCAAAGAAATAGCTCTAATCAAAAGAAGAAGAGAAGCAGTCACGTAACTTAAAATGGATGGCTAGTAGCTGCATGGTTTAGCTTCTGTTCATAACTAAGAAGCAGACTTTTGCCCTTTTCTCTGGCACATTATTTAACCTTGGAGTTTGTTTCCACATATGTCTCCAAAGCCGTGCAATTTAATTAGCTAGCCTCCAAGGGGGCTGGAACAATACTTATAAAATATTTGCAGATGCTTTTGATCTGGAAGGCACAGCAGAAGGGCAAAGCAGTATTTACATGGGTTTTGAAGAGAATTACAAGCAATCTTTTTGTTTGGTTTTAAACTGAAAGCCAAATTACATTACAAAGCATTGAACTATTCTGGCAGAAAGCACAGAAAAATACCTAGTGTGTGTGGTGACTGAAACCTTTACTGACACCGCCTTCTTACAAGTCTTATATATTTCTCACTGTTATAATTAAATCTATTCGATGTTTGTCAGAAAGAAATGCATTTGAAGTCATGCTTAGGTTAGAATAAAACTTCTAAAGTGTCACTGGTTCTGTACAGATAATCACATAAGGATTCTGGGTGGAATTTTGTATGGCATACCTTACACAGCCTATTAAAGGCAAGGAGGACAATTTGGATAGATCTGGTATTGCAGTCATTTTCTTATCTTACTAACATGAATTCTTTGTTGGTGAGACCCATATCAGTCAAGTTATTCCTGAATTACTGCTCTGTGAGAGAAGTTAATATTAAAACAGGCTAATATTATCTGTGTATGTCTTTCTAAAACACATGCATTCTGAATAACAAAAGAGTAGGCAAACTGTCTTTAAGGATCAAATATTAAGCCACTGTGTCATGCAATTTGGACAAGGAAATATACAGTAATTTCAGAGGGGTTCTCTGTCTTTGAACTTAATAGTGAGATGTGAAAGGTATGTGAAGAAAGCTGAGTTAAGATTTTCATTCGAAGTTGAGGGTTTTTTTCTTGCTCTATTTAACCAACCAAACACCACCACTTGACTTGCTTGGAATTGCCAACAATTACAAGCTGAACCTTTCAACATAGCCTGCGAGATACTAGCAACACCACTCAGTATAAACATTTCCAGGTCACTGTCTTTGGGCTATCATCTTAGTCCCAGAGCCTTTATTGGCAGTGACCTAAACATGTACCTTCCACATCTTAAGGAGGGGAAGGATGGATATGAACTTTGAACGCAGAAAAAGCTGTGCTCGCTAATATTAAATTACCTGTCCAAAATAACAGTAAACCCAACAGAAACCTGATTCATCAGGTCATGGTGGATCATGCACATCCATGTAAATCAAGAAATCTCACGTATAGTCTGAAAGAAGGAGGGCACATCCAGCTCAAAGGGTTAGAAAACTGATCTTATTTACTGAAATGGTGTCACATAACAAAGTCTAAGTATTAAAATTTTAGATCTGCCTAAGAGGAGGAGAGAGATACTGCATTTCTGGGTAGCATGGGACAGAGGTTTTAATGGGAAGGACAGGCTGCTACATACATCAACAAATTTAAATTACAGGAGGTCTAAATCTGTACCTGATTTAGTACTTCATTCCCCAAAAGAGAAACTTCATAATAGGCATGTTGTAGGATGGTTTTAATAATGTCCTCAATTCCAGGCAAAGGACATAGGCAAAGATGTCTTCTCCCTGTGAAGAACAGTCCAAAAGATTTCACTGTGTAACGCCTATTAAGACATACCACTGATCTGACTACACGGGACATCACAGTCAGTAAGAAAGCTTTCTTTGTAGCTTTCAGCAAACTTTCTAATTGAAATATTTCATAACTATTTTCTGCACTGGAGATTAACTGAGGCCTTTGTATTCAGGCAAGTGTTTGTACATCAAATGCAGAAAAATAGTATTCCCAAATGATTGAGGTGAATTTTCTTTAGAAAAGGACAAGAAGGACACTGTGTTTGTGGGAGCTATACCTAGTAAAATTATCTCTTTAAGTTGAAAAGAGTCTCATGGTCTCCCTAATACACATACTAATCATGGATGACAAATAGTAAGACATTAAATTCTAAAAATAAACTGACAGATGGAACCTATGTGATTTAAATTAGGTTTGATCCTGTGATGAAAAAATGACAGTGCCAACTCTCAAATGCAAAGCTGCCATTCCTGGTAGAAAAATCACTTGTCTGAGGCTAACCTAGGCAGCACTGAAAGATACTTATTGTTTGGAATGCAAATTTAGCAGAACAATAAAAAGAAAACACTACCATGTAAGTGGACAATTTAGGGTTTTTCAAGTGACTCTTTAAATTGCAAGACAGTGAGAAACAAATTACTAGAATATGGATAAACTTTCTCATTGGACAGGCTACCTTAATCGCACAGAAAATATTACAAATGCACAAGATAAGAGCTATCATACTAATTCTGTACTCTTTTTATACAAGAGCACCATCCTCTGCATTCATAACTGTTTAATGTCTAATTATTGTCTTTTGTAACTCATACTTTTAAGATGAGATCACTTGAGCCATAAAAAGGCACTGAGATTAACCCTCTGCTACTTAGTGCACAGCTTGTCCCTTGTTAAAATACTGCTACTTAGTGCACAGCTTGTCCCTCATTAAAATACAGAGTATAAACATTCAGAAGATGGTCGCCAGGACTTATTTAAACATACATTCACCTTTTGGAAGAGAAGAAAGAAAACAATTTCAGAAAATATGCTACAAGAAATTATTAATTTTAGTACATTCCAAAGCCTAAATACCCATAACATGGAAGCAATAGTTGAAATGATGAAGCATGGTTATTACTGCATGGTTTTGACTTGCTGGTTAGAGAAGTGTGTAAGAAAAAAATGGAATACAAAAGAGGGCAAGCTTCAGATGGTAGGCTCACAAGTTGGTCACTCAGTAGGCTCGGCTAGTGTACTTGGGAAAATTAGACAGACTCTTAGACTGAAGAGCTATAAAATGTGAAGTAGGGTTTTTTTCTGCGAAAAAACATTTTTGCTACTTTTCAACTATGTTAGCTGGTCTAATGATTTTAGTTCTATCCATAAAGTTTGCCAAGGCCTCCCCCTTTACTGTTTATAAGTAGCAAAGCCAGCAAGACTCTCACTTTGCTGGGCAGCACGGACAACTGCACAAATTCTTTGTAGACTTGTTTTGTTTTGCATAAAGTCACTGGTTAGAGACCATTGTTGTTATAACTGAGAAATTAATTTTTTAGCTGTACCTCCAGAGATCCATAGCTTTTGGTGTAGGTGCTGTTAATAGAATAAAAGGCAGTAAGTTGGTACTCACATCAGGGCTGAAACCAGTGATGTTTTTATTAGGCAGATAACTCTATTCTGCAATTCAGTAGTTTGAATTTCGTTACAAACTGACCTTCTTTGAGGATTTTTCATTAAAACATCATATGCAATTCTTTTGCCGTTTTCCTAGTCTCTCTTACATTTCTCCATGTACACGACTGAAAGGCCTATATGCTATAACAAGCCTCCTCACAAATATTAGAAAATGATATTCCTTAATAGCATACTCTTTGCAGTCGGGTTTGTTTGTATTTTAAGTACCATGAAATGCACAGAGTGTACACAAAGGTCAGAGGAAATCAGCTATGCCAATGAAAATCAAATATGGGCCTCAGTCCTTCCCTTAACCTCCATAATCCTGAGTGTTGCTGCTGTTCAAGGGTCTGAAGGCTCCACTGGGTAAGAGCTTTGCTGTGTAAGGCACTACACCGACACATAAGTAGACAGTTCCTGCCCTGGAGAGTTTGTCTGTTTAACCAGATTAAATACATCTTGCATTCCCTTTAATGTGACCTTTCTTCCTTTCTTCATTTTACGTGCTTGTGTAATGTACCATGCTGGGGACAAGTCTCTGTGATATTTTTATTTTGAATCAATGTTTAAGTGAAGTATTGCCTTTTGGGTCTTAGGAAAGGGTGACATTCTTAACCAATACATAATGCATGAATATTTCATGACTCTGCAGCAAGAAATACTGTCACATGCTGACACAGATACCAAGGTTCTGAAACAGAAGAAACGCTATTCACTTTCTGCTGTGTCTTAGTGATACAGGAAAAGCAAAATTACTTCAGCAGGAGAACTGGTTTGCTTGCCATTCCTTCTGCTTCACTAAAAGGGCAGGTGGCATCTTTCAGACAGCAAGGTGCTGGTATGTGTCACTTGTCTGAGAGAAGGTGAAAAAACACTTAATTTTAAAGACCTTAATTGAAAGCACTTTAATGGAATCTCTCATATGGCTATTTTCAAAAGGAAGGGAGGACAAGGGAGGTGACTGTGGAAAAACATAATTACTGCACACCAAGCTCTCCTGCTTGCTTTTATCTAGTAAGAATTCTGAAAAATCACTCTATCAGGTTGATAAGCACCTTTAGTGTTAAATCAAAGATTTGAAGAGATTAAACTAAAGGCTGCAAATGGAATTAGCATCACTGTTGATTATTGGTAACCTTTCAAAAGCCTAAACAGGCACGACCTTTCTCCCCCGTTCTCCTATCTTCTTGTACCAATAGAGGTTTTGTCTGACTATTAGCCCAGGAAGCCTCTGTACGTAGAGATGAAATGAATTGTTCAAAATAGTATTGTGAAAACTATTTTCAATCTGCTGAAAGATTTTCAACCACAGTTCTTGTCACCCCATTTCTTTCTACATCCTGCCTGTGCCCTGAGGGTTGTCTCCCTTAGGAGAACACAAACTTCTGGGGACACGTCAAGATGAAAAGACCATTGAGTAAGCATCAAATGTGCTTGCTCGTGACTGTTCCTCCACAAAGGAATAGACGGTCCTAAAGCAATATAATCCTGGAGCATGAAGCACAGTAGTTACACCCTCTGTATCAGTAAAGCTAAACAGCCCAGCTGGGTTACCACACTGGGGTGGTTCTGCTGCTCTCAGTATCAGGGCTATTGCCAGGGTCTCTTGGCCATTCTCTGTAACCAGAGGAGGTACACAAGGCCTCCCCTCTGAGAACAGATTTTAGCTTCAAAAGTGCTAACAAAGGCATTGCAAACTCTAGCACTGTGTAAAAATCTTGGAATTCATAAGTGAGTTTATAATGAGACTTAAAAAAAAATAAAAAAAATAATCATTCATTTAGTCACAAATTACTCCTCATTTTACCAAATGTTGACAACCGGCTACTGAAATACTGGGATAAAGTTCAGTGCTTTGCACAAATTAAATTGTCGGTCTGTAAGTACCAATACATGAACTGATTGCAGATAGTCATTGTCTGCTGTAACAGGGAGCCAAAAAACATAGGGCAGCTGCTAAATAGATGCTAATGTGGCCATTCCATTTATTGCCAAAAGATCTTTGTTAATGATTCGCATTTTCTTGACTTACTTCTTGTATTAACCTTGAATATCTGCTAGAAGCAGAAAACACACAGGTCTACTCTCTGCCAACCCTACTGCTTGCATGCACAAGACAGTCTCTGAGATTATTAAGGTTCCTTCTAGTCTTCAAATTGATCTTTTTTTTCCTTCTAGTCTTCAAATTGATTTTTCAGGAGCCTATCTGTGTCTGAGCTTAAAATTAAGTCTTTTCTTTCTGCAGTCAGGTACTTGTAAAATATATGAACAATGGAACAAATGAATGGAAATTCTGCCAGGTGTGCATGGTAATAGCTTTTTTCTGGGTACCCTCACTAAGCAGTGCAATCCTTACCCAAAGTCCTCCACTGTGCACATAAAACCAGGAAGGACTTTTTAGGGAAAGACACCATGATATCAACTTAAGAAAAGGCAGTAACAATATAAGTAAGTGGCTAATGAAGCATCCATACCCTGAATATTATTTGGCAATAGTCTTTCACTCAATTCTGTCCTATCATGGTGCATACGTCTCTTTTAATACAGGACTTTTCCCCACAAGCCCACCATACTGACAGCTTGGTGGCTAGGGTGAACATCAGTGAGCCTTTCTGCAGCCCATGGATGAGCACTCACTGGTTATCTTCTGATGCTTATCATCAGTCAGGTCAAGCGATTTATGTGCTACAGCTGCTGATTTATACTGAGATCCACACTATAGTCCCCTCTATTTCTGACCCTCCAGCTTGAGCAAAGTCTTTCTGTTCTCTGCTATAGCTGATGCATGGCATTCCTGAACATAGAAAAATCATAACAATACTTTTTAAACCCAGACTGAAAACCTTTGATAAGAAATTGTCTTGAGACTGCAGCAGATTATTACAGGTATTAGACTGGTGCTACCTTCATGGGTTTCCTTAGAGGTGCAAATCAGCACAGCATCACCAATTTGAAAGAAGACAGACTGCTGTAAGCCATCTGCATTTTTTGCCAGATAATTTTAGAAAACAGGAGAAAATAAGAGAATATTCAAAACAAAGGGCCTTCTCTTGTTCAAGGTACCGATTAACCCCTCCCCTTATGTCCTTCACATTCCCTATCAACTTCAATCTCTGTAGCTTTCAAAACTGGACACTCTCCACAAAAGGCAGATTTTAAGCACCACAAAAAATGAATCAGGTACCTGTCGAAGTCCTTCAGGTAGCTTTATAACAAAAATTAACAAGGATAGCAAAAATCCTTGCAGTTCTCAGTTTGCTTTTAAAAATTTCCCCCTTTGGGGGAATTTTGAGCCCCTTATGGCTCTCCTTGGGGGTTTTCTTTGGGAAGGGAAAAAGTGGGAAGGACAGTTGTTTTCTTTCCCAGGAGTGCTTAGAGCACCACTTCCCTTCCTTGAGGTGGCAGGGGGTAAGCTTCTTATTGAGGAAAGCCAAATTTGATTCCCCCTTTGGATATACAAACTTCATTTTTTGAATGGCTCGGAACCGAGCTATCAGAGCACCAGCTCCCAGCTAGGCTTTGGGTTTAATGACTCTGCCACACTCTTTGGCCCAGGAGGTCTGGGAGCGTGGGACAAGTTCAAGACCTGAAATTGAACCCCTTCTGGGAAAGTGCATTGTGCTAACTGAGAGAGACTCCTGGGACAATCCACTTTAAATAGCATTTGTTTCTAAGTGCGATAGTTCATGTGAAAATGCATGCAGCACTAGTTCTTACAAATGTTTCACCTCAGATTGTACTCTGTATAAAGAACAGTCTCGAGCACTTGCTGGATATGCAGGATGTGGACAGGAAGAATAAGGAGGGAGCAAAAGTTCAGTTGTTCCAATATGTAGGTAGAGAAGCTGGATTTTCATTGTCTCACAGTGCTCCCTCACTCATTCGGGGCTGCAAAGGGGAATGCATGGGAGAAAGCAAGGCTGTAGCTTCCCAGAACACCGCAGCTGAAGCTTGCCAGACACATGGTGACCATCAGAAGGTTGCAGTGATTAGTCTAGCTATATAAATAAACATGGCTGAATTCTGCCCCAACAAAAAATTGTTTGCTCTGTGTGACTCTGCTGGACGGAGCATGCTTTGGTCAGTGCTGCATGGAAAAGAAAGAGGAAGAGATTGGATTGAAAACTCTCCTACATTGCAAAAGCCAGGGAGAGAGAGTTTTTGACTGGCTTCTATTTGCCAATAGGGGGTAGGTAGAGTACAAAGAACACCTCCCCCAAGGGTCTAGCTGAGTTGGGGTTTTTGCACTTTTTGTGCTATGCGGGCTTTTATGCAGTGTTCACCATGGGGATAACAGAGTAGATGTTAATGTCAGTCTTTATGGAGCTCTGTGAGGGAGACCTGCCTCCTGAATTGTTCTCAGCAGTGAGTTGGCCAACAGAGCCAGGGAGTAGGAGAGTCACTGGGAACTAAATAACTATGTTGTTTGCTCTTTTTTCCATTCCCTCATTTTTTTTTGACTTGAACTTTTTTTGCAAGTGAACGTGGTTCAGCTGAAGTGTATTGACAGACATTCTAGCCTCTTTCAGGAGAGCTGCTTGTCTGGGGATAGCATCCTTGAGGCCCGTGAGCCTTTGTATCTTGGTATCAAGTACCTCTCTTCTTGCAGCATGTGGATGTGGAACACGGAGGAGAGAAGCAACCTTGTACTTTATTGGGAAAGACCATGAAGAGTAAATCCTGAACCTTGACTGATGCTGTGTTCTCTATAACTCTTTTTCTAATTAAAGGATGGTCAGAGTGCAGGCTTTGTTTTGCTCTTGCGCTTTATGGTCAATGGACACATTCAATACTGCTCCAAGGAGTACTGTGAGGTTACCCAAGGAAACCCACAGAAATTGGTTTGTCTACTGAAAGCAGTAAAGCAATAGTAGCATGGGGCTGAGTTTACTGGTGGTGGTGCAGAGTCATACTGACACAATTCTGCTAGTTTTAGGACAGAAGCCAGTATCTCAGAACGCAGCAGAGCACTGAAAGCTACTTTGAATTAGGACAAAGAGACTGCCCAAGCAGAACAGCAGACAATTCTGTTTCTGGAATCTGTGCTAATTGGCATGGACTGAGTTGAAAAGTCTCTGTTTAGTACCACATTTTATTATAGAGATCCACTTTTTGTGCTATAAAAATGAACCAGCTTGTTCAGAGCTAAGTTTATGCTCTTACAAGACATTCCATTGCAAAACTGAAATATGTCCTAAATGACTCTTTCAGACTACCTGGTAGTGTATTTGAGGCTATTATTCTTGAAATAGTCTACATCAGCAGACCCTAGACTTCCCCATTCTGGAGGATGAAGATTTCAAATGTGCACCTCCTTTCATTTCACTATCATATGAGGTAGCCTCAGCAATAGGGAATGTGCATCTATTCCAACATAGGGAACCATAGCAACAATAGCTACAGTAAAACTGGAAATTTTTCTCTCACAGAAGATATGAAATAACAATATTCTGAGTCTATTGCAAGTTGCTGAACATCAGGTTCAAGACAGCTCCACTCTGGCTTATTGCTTTTTATAGTAAAATACTGGAAATGCCATTGCCCTATTTAAAATCTGCCTCTTGATAGAAGAGTCCATATATCTTGTATGGGTGCCTCTATACAGACATATTGTTGGATTTTATTTTGAATGGATTTGAATTTTGAAAGATTTTACTGCAAAGACCTGGTTTTATGACTATTTAGGACTTCTCCTTGCCAGGGCTATGGTATAATTTTCTGTGTAGATCTTCATGACAATAAGGAAATGTCTAGAAAGATGCCTGGAAAGGGTAGGAGAAAAACAAGTAGCAAGTTCTGCCAAGCCAGAAAGAGCAGTATGCTAGACCAGATCTGCTGCTTCCTATGATCACAGCTCCCATGGCTCATTTAATGAGATCACTTAAAAACTGCATGACACAACTGCATTTGACAGATACCTGTCCTACAGTGGCACAAAGTAACAGTATGGTTAGTTTAGGTTGTCAGTGGGATTTCCTCTCCTGCGCAGCACAGACCTTCCCTTTCCTACCTCAAACTCATCCACAAAGGTCACACAATGTGCATCTAATGCAGCTGCAGAATACTGCCGATGGTTGTGAAAATGGAAGGGTATTGAGGTGATGTCCTGATACTAGAATATCCTGAGACTGGTGGTCTCTAGCTTGACACTCCCATGACTAAGAGCAGTTGAAAAGTATGCTGTTACCTCTGTGAGCTAATCTCAGTGGTCTCAACATCATTCTGTACAAATGACTCACGTGGCACAGATTTTTAGTTTAACCATGTTACGTTATGTGTAATCTTTCCTCTTTTTGTGTGAGGGCTTATCCAAAAACCAATAGATTGTCAACAGTAACTTCTCCGATGAAGTTAAATATTACTTTCTAAAAAAAATTTCCCTTTTTAATCTTGCACTATGGTGCATATTGTTTTTGCCATCATGCACACACATCACTACTGTCATGATCAATAAGTAACGAGTCTCTTCATTGTTCATTAACCAGCCCTTTCAAGTTCCCAGATAAATAGAAACAAAGAGGTTTTCAGGTTGTTTCACTCCAGGCACCTTTTTCTTGTATTCTTATGGTAAACGGATGGATTGACAGAGGCTGAAAATTTCATATGAAGCAACTCATTAGCCTGCTGCTTTGAACCATAACCTCACAAGAGGAACCATACCTTCAACTTTCCCCCACTTCCACCATTAAGGTTAAAGCAATCTTTGTTTTTTGCCACCACATCCTTTCCAATTCACTGCAGTCACCAGAAGCTAATGCTACCATTATAATCGTGACTGCCCCACGCTATTATTTATGATTTCTATGCTTTCATAGGATAAGCAGTGTTTTGTGCTGTTCAAAAGCAAACATGAATACACGACTAGCCAACATTTGCAGAACAGCAGCAAAAGTGTTTATATCTTCAGAAATAAAACCTTGCAAGCTTGTTCATTGGTTTAGATTTCCATACAGTATCCCTTTTATACAAGTTACTTGTATAAGGATTTAGAACTGTATAAAACAATGAGCTGAAAATCAACATGTTTGCCTGGGGAAGTCTGCCTTATCAAATATTACTTAACAGCAATGCTAATGACTCACTTAACTCTGATGTTCAGCTCCATAAATGAAGGAAACAGCAAAAGCGTAGTAAGAATAATATTGCTGTTAATAAAGTTAGCAACTTCACATATAAATTTTAAATCTCCCTGCATTACTAAAATGCCAGTGAACTCTGGTCCTCAGGCTAAATGTGGCAATAAAATTTAGCAGACTGTAAGCATGCAAAATGTTTTATATAATCTGCAAATTTTAAAAATGATTGATAGGTTTTGAAAAGAGACACACTGTTCCTGAAGTCTACACTTTTTCCAGTAATTACCACCGGGAAGGGATGACTAATTACAGTACTCTTTATGCTACACGATATACATAGCAGGCAAATACACTGAAGAGTTTTGATTTAGGTGTTCTCCATTTGGTAGAAGGAGTTAACCTATTTTTGGAAAGAGACCTATGTGCCTGAAGGCTGTAGGCTGATGAAAGTCTTCGTACTGTGCCTTGTGGAATCAAAACATTTTCTGATGCTGCTGTAAGTCAAAGTCAAAGCTCTTGAATTCAATACAGTATGCACAATTACTCAAAGTACAATTACATTATTATTATTAAAATTGCCATCCCTTTAGTTCAGCACTGCAAATGGTTGACATGCAAAACGGCAGTTGTAGGTTCTCATAACACAATAGATATGTAACTTTCAGCAGTGGTTGAGCATGGCAAGTCTGTTGAGATTTCTGTTGCCTTCATATTTTCACCCTCTTAAGTCAATACCTCTTTTTCAAAAATATTGATCATTTGGAAAAGATGAAGAAGCCTATTCCATGCTCATAAATTATTTTTATGCTCATCTTAAACAGAGGGGAAGCCTATTCAAATCAGTTCGTGACAAATAGGTAGTGTGAGGGAGAGGGAGTAATTCCCCTGTCTCCCTAATTCTCCATCCATGTGGTAGGTGCTTTATTGATTTAGCTTTCCCTGAGAATTATGTTAGGAATTACAGTGTCAAACTTTGTAAAGGAATGACAACTAAGACCAGAAGCAAGGATTTTTCAAATCGGCCAAATACGTTCAGACCCTTACCTGAAGAAAATCAACATCCCTTAAGCTACCTGGAAAAATTTGGCTAGTAGCCCTTGTGTGTCAGAGAGCTTCCTGGGATTCTGACAGATTTTTGTCCCAGAAAACACACTTAAAACTCTTCGGTTCAAAATTAGCTGACCTGACTGGTGCCACACAGCAAGAGGAGTGAGCTTGAACTCCCCGCCTCAAATCATGGCCAGTATAAAACTTAGGTTCCCTGTTAGAGCTTGGATCAGATTGTTGCTATTTGCTTTTGGATGATAGGAAGAGATATTGCATTGCATCTGCTCTTGAGCATAGCATTTAGCACTTTTTATCTGTGAATTATTTCACCCCCTGGAGCCTTGCTGTGATGAAAGCAACGTGTCTGGGCCTGGGAGTACCTCCACCCATAATTGTGTGTTTTACTTTTGGAGTTTGGAGGCCAAAAGTGCCTGGTAGCCTCACTGGGTACTACCAGGTACTACTGGGTACTACTGGGGAGAGCGAGGAAAGGGCTGAGTGGGTGGTTGGCTGCTAGCCAGGGTCAACCCACCACACTGACATAGAGACCTGTTAATGCACGCTGACCCTGGGTCTTGAGCTGGGTTTCAAAAACACACTTTCTTTGTAGCGGAAACCTTAGGAAAGCTCCAAAATCCAGAGTAAAAAGGCAAATGGTTTTGAAGTATTTCATAGCCTGAAATCTGTAGTTATTTTTAGAACTTTCTTCTGGTGGCCTTCAGCATTTCCAGATTTTAAAACACCTTCAGATAATTTAAAACAAACCAAAAAAAAACCCCCAAAAAAACAAACACAACAAAAAACCCCAAAAGAAAACCTGAATAAATAGTATCTGAGATGTCTTGGAGAAAATATGGTGAGATAAACTGATTTTAGAAGGAGCAGGATGAGAAAGGAGGGATAAAGAGCCTGAAATGCCATTGTGAATTCTTTGTTTCAACTGCAAATGAGAACAGCTTACAATAGCTATCACTGCTTTAGAAAGGAGTTTTATACTGATGACAGCAAATGATGCTTAACATGCTAGGTTATAAAGACTCACGAACATTCATCTGCTTCTGTTAAGGCCATTTATCTTCTTGTATTCTTGCAGATGAACTGTTTGTCTTCTGTGTTTTATTGCTCATTTGCTCTTCTACACTAACTACCTGCAAATACCATTTACCTGTCTCAGTGCTGAGAGTACTGTGTAATTGTTTGACAGTGGTTTAACCTATTAAGTGTTTCACAGAACAGCTCCATGTTCTGTGCACTGATAATTATTTAAACTCCATCTGTAAAAAATCCCCTTCACTTTTAGTTTCTGTTGATTTTCTAGGAATGTTTTTGGTTTTCACTACTTGTTAAAGCTTCCTATTTACTTTATCAAGGATAAGAAAAGTACATTGACAATTAATTTAGGATTGAAGTGTATTCTTGTAATAGAGGCTTACTGAATTCTGCCTATTACAATCAAGACAGAGTACAGAATTAGAAGCTTCTCTAATGTAATATATAAATCATATTCTTTTCACTAGTTTGTTGACATTTTAAACAACTGCTGCAGTCAAGTGATGAATGATGGATGAATTCTTCTGCACTTAATCTGGTCCTGTACTGTTGCATAGTGTTGCAGTGTGCTGTGAAATGGCTTCTAAGGTCTACCACAGGAGCATCGGTACTTGCACAATGACTCTTACACATTCCTCAGGTTCCTCACAGGCCTGGATGGTACCTGCTCTGTAGGAGTGCTGAAGGTGAAAGCATAAAGACAAAGCTTCTAAGTGTGGGGTGACATTTTCACCACAACAAAATAAAAAATATTAATGGAACTCATGCTGGAAAGTCTGAGCACATCTGAAATCCCTCTGCTTGTGCCTTTGGAGACAGGATGAGGTACAGCCCCAATGAGAATGATTATTTCTGGTCTATGTACTGAAAACAGTGCTAGGAACTGTCTGGGGACAGGCTACTACAGTGGGATGCCCCTGTTCCAAATGCTTCAGGAGAAATTTTGATTAAAGGCAGAATCCAAAGAACTTTCAGACCATCAGTGAAAGGCTTAGATAAGTTGTGGCAATTACTGCAGTTGTTGTTGGAGCAAGTGAGTCTATTTCAGACATATTTGCATATTAGCAAAGGTAGAGCAAGTCTTTTAAGAAGCTTTTTAAACATATTTTTCTCATTGCATTTTGTCCAGCCTTCCTATGAATCAATGAAACATTACTTTTCTTCCTCGTGGGTTTTCAACTTCATTAAAAGTCTGGAATTTTAATGAAGATCAACAGAGAATGAATTCACAGATGATCATTTTTTCTTTCCTTCCCAACTCCCTGGAAAGATATTCAGCAAAGCAAGAAACTCCTTATTTTAAGCTTCTTTGCCTCTGAAGTATTTTCTTAAGAGAAAAGCAAGAAGGAGGACTTTTTCCTATACAGAATGAATATTTCACTTCAGAGTCCTCTCCTTTCTGTTTTGTCTCCCCTTGTTATGAGTATTCTGTTGTATTTCAAAGAATATTTATGGTATCGTACGAAAAATCTGTGGCACTCTTTGAAAATGCACAAACCATACTTAGTGGTTTTGCTGAATGTAACAATGTAAAATAAACATCATTTCCTTGAGCAGAAACATACAACTTCATAGCAGACACCCAATTCAGAGGGTTGGATAAAATTCCAAGTTCTCCCAGAATTCAGAAAGGATTGCTGATCTAGTTAGGGCTTTCACTAAAATGTCTTTTATTGTTCAAGAAACTATTGGGTCCGAGTACATCTCTTTTCAAGTCAGTTTTTTACTGTGTCATCAGTGAAAGTGGGACTAAAGCTATTTCAAGTTACAGTGTCGAGACTCAGTAGCCGTAGCGGTATTTATGAGAAAGTGAGAATTTGGAAACTGGCAGCACGTAGAGTCTGTCCTATAGTTTGATCATGTCCCTGTCTCACAGCACTAAGCCCTGGGTCCCCTGACACTGGATGTGGTGCTCCTGGTGCTCTCGGGCATAATTATTACTTTTTGCAGGGTTACTTTTCTCAGTTCAGTGTCTGTAATAACATGACCACTCAGCTGTAACCCATCACAGTGATATTTTTCTACCATGAAATTGAGGATATATATACTAAAAGGACATACAAGGGTACAAAACTGTCTGTGGTGGTGTTAGATGGATTTGTTTTGGTTTCAAGAAAGCTAGCTGGTTCTTAAAAAAGAAAAAAAAAGTCTCCAGCATTATATTGTAATGCTTATACAGTGTGGAAGTGCCAGGAACAGGATTCATAGTGAAGTGGGTAGCTAATTTTTCTGACCCTACGCATCCTTGATACCCTCATCATCATTTTTATAATCATGTCCTGCAGTAGGGATATATGCCTCAATCTTTAGTGACGGTATGTCCAGGCAGTTCTGCTGATAAGCCTGGCAAAGGTTTAGATACATTTTATACGTCTCAGCTATTCTTTAATTTTCTTTTTTTTTTTATAGGAGAGCATTTTCAATAGCTGTGTCTCTGTCTATGAGAAAAGGAGTAAGAAGGAACACTTTTTTTGTCTCAGACTATTGATAATGCATTTTTTTGCCCTTTAAATTATTCACTGTCCATATGTTTTTGGGGCACAGTGTGTTTGGACAGCCTGCAAATTTCACAAGGATAATTTTATTCTTAAACATAAATTCTTGTCACTTCACATTACACACAGTCTTAATCCACTTATAAATGGCTATCACACCTATCAGATTTGTTCCTGTAGGCAGTTGTTTCTTTGGCACAGCTGCCCTATTATGGCAAACAATCAACATTTTAACAATAACTTAAAGTTTAGATTGACCTAGGTCCGTTAGATAATTCTATACTTTATTCATAAGAAGCTCATTTTTTTGCCAGGCACTATTGTTGTTTTTTCAATTTCAGTGTAGTTTAGAGAGTGTTTGCATTGGAAACATTTAAATCACTGTAAGTTGAAAACCTTCAAAGGTGTTTGGTTTCTGGCATACCTGCATGGACTAGTATGTGGGTGACATACTCAAATTATCTTAGATATCTGGGTCAGCTGTTCTCAAGGATTTACTTACATCATTGAAAAGCACTGCAGTACATTTTCAAAGGTTTTTAGCAATTGTGGTTGCCGTAGTGTAAATAGCTCTCTGGGACCTGCCTACTGGTTAGTCAGCATTGCTAATGTGGAAAATGAAAGGTTTTGCTAAACGTGATAAATCAGACTATGATATATTCATATCTGTGGCTTGGCCCTGAATATCTCTGCTTCTCATGCTTCTCCCTCTCATTTTAGTGGACATCGGGTTCCGCCATTAGCAGAAACCATGCAAAATTGCTTTAATGCTTTAGAAACACTTTGCAGTTGTCCTATCTATTTGTGTCCTTGGGATGTAATCCTGCCCAATAACTCAAAAGAGAAAAAACTACCAGCTCACAAGTGTCTTGAGTGGCAGTTCATACAAATATATGCCTCTGTGTACGAAGCTTCAGACTCCGCAAAGTACTTCATAATTTACAGAAATTAAAACTTGTCAGTGCTTTATTAAGTCATACTGATGAGCCAAAACCTATTGTGGGTGACAGTATCTCTATCCCAAATCTTGGGATGATCTGTCTGTATCCCAAATCTTGGCTATTTGAATGATACAGGAGAAGTAAAGACAGCAGAGGACTGGTGGAGTAAGTTATCCTATGTTATTAAAAGAAGAACAAATTATTTCTGCCCCTCCTCCACAACTTTTCCATAAGCTTCTCCTAGAAAATAGCACTGGGCTTTCTGAGCTTTTGCTTTTCCTTGACTCTGTCATGTTATTTTCGAGGTAATTCAGACTGACTCAGTTACCCTCCTGTCAAGACTGAGAAACTGCACTGACTGCACTAAACATGCTCCGGTGGGTGTAACCATAGCGGGAGAATTTGGCAGCCTGGCTGTGAAAAGGAACTAGCAAACAGGATCGCATATAACTTGGGTAACAGGGAATAAGGAGAGATGTGCAAATCCACTCCAGCCTGATGCTTTGACCACTAGTTCATTCCCTCCAACTGGAGTTTTAATACTATATATAGAAAAACAAAGCCCATTGGCACCTTGATGCCATCATACAATGTGATTTCTGTTCAGCTGGGGCATAGTCCCTACCCCTACCTGCAAAGCTGCAGTATTAGTAACCACCGTCTCCTCAAAGAGATGATATTTGTAAACATGGTATTTCCACCCCTAATCGTAGCAAACACTAGAGTGTGTGAATCTGTTCCACTCCTCTTGGAATTTGCCACTGGGAGTGGTGGTTGCCTGCATCCAAAGAGATCCTCAGGATAAATGCCAGGTTCTTTTTCCTTATCAGTTTTCTCAGCTCCAAAGAATCGGTGGCATTCAACTTCCCTCCTTCTACATTCTTCCCACTCAATGTCCGCCCACTGTTGTCACGTTACTGGTCACCACATCCAAATCTCTGTTTATCCCCGGTTTCTGGGAGATTTTTAGTATAAACTCTAATCTGTTCCCATGTAAGCGGTGCAGCAGTTCTCAGTGATGCAGGTAAAGAACATGCTATTATTTATACCAAATCATTGATTTCTGGAGAATGAATCAGATCCTTTTATAAACGTCTATAAATAAAAAGTTTTGCTTTTCTCCAGCTCCAGGAAACTAAAAACATTACACGTTACCATTATTTTGTAGAAAAAAAAACCTAGAGAAAACATTCCCTTAATATGAAGACACTTTCTTTTACCCTAAAGTAAAAAACCTGAAGTAACTCTCTTTAACATAATAAGAGTTTAGAAATCTACTTGCAAAAGCTTGCAAAATCATTCTAAATTAAGTGCATTATTCATCCTGTTGTCTTCACCATTCTTTCTGTGGCTATAGAGCCTGCAAGAAAAAGGACCAAATATGAAGCACAGCGTGTCTGGAAAAAGGAGCTTTAAAATAGCACTTGGCATTTTCCAGTTTATTGCACTGAATGTTAATGCACATTGGGAATTCATAAACACAGAGAAATGATTTAGACTTCCCTTCCTGTATAACAAACACAGCAGGACAGAGAAGTGCAAAAACTGATATTATGGTGTTTATAGCTGGGATCCAATTACGTGAACTCTATTTTAATCTCAGCGAGTTTCTTGCTCTTACACTAGGCTGTACCTATATTCAACCCATGAAGAAAGGTTGGGTGAAGCACATATAGGACACTTAGTTTAGCTCGTTCAGGTCCTAGTATGCGTGGCCATGTGTATAGACGTTACTTAATGGAGATGAGGCCATGGACCCAAGCATTGGCGTGCGATTGCCCAGTATGCTCCTGTGGCGGTCGTGCTCCCTAGCCCAGTTCTGGCCAATGCCAATTAACGCTCTCCCGGGGAATAAGCTGGGGACAGCAAAGGCACTGCGGTCCAGGCCTCTCTATTTTGGGAAATGAAAGGAATGCGGCTGTGTAGACGTGAGCTATGCTGTGACACTTGCCCTCGGGGCCAGCACACAGGCACGACTTGTTCTAGTTACTAGCATAGGCGTAGCCCACGTAGCCCAGTTTTAGCTACATGAGCAAGTCCACAGGGTCTCTGGTGGGCTCCCTGCAAATCCCACACTTGCTGTGCTCCCTGCTCTGGAGGCTGAATTACAGCTAGCTCGATTCAGGTAAGACTGTGCTGTGGCCCATCCAATTAATTACAGCACAGCCTGCAGCAGCAGAATGAGAAACAATGACCTCGCTGATGAGGGCTGCTGGCTATGGTAGGAGCTCTATTCTGAGATGGTTAAAAGGGAAAGGTGCTAAAACTTGCTTTGCTTTTCATTAGAACTGGCATCTTCGTTTTCAACAGATAGGAAGTGCGACTGATCTACTCTCAATATATTTGACAGTGCTAATCCCTGAGTTGTCTCACTCTGTCAAAGCTCCTGTGGATCATCTTGGTGGCACGTGTCAGTGAAATACTAAAGCTCTTTCAAGAAAACAAATTCAATATGTACACATACACATGTGTATATATATATACATATATGCATATATTAAAAGTTATTGATTACTCCTTAGTCCTTTTGGTTCCCTTTCTGTTCCAAGGTTAGATAGCATTTCCCCTTGCTGGTTTTATTCACATTTTCAAAGAAACGTTCCCCAAAACCATTGTTGGAGCAATTTATTAGTCATAAGTGTAGCTGCCTATCAGCTTTCTTCTCTTTTGGTTTGACTTAGAATTTTTGGAAAAAAGTTAAAACAGATTTTTTGACACGCTAAAAAATGGTGTTTGCCTAATGAAAAAAATCTGCGTGTCTGTATGCAGTGAGTTGATTTCGTGTGATTCTAGCTAACTTAAACAACTTGAAAGACATCTCTGGCAGATGGGATGGGAAGTTGAAATATAGAGGGAAGCCAACCCTCATTCAAATCAGAAATATCATTGTTGCTATCTCT
Organism: Himantopus leucocephalus; assembly: GCA_003993805.1. NCBI lineage: Eukaryota > Metazoa > Chordata > Aves > Charadriiformes > Recurvirostridae > Himantopus > Himantopus leucocephalus. Next base: position 23,854,817 of record RSEF01000004.1, on the reverse strand, counting down.
CTGGCAGGTTACATGCAGTCCAGACAAGCGAGTGAAATTCCTAAGTGAAAGAGTTACTCTGCATCTTCTGTTTCACAGACTGACCAGCACAAAAATAACATTCTAGTGTAGCTTAAATTATGTATCTTTAATCAAGGCTTCCCAGGTAACACAACGTACTTGCACAGGCTTTGTTATATAACTCTAATATTCTTTGCTGTCCATGACAGAACATTATGAAAATCCTGATTATGTCTATGGGAGGTCCTGCAGTGCCATCCAAAGAGATCCAGCCCTGGAAAGTCAGGACATCATGAGCCCGGGGTCCCAGCTAACCAACTCTGCTCAAATGCAAGGTGTGTTAGCGGGAGCAAAAAGCCACAGCAATGGGACTCTGCTGCTTCCCAACGTAAGCAGTTCTACGTGACACGGCCCAGCACAATGTAGACGCATCCCTGGGAAAAATCTTCAGCCTCATATAAATTAGCAAAGGCCAGACTTATTCCAGTTGACACCAAGTGGAAGATTTGAATCATGTTTTGTAATTAGAAGACATGTCAGGATTTGAGAATGAAACATAAGCGCCCAGTGAATTCCCCCCATTCCTGAACTGCAAACTTTGCCAGGTCCATCTTGTTCGGATTCTTAAATGTATTGCCAAATTTTCAGTGGACAGAAAGGAGGTTTTGGGTTTTTTTAGCATTTAGAGACAGTACTTAGGTTATTTAGTTATTGAATCACCATGACTTTTTGCTATACAGAAGGCTGAATGCATTAAAAATAGAAGAGAATGAAGATGAGTTTTCTGTTTCATATTATTCTTCCATATAATATTTTAAAATATTTTTAAATCATAGAATTTAATGTCAAGTATTCCAGAAACCTCAGTGCTACACTCAAATAGTGTATCGAATTACATGTTTGAACTGGCTTTTCGACATGCTTTCTCTCATTTTAGTCTGGCACCTAGCAGTTGTGAAAATGTCTATGGTGTTCACCAGGGCAAAGCCTAGGAAATAATAAAGAAGCTTTTGGAAACATATTTGAAGTTTGAGACCTGTGAGAATTCAAAGCTCTTCATTGATCTGTATAAACATGAAAATGAGAACTGCCAACAGTTCTATGAAAAACGAAAATCCAAAAATGCCACTGCCAACTAAACAATAGGCATATAAGTGACCGTAGATGATGGACTGGACCCTGGAATACCCTAGTGATGGGGTCAGGTATTACTGTGAGTAGAAAATCAATCTGTGTGCTTTCTGTGGACAAAAAAAAATGGTTTTGAAAAATTCACAACCTGAAATACAAAAGCATTTAATCAAAAAATTCTACCTGTGACATCTGGTACTTTTTCCTTATTCCAGCATTATAAATCACAGAATCAGGAAGATTAGAAATGCCCTCTCTTCCTTCTCAGTCTGTCACTGCTTTGATTACATCATTTTTTTCCCTTCTATGTGATGGCATATCACATTAAAGTGTTTTAGAGTCACTAGTTGGTTTCTTGCTAGCATTATCATTTTATGTATGCTTATCACACTCCTAGTGCACAGAACTGTGCTCCCTACTAATGTAGGGCTGTGAAAAAAACAGACTGCTGTCAGGTGCTCTCAACATCATTCACTTTTTATTGTGGCTGTATCTTCTGTCTCCTATCTATTTTCTCTACAAAAGACTCATTGTTAATTGGGTTTTGATGTAGCTTCTACTGCAAGGATATTCTTTTCTTTCCACAAAAAGAAGAGGATAGTCTTCTCAGAAAGTAAAGTGTGATTTGCCCCCATCACCACTTACCTTATTCTCATGGTCCTTTTTCTCCCCTCTCCTCTCCACTCCCACTGTATCAGTAAAGGGATGACTTCTACTTCTTACTGATCACCTACAGCATTCAATTTGCACCTTTATCTCAGAGGAATTTTTTAGTATTCAGAAATAACATTACTCCAGGCAAAAAAAGCCTGGTGGTGGTAATAACAATAATAGTAGTAATAGTACTAGTAGTATTAGTAGTAACAACAACAGCAATAATGTTTTACACAATACAGAATCATATGTAGATAAAGATACACCTACATGTAATCCAACAGCCTCTTCATTTTTACTGTTACATACATTGTTTCTTAGTTTTCCCTTTAGGTGGCAAAGTAGCAAATATATTCTAGACATTACTAAGAAAGTGAAAGCTTTTATATTCTATAATCTTGTTCTGTAAGTTCATTTTAACATAGATTTCAAGCCTTTTTGGAGCAGAGAGTCTTCCTGAAACCCTGGGAGCAGATCAACTGCCTTTACAAAAATTCATACACGGAACAGAGTACAAAGCCCTGTATCTCAAAGCAGAAAATTAAATAATAGTATTTCAGCACTGGAGACTGTTGTAGCAAGTGGTCTCTGGCTGCAAACAACTTCATCTCTGGATGTGCTTTTTTATCAGCTTCATGGACCCTGCTTCCATAATATCCTTATGATGGCTACATTCATTGTGCTCATTTATGCATTCAAAGACCAAATAGCTTCTGAAGCTACTAAGCTTATCAAAAATGTACTGTAGTTAATCTTATGCATATGTTTGCATTGTCTGGCAAAAAGAAGCACATCAGATGCACAGCATAAATAGATTTGTTTAGAGTCAGCGATTAAGCCTAACCAGTGGGGGCAATTCAACAGCATCCTTTAAAACAATGGCTGAGATGCCATAAACATAGAAGGCAGGAGCTGATTTGGTTGAATCTATTAGCTGGATTTTGGGTACCGAAAGGGTGCCCAGGGGGAAAAATGCCAGCCAACAAGAGTCCTCTTGGAAAAAAAGGAGGGATAAAGGGATGCTTCATCTACCTCTGGTGCATTGCCCAGAAAGGCCCAGCCTTGGGGATGGATGAGGCTCCAGGAGCTGCGGGAGGCTCACGTCCCACAGACCTCTCTTTGACTATAATCCAACTTCAGATGGAATGAGCAGGAATGATTTCTGAACCTCATGCTCTTTGTTCCCATCTTTTGTCTGGAAGCCTTAGCTGGGAACAATGTCTGAACTCCGTTAAATATTTACAATATTTTCAAACTCAGTGTACATCTGATTGCACTGAATTCATATCATATTAGCCAAACCTTAACTGAGGTTGCTATTATTATATAAAATTGCTATTATTATCCATTTACAATGGATCTTTAAATCAACTGAATACTGCTCTAACAACTGCGAAAGGATTACCTATGTAAAAAAAATGAGGATAATGGTAACCTCATGACATGCCATACACTTGGCAGGGATTAGGAAAAATTTCACAACAGTCCTGTCCTTCTTTTACTTGGTCCTGAAACTGATTTCTCATGTACAGTGGTAGGGGCAGAATTGTAACACTGTGCATGTGGAGCAAATAAAACTCGGATAAGTTCACCATACTTTTCAATCTACTTTAAACATGAATTTTTGACGCTACCAAAGCAAGTAGTTTAACCACAAGAAAACTCACCTGCATTGATTCTTGTAGGTTTGGGTGTTGTTTTTTTTTTATTTATTGCAAGAGGCAAGAAAATGTTAATGTTTAAAAAAATCAACAAGACAAAATGGTTGTAGGAAATTCTTCAGGAAATTAAAGCTTTAGGTGAAGTCTCACTCATTTTATATATGATGTAAAGTTGTACAGAAAAAATCTATGAATAAACCAAACTTATTCAACTCTGTAAGACACCAGTAATATAATTTTCTGAGTTTTCTGTCCCTACATATTCCTGTTTTTAATTGTCATTTTAGTTTTCATTTGAATTTTCTTTTTCCAAGCACTTAAAAAAGATCTTAAAAAGAGCATTTCAGCAAATGAAAAGTAAAAAATAAATGAATCGGTCTAATGGGATATAGCAAGCCATAAATTTTGGAATTGCATGCTCAATTCCATTTCCAACTTTTTGAAATAGACGTTCATAATTTTTAAAGAAATGTGGGGGTTATAGATTTCCCCTTGTTTTGATACTTTGAAAGTTCCTCTTTGCACTCTAACTCAGAAAGGCTTTTAAAATGAATTTCAGTGATGACTTTCAATTATGTCTATTAAAAATGGTCTTAAACTTTTCAAGAAAATAAAAAAGATAAGAAAGGTTGGAATTTTTTACCACCTTTTGCCAGTATTTATTAGTCTGTGTCACTATTAGCCTACAGATTATATATAGTGCTTTTTATCTTCAGGGAAAGAAGAACTCTGCATTGTTAATTCGCAGACATTTCTTTTCGAGCTTTGCATACTTTTCTGACACATGATTATTCTGTGATATATTAAAATGTAAGTCCCTCCTCTTTTGCTTTTCTATAATTTAAATAATTACCTGAATAAAGGATGTGAATTATGGCTTTCACGTTTCCCACTTCAATCATGCTAATTTATCTTCTGGCAGAGAATTTCAAACAAAATTACTGTCTCGTTCTGAGACATGATGTTAATAAAAGATATTAATTACTTCTTAGAAGGCATATTTCTTTATCCAGACCACAAATTTAAAAAGAGGTTTGCCAGAAAAGAACAAACTCTGCTTTAGTTCCCCCTCCTCTGACAAGCACAGAATTTCTCTCACTCAGACTCATAAAGAAATAGCCCTTTTTTTCTCCTTCTCATTGAAAACCTTTCCATCTGTTTCTTCTGTATCCTCACTGACCGCTGACCACTTTCTTTAATGCCATTTAGGATACATTTACTTTGAAAACTCATCTTCCTAGCTTTGAAAATGGACACAAAGATCTCTGGTGTCTAATCAAAGCAAATGGAGAATACAGGCTATATTCTACACTATTTTTCTTTCTACAAGAAAGGAAATCCTTTCTTGTTCAGTTTCATATACCATACCCCGCTGATAAACCAGGCAATTTAAACTAAAATTTTAACAGCAAAAGGGCATGCAATAAAAAAATAATGAGCAAAAGTGCTGAATGCATGTCAAAGGTTTTACAGAGCATGAATTGTTGACCATTTAGGAAGAAGATCTCTTCAAATTTAGTTACCTGTTTGTCAGTATGTCTGGGAAAGCATGGCTGGATCAGTTTTGAAAAGCCAAATATAAATACAAAATACTTTATGAAGTTTGCAGACTGGTTTCTGCTTTTCTGTTGGGGAGGTGTGGAGGAGAGTTGTGGTTTTTTTAGGGTTATCTAGGATTATTAATCACAAAATTTTCTGCGTGTTAACTTAAAATCTTAATCTAAAACTGCCCTTTCATATGACTTCTAAAGAGTGTTCACTGCAGGTATGGAAAAGAATTTTTGAAACCTGCAGGTAGGAAATGTGCTTTCATTAGATGCTAACCAGGTTCTATTTCCATCAGTAATATTGTAATGACAGAAAAGGCACATTCAAATTCCAGTTTTGCGGTGGATCTGTTACCCTCTCACAAGGAATTTGGGGGAGTATGTCCATTTATGCATATCACATGTAGGACCATTGTTTACTGTAGCCAGAACTTTTAAGTCCCTAATCTCCATCTAAGGGATAAAGACCATTACTCTGTTCTATTCCACCAACTGGAAAAAAAATGAAGAATGAAAAGTGTATGCTTTCAATGCAATACTAATGTTCTTCTCTAAAATAATGTTTTATAATGGAGACAATCTCTTTTAAATTGGTATTGAGATAATTGGCAGTGGAAGAGACAGGGCTAACATTTCTTTTTTACCTCCTCATTCAGTGGAACATAGACAATAGACTATTGTGGCTGCAGATACTGCAGCAATGCAAGAGGATGTACCACAGTCTGGGTCTCTCACAATAAACCACAATGACAGAAGGAAACTAATTTACCTTTTCAAATAGCGTGGTCTGGAGATGCAAAGCAAGCAGCAAAGAGACAATTACATTGTGTTTTCAAATGATGCTGGAGCAAGTTATATTAGAAAAGAAATAGGCAAATGAAACCCAGAAGGACCAGATGCTAAAAATGTAATGATCTCTCATTTTCCCTCCACTGTTACCCAACATTAAAGCATGATCTGTTGTCCTCTTGTTTGCCTGGGCACCATTTATTTTCTGCATTTTGCTTATTCATACTCCTTCCGAGCAAAGCAGGCACTGGAATCTACAGAAGCTTCCATTTATGTTGCCCATATTTGTGTCAGTTTTAACCTTTCTTCACAGCCTGTTGCTGTACTTCTGCCTCAAAGCAGCAAAAGCTGATGTGTTTCCTCCATTACCTCTGCGCTTTCAGAAGAGTTTCACCGAATACTCTGTACTTAGACTGAGTATGAATTCAAAGTGCAAGCGATAATTGCATTAGTACTCTTATCAGCTTTGTGTATTAATTCTAGACTTAACTTGGACTTCCCATGGAGCGAGAACCGTCTTCCCCTGGCTGTGCCGTTGCCACTGCGATAAATACTGCACGTACAATTCTTGCAAGGGAGCTTGGTGCAGCTGCCAGCAGCCCCACTGCTTCTGCAACAGAAGCACAGCCGCAGCTTCAGTGCGGTGGCACGTCCGATTTCACACAGCCCCCAGCTCCTCCTTTAATACAAACAACCTTTTTGTCTGACAGGCAGTTTCTATTGAGGTACTTGCCACCCAAGAAAATCACTCTTCTCTTGCATTTTTTTGCAACACCCTAAACAGGTTGCTAGTTCATTGACCTACCTACAGCAAGCCTTATAGTTTCGCATTTTAAAACAGTTTCTATCTCCATTTGTGTTTATTTCTTAGTTTCTTAAAACATGGATTATTCTCTTGACTTTTGCTCTCCAGAACAATCTTCATTTCTCTGTTATCCTCAGCTTTGTTCATGTTTTCTTCCAGACTAGGAACATCAGATTCTGAAACTAATACTGGGCCTGATCCTGCACTGAATAGTAAAACCAGAGTTAAAAAGAATGGGAAAAAGTCATATTATCATACTTTATCATGAGAACAATACAATCGAGGCAAATGAAAGCAAGCAGAGTTCCTCAGTGTAAGCTCAAGTGAAGCTTATTTGCTCTTCATGTTAATTTTAATTTTCATTCTTTAAGTTAATTGTAATATAATTTAGATTCTTTAATTGTAATTTTAATTATTTTCTCCTTTCTGAATTCTTGTTAAAGAGTCACTTGTAAAAAAGAAAGGATGCCCTGCATGTTTTATTAATACATAAAGGCTCATGCATGTATCCACATACAAGAAAACAGATTCAGACACCGAGAGGAAGGCAGGAGAGTTCACTGTTAACATTTCGACTGAAACTTAAGAAGAGATTTTATTAAGCTCAACTCAAATGTTTATTTTAGAAGGCACATAATACAAAGGCTGAGTTATATGATGACAGAAATAATTTTCAAAAGGCTGAAATTTTGCTGATTTTTTTTTTTTTTACAGGACACCTCAGAAGCACATATAGAGAACACTCAACATGAAAAATATGAAAGAACTATCTAGTGAAAGAACATCAGCCACTAACTGACCCACGCATCACACAACTGCACAATGTACAGAGAAGGCATTCAGCAGCCTGAGGTAATCTCTGCGAAGTGGAGCCAACACCCTACATGTACTAGGCAAAACAGTATTTTAAAGTAAGCAACGACTTCTAATGATGAGTGCGCTGTGTGTCAGAGGTGTCAGTGGTGAAAACACAAGCCTGTGAGATGAACACAAGATCTCATAGCCTATAAAATGAAATGGCCTTTTAAAACAAATCAAATTCTGTCCTAGGCAGAATGATAAACAAAAGGGAGAGCTCCAAGCTGAAAGTACCCAATATATTTCAGTGTTAGAAGATCTATTTTTAATCCTTCTTCTGACCACATTTTGTAAATATGCTAAAAGATAGGGCAGAGGAATGGAAAAAAATTCCAACTCCCTTAGACCAACAGTAGTGATCTAATTAAAAAAGATTCCAAATGGCCCCCAAACCCAAGAGCAGGCTGTGAAAACTACTAACTGTATCCTAATCTCTAACTCACTAGGGTCTCCAGTGGGGCTGAGACCAAAATTTAGAGGCTTACTTAGTCCTTTTGGATCTCTGGGCTTGCAGCTTTTTCCCCATGGAAGCCACTCCTCTTTTTATTCATCTGGTAACACATAGTACTGTGGTTTGGTATTTCTTTTTGCTCTTCATTCCCATTACTGTGTCTGGAGTCTCCATGTACTGTAAAACTCTGTTTTTCATTTTTAATTCACATTCAGAATACTGTTCTACATTTCCCACAGAAGCAGCTTTCTACCCCACAGTGCAAATTCCGAATAGGAAGCAATACGAATAACTTCTGAATGCAGCACCCTGATTTCTTACTGCCAGGGCTTTCAGCTTTACCATGGAAGTTAAACAACCAAAAATTCAACCTTTCATCCCACAGACTTAGGAATATCAGGTGTAGGCGCTAAGGACCAAATCAGTAAAAGCCTCACCCTGATCCCAGGTATATTCTGTAAATATGGATTAGCTCCATTGTTATGGATTGTATGGATTTGCTCCATTAGCATAAGTGAGACAGTATATTTGCAAGAACTTTTTTTTATATATTCATTTCCATTTCCATTGTCGGTCATCAAGATGAAATGTTATAACTCTGAAATCAGCCTGTCACTTATATAATTTGAAAACCTACTTACTATAGAGCTTGCATGCACACTACTCCTACACACATGCACTCCTAGTCAAATTAACCTTCAAGTCAATGAATATTTAATTTTTACATTATTTTCAGCATCTCATCTCGCCACAGTAAGTGTGTACTGGATAATAACATAGCTGATATGGTGCTAAATTCTTTGAGGCACAAGAGATGAAGTAAAAAGGGCTATAGACCAACTAACTACTGTCGTGAATACTGAAAGCGCAAGTCCAAAGATAAAAAGACTTTGTCAAGTGGTGAAATGCACACAGAAGGTAAAGACAGAGAAGCACAGGAAAGACATAAAACATTATTTCCCACCTTGACAGCAGCACTAAAAGTGGGCTAGTAAGGAAACTAAAGCACTGGTGGCCACTATGATACATTATAAACAGATCAATAGCATAAAATGTCACGTATCTTCTTTCAAACATTTTCAGTAAGTTAACACTGACCTTTATAAAGACACACAGAGCTTTGAGAAATAATCTGATTAATTTTGGCTAATGCTATAAACCTAAAAGTATCAAAGAGAAAAGTCAAGGCAATAGATATTACTTATATTTTAAATAAGCTAAAGACTTTCCTTTACTAGTAATGCTGTCTTTTCAGAAGAGTATCAAAGACTCCTACAATCTACCTTGGGCAGTAAAAATTTTCAATAGCAGCACAATTTTGTGAAAAAAA
>RSEF01000004.1:23824638-23845491 GCA_003993805.1 Himantopus leucocephalus | reverse complement strand
AAAAGCCAAACAAAAACCCACAGAAAAAAATCTGTGTAAAAATTACTGTTCCAGCAATATCTACTGGTCTGATGAAAATTTCACTTGTACACTTGAACCTCACATCCAGGTTCAAATTTTGACGAGCATGTGCCAGTCCTTAGACCGACCAGGAATGTTCCCATGAAGTTCAAATTATTTCTTTGTGTCAGGCAGAGGATTGGTTTGAGGCCGCCTCATTCCTCAGCTGACTAACCTACCCGCTCTTGGTTACACTGAATTGGGGCTCTCTGCTCCTCCTCCATGACCTCCATGACCTCCAAATGGAGTTCCCCCAAAATTTCGCAACCTCAGAATTTTTCTGTGATCAAATTGTTATTTTCTAAGCAACCCCACTGTTAGTCATAGGCTTGATTAAATGTAAACCAGTGTTTCCACTAGTTTGATGCAAGAATATTTAAGAGAGTGAAAACAATGATAACATTAGCAGGGAACAATAGGATATTTCTTCATTGTTGGAATTGGTGGTGGATAATGTTAATTTCCCTACTGACAGTATTCACTATGTTTCTCTAAAAGATTATGAACCACAGTAGGCAAGTGAGAAGAAAAAAGATGTATTTGTTTCCATCTGATTTTATTGGTTGATTTATAAACGCATGCAGATCTTTAAGAAAATAATGTCTTGCAAATAGCTGGTGTATTTAAAAGATTTCTAAAAGGATTTAGAAAACTAGTTTTAATCAGGCACATTCCAGCTAGGTTTTGCGTTTGTTTTTATGTCTGCTTGGGGAGGAGGTCATTTATACTTTATTTTTTAATCTATTATTCATATATTAGCTGTCCAAGTCATGAAGAGCATCTCAGGGAAGAGCTGATCCTGGCTCTAAAGAATATATACAAAGCTAGATATCCATCTGTGCAGAAATCTGATTGCTGGGATTTATAGACATAGCTTCTTTCCTTACTAAATTTTTTCTGTGAGGCTGTAATTCTATATGTTATTGCACAGGACAGCAAGAGGAAACCTTTAAAGTACAGAAATCAACGCAGAGCAACTGTGAAAAATAGCAGCAATTATGAAAAAGCAGTAGTTGGATAAAACCAGACTATTCTTTTGTGCATTCACACGTAATGCAAGACTGAAACCCAGCCCAATTATTTCTAGGTTTACAGAGAAAAAGTAGAGGGAAGAGCGTTTAAAAAAAGACCGCAGTTTGCTTTCTGTTGTAATACTTTGAATTGTTTTATTTTTCTTCAGAGATGTATACCATCTACCCATGAGGCAATAGTATATGCTGAGAAGGTATTATCTGATGTTATAGCTTACATAGAAGGAAAATGTTCTCTCTTTCCATTCCTCTTTTAGCTAGGCAGGACAGCCACAGATTTTATGGGTATCAAGCAGGAATGCTGAAAGTGTAATAGAGGCAGTGGATTCTGAATTTCAATAGAATTTTTTTCCAATTAGGAAAAGCAGCTCCCAGCACCACTCTGAAAGAGCTGTAGTGAAAAAGTAAGACCCAATATTATCTTAAGACCCAATATGTTCCATTCAGTGGGAAAATGGAAAGCCATGATTTTACATGAATTTCCCTAAATAGCCTTGCTGATGATTTTTTTCCTGTATTTTTTTAAAAGTGGAATTTCAGTTCTACATGCCAAAGGAGATGGGTTACTGATTAAAGTTGTTTGATCACACACCAGCAGACTGAAGACCTCCCACTGCCTGCTCTAACTGCTCCCTCACTTTCTCAAATGTACACGTCCTTACTATTTTGACTTCATCTGCAGCCTTGTGTAACAAAAACGAAGTCATTTGTCTGGTATGTATTTATATCACTACGATACCAGTCCTCTGTTTTCACAAATTGATTTTCAGTGTGTGTCATTTCCATGTATGTTACCCTATTGCACATTCCAACGGTACCCCAAAATAATTATGATGAGATGCTCATCCTAATATAGAACTGAGACTATATTCCTAACACGAAGCTGCTTTTCAATATATATTCCATGGAACAACTTTTTTGGAAATAGTAATACAGTGATGTATTTGGCTGGTACTGCACTAATGCTACACACAACGTTGGTCCAAAAGAAAAATTCATGTCAGAATAATTAACAACACATGTCGCGACTCATTAGGATCTGTACATGAAACTATTGCTGCTGGCAACACAAGTGACACACACAAGTCAGCTAGTGGCAAAGACGTGTCTGTCCCCCTAATCACAGATGGGGAGGACGTGAGATCTCTGCTGATCACAAAGCACTTTTTCAATTTAAATTTAGTACACATGTTGATTAAAAGGTTTTCCACTTTAATCTTACTTAATCAGATAAAAAGACTTGGTACCATGTGTATGAGGCAGTATCTATGACGTGGTAAACTGCTGCTTAACAGAATGAATGCAGAATACAGTTCTCGCACAAAAAGGAGGAAATTATGTTTGTAACTACACCATTCCTTGAAAAACAGCTAGGTTCATAATAAACTACATAATGAAATAGTATCGTACCTTTCTATCATACATAATAAAAGTAGTGTGAACATGTGATACCTTTTTATTAGATGACCAGAGTGTTAGTGAAGGCAGACAAAACCTATCCCTTTCTTGAGGAGGCAAATTAACACAGAAATAAAAGGTAAAGGTAACTTCCTCCAAAATTTCAGAATATTATGTGCAGGAAGGCACGACTATAACTTGTATAGCTTGATGATAGTTTATGTGTACGCACAGTTTTCAGGATTGTATGAACAGTCAGCTCACCATCTAAGTGGTCATTCAGCCTCACAGCAATCACGCCTGCACGGTTGCAAGAGAGATGTTAAATTTTTGCACACATAGTTTTGTTGCACAAATATTAGCCTGGGTTTCTTGCTGTAGAGGACTGAGGTCATGTCTACACCAGAAAGTTCTTCTGGCAGGACTTCTGGCTGATTACAGCTTGTACACATAGCACTGGAAGGACAGATACGTACTTGCTGAACTGCTTTTGCTAGTGCCAAGTGTCCTCCCCTTTTAGAAGTCCATTTTGGCAAAAGATATGGTATACACACTTTATATTGACCCTAGCAACTCTGCTGAGCACAGTTCCTCAGGGACATCTGGAAGTGTGTTTTGGGATATCAATAAGGAGCTCAGGTTCGAATTCCCATAATTCCCTTTCTTCCAGCCCACTATGTTTTTCCCATTCTTTGACATTCACATTTCTGGTTTAGATTTTTCGTTATCCCTTTTCATCTTTCTGCTCAATCTCTCAAACAGAAATAGGGCCCCCAAGAGGTAAGTAGCCTACTGGAGCCTGCTCACAGACAGAAACTCCCCACAGACCCAGCTCCAAGGCAGCCAGTGGAGCTGTGGTAGACACCAGGTGGAGTGGCTGATGATGGCAGTGCATGAGAAGGGCAAGCTGGCCTAGATGTTTCACGATCAGCACTGCACAACAAAGCAGCAGGAAGCAAGCATTAAAGAATGTGCCATGTTATACTGCTGTACAAATCCAGGAAAATCACCAGTGACCCCAAATTTCACAAAGGCTGAAATGTCCTCTGGCACAGAGACACTGGTGACAGCAGATGGAGATTGCTCATTTGCCAACCCTCAGCCCAGATGCTGATTCACTGGGGGCAAGAAGGGCCAGAGAGTTTACAGCAGGTATAATCCCTCCCTTTGCACTGTTACATGGGCTCAATCTGCTCTGGCATAGCACAATATCCTCACAGCCATACGGATACACAGCCTTCCTCTTTTCTCATATCCAAAATTTGGCTCTGTCTGGCCAAGATAGTTACCAAAGGTTAATGAGGTTGGGGCTGGAAGGCCCAGCATGGGAACAGATTGTCCGTCAGGTGTGCCAGGGCTGTGGCAACGGGAACAACAGGCAGATTTGAAATCATGGGACACCTGAATTTTGGAAGAGGCAAAAATGTGGTGCATAACCCAATTTGACTCACCACATTGTGCCTCCGAGAACATAGGAACAGAGGCACAGCTACACCAGCTCAGACAAAAGGTCTGTCTAGCCTTGTACTTCTCTGACAGTGGCCAGCAACAGATGCTGAGAGAAAAGAGAAGACCAGGCAAGTGGTGGCACTTCTCCAAAACACCCTCCCAGCCTCAGGACTTCCTAGGTCAGAGGTTTTCACATTGTCTTTCACAGTCTTTGATGAATTAATTTTCCAGTAATTTCTGCTGCTGCTTTTTGAAACCTTGTAAAATTTTAGTATCCACAACTAGCTGTGGTAAGAAGTTCTACAATTTTTTGGGGAAGTTGCCTATGGAACTACATTAATGAGTTTGCTTTGAACAGGTAACTAATTTAATCTCATGCTCATTATATCTTATATGGAAAGAGACAACAAGAAATTGCTTGCTATTTACTGTTTCATGGCCATGTGGGACCTCGTAGTCTTCTACGATAGCACCCAGACTTATGCAATGTAGATGCTTCATGAACAGCATTCACCAGGTGGGGAAGATACGTGATACTGCAGCCTTATAAATATTTTTTTTTTCAACAGAACCAATACGAATACAATTCTGGGACCTACATTTGTGGATTTAAAGAGCCAGCACTGATCTTAGATGACCATTTGCTTCCTTGGTTTATACTGACTAGCAATAGAGAACTGTTTGCCTTTTTACTGAACAGGGACAACAAAGCTGTTGAATGTGTACCAAACAGACTGAAAAATCCTGGCAGTGATTCATGGCTAGCCTGAACTGTAATGAGTAAGTATTCTTATTGCTGCTACTGTATGTTATGTTTTCCATATTTGTTGAGAGAAAACTAGCTGGATGGAGGAGTGAAGTTTAAGGACTGCTGGTTTTGAGAAACCTGGCACAATTAGAAGAGCTCAACAAGGCTGTAAAGATCCCTTTAACCGTCAGTCAGAATTGCACAGCGTGCTGCTTTTGTCTAGTTATTTGCATAGTTGGCTTGGATTTGGATTTTTCATAACTTGCAAATGCCTGTTATGAATAGGGTAGAGGGGATGTTAGAGCCAGTAAATACGTATAAATAGGAATGTCATACTCATTAGCTAGGTCATGATTTGTAAACAAAGTTATATTAAATTGTGCTAAACAATGTGCAAATAGCAATACACTTCAGAGCTTATGAACTTGAACATTAATACTTTTTTTAAAAAATTTAGTCACACTAAGATGTGCGTGAAATGTTTTCTCACACATCCTGGGTTTTTTTCCCACAGGCCATTGTATGTTTCCTTCTAGCTATTTGTCTTATCCATGGAAGTCGTTACACACTTCCTAGACCTCCCACAGCTTTCACCAGTCTTCTAATATTTTTCTTGTACTTTCTGCTTTTCTTCAGCCATGTTGTGAATTAACCCATTATGCTTTTCCTTGGACTCAAGCACACTCAGCCCTTGTATCATGCACTCCCACTGATCCCTACTATCACACTTGACAATCCCTGGGGATGTAAGCTGCCCTGCTTTTTCTGATTTTCCTTTCCTAATCAAGGTCAATTAGTAGGGGGCTCTGACTTTGAAAAAGGCAAATACACACATTGAATAAAATGTCAAGTGAGGAAAAATAAAACCACCTTGGTGAAAATTTGAAAAGGGTTAGATTTACTTCAGGGCTGTTCCACAATTCAAGCCATCACAAACATGAAGGTGTCCTGAGAGCCTTCATGAGAGGTGTTTGTGGCAAGAGAAAGGACTCCCAGGGTCACTGGAGATACACTGGCACCACACCACTAAAACAGAAGTAGGTGGACGTGAGCACTGACTACTGCCTGGAGTTACACTATTCATGACTTGAGCATGGGCTCTTGCCATGGACGCTGTGCAAGGAACTATAATCAAAAACTTTGCAGTGCAAGCTAAGTTTGAGAAATTGTTATAAAAATTACTGCAAAAAAAATCACAGCCCTAAAGTACAAGCACAAAATGGAATTATTTACCATGCTGCAGATCATGACTGATCCTCTAATGCTGTGCTTTGTATCAGAAAAACATTTTGTGTTATGAAGACATGAATATTTCAAGCGTTTCTTGATTTTCTTTCTGTGAAAACTAGATATAATCAAAAAAACCCACATCAACACTGGTCTCCCATGGTTTAGAAACTGCAGTAAATACTGTAAACAATTAGTAAATCAACATTTTTATTTGTTTTACATGATAATGCCCGCAACAAAATGTGCCGGTTTGGGAATGTTGTCCAGAAAAACACTTGAGGGAGGAATCCTGCCAATGCTAGCTCTATCAACAAACAGCAATAATAACACATATGCTTTTACATAATTAGGATGATTGGCTTTATTTCTTAAAACACGGTTTTGTTCTTACGGATTAATTGACAGGGTAAAGATTCGTGTTACCTTCAATTACTTAACCCTTGTTAATCCGAATGTATCCTCTCAGTCTTCACCGAATATGTAAATGTCTACCACAACCTCACTGAAGTAGCTGCTAAATTGAGCCTTTGACAATCATCAGTACTATTCTTTTCAGCTTCTGCTCTCCTGTAGCTCCTCCATTCACTTTCCTGGTGTACTCCATTGCCTTCCTGCCTCCTTCTGATGCAACGATCCACTGCTTGGCCTTCCGCTTCTATTTTGCATCCTGCTTGCTGATGTAGTGATTCACCACCTGGTCTAATTTCTGATTTACAAGCGTGTTAGATAGCCCACAGTCAAGGAGATGAGGCAGTGAAAAGGACTGACTGCCAGGAGAAATTAAATAAACTTGGAATTTATCCATCTTTAGAAAACGGTGCAAAGTCTCTTCATCTCTATCACCCCAAAGAGTTTTTATGGCAATAGTCCCCCCTTCTATGTGCCCTCCTACCTCTCTTTGAAAAAAACCTGTAAAAATCAACGCAAGCAAAATAATGAAGTCAATAAAACTACTAGAAAAAGAAGGATACCTCCTGACTTCCAGCAGAAATAGACACTCCAAGAAAAAAGAGAAACTCATTAAGGCCATTAGGAACTTTGCAATTAAGAAGTGATTTTGCACAGAAGGCGCCCCCACAGTATGACATTACAAGATCCAAAGAAAGAATAGGTAGAGAGAGGGAGACACATGGACACGAGATTTTAAAGCAGAACGAAGACAGCTGGCAGACAGAAGAAAAAATACCAAAGCTTTCTGTAAATATCCTGCGCCTGATATAGGTATCAGTGCAAATCAACCTTATTCCCTTGAATTTAGTGGAACCATACCATTTACAACAGCTTAGTGTGAGCCCACCCGCCCCTTTTGCTGCAATTGGATGGCTAAGAAAACAATAAGGGGGCTGTTTACTGATAACATTGAACATGAGCCATATTTTCTAGGAAAAGTCATATGGGACAATACATGTGTCGTTTCCCTGTGTGGCTATATGCCCAACCTTTCTTTGGCCAGCAAGTGGCATGTCAGTCTTTGCAAAGGTGCTTCTGCCAGTGCATGATGTTGTGACGAGATTTTACTGCAGGAAAGAGAAAGGCTAATTAGTATCCTTTTGAAATTTCTGGCATGTGCACACATACAAACCAGTTGTACAACCTACTTTGGGATCAACACATCCCTAGGCTTTACTAATAAGGCTCTGACATCAAGAGTATCTGCACTCTGCTTTCATTCCTACCGCATACTTATGCTTTATTTTTTCATTCTTGTTAAGCATTAGGCTGTGACAAGAAGGTACAGCATCCAACAGAGCTTGGTTTAGTTTCCTTTCAAAATTTATATTTGGAACTTTATTAACAAGAGGGACTGGGTTTTCCTTGTTAGCTTTGTAAATTTGACTGACAACTGGGGTGGCTTTATGATCCTCAGCACCCGCATGCGTATCTCCTGTTATGCACCAGTACACTGAAGTGATAGAAGTGCACATTAAAATTCAGTCATTTGAAGTTCCTCCCTCTTTTCCTTACACAAAATACTACCTGTATATATGCTCTCCCCCACCCACAGTGAGAAAAAGAGGCTTAATCTTCTCCTGGGCTCTGCATGATCTTCTTTTATCTCCTTAGCTGTGTTCCATATAATGAAAGTGACATCACAGGGTGGCTTTTTGCCTCTTTCCACATTACTTTCAAATTAATTAATGTCCTAAGTTTAGAATGTTTAGAAGGATTTTAATTTTTACTTGGCAATTTTAGTTTGCATAAATAATTTTTATCTTTTTCTTGGGTTGTATATTTTTAGATCAGTGACCTTTTGGATGTATGATTCATGCTGATTTAATTTTTTCCAGCTGGTACATTTTCACTTCAGCTGATAGAAATGCAGCGAAACTGATTCTTTTGCAATAAAACCAGCCATTACACACCTGTGCTCTCATTTTTTTTATTGGAAATAAATAGATTTTCTTTTCTTCTATTCTCTATTTTTTCCCAACATCTCTGTAATAACCTTTCAGGAAAAAAAACAAAATAAAAAAAAAAGCCCAACCCCTGTGCATTAATGCCACCTGTCACAGACCAGGAGCTATTCAAAATCAGATAATGCTATTTAACTTATCATGGAACTATTAAAAGTCAAGCACACCTTCTATTTTTTAATGCAAGTAACCAAGTAGATTAAATATTTTATGCATCCATCAGATTGCAATGAGCTTTGCAAAAAGGATTTTGTGATTCCTTGAGTTACAATCTACACACGTGCTTCTTAGACCTACTCTCAAGAATATTGACAAGCATGCCTATCAGCAGCTGAGCATTCAAAAAAAATAAACATCATAGCACGTTATTTGTCCACCGAGGAGCAGACCTGAGCTTTTGATTGGTTTCTTTCAGAGAGGCTATATGTAGAGTGTGGGAGTAAAGACCATTCTTACACAACCAGGCATGTGTCCTTTCTGCATTCTTATTTTGTCATGAGAAAAAAGTCACCTTACTATCTCCAGTCCTTGTCCTCTCCCTGAAATTCTCCTCTTTCCCTACAAAACCCACACAGACACATAGACTCACTCACAGTTTGAGATTTTGATTCACCCTTAACCTTTGGAGGAGGGACAGGCTTCACTTCCATATTACTGCTATACTCAGAAAGACACCTCTCTACTCCTACATTTTCTGCATAAAGGGGACAACTATAAAAAGTAGACTGAAAAAAAGAAAGAAAGAAAGAAAACTGTAACAGAACCCTGAAAACGAAGGCCTTGGGGAAAAAACCACGGGGCCTCCATATTCAAGTACAAAGGCAACATCAAACTTCACAATCATATTACCTGCAAAAAGTTAGGAAAGAAAAGCAACCAAGAAAGTTTTTAAACTTTGACCCTCATTGCCTTCTAAGTGTGATCTGCAGCAAGCAGTAAAATCCGTAAGGAAGCAGTAAGCCAAAGTGCCAGTTAAAAAAAGGCACAGATATTGTTGATATAAACAGATCTTGGAAACTGGCACTTAAATGTGCTTTAAATGTGCTTTAAACATTTCTGTTTGCAATTATATCAACAGTATTCTATATACTGGATTTTTTTTTTTTAATGTTCTCTCAAGTGAGAGCAATGTTCTTAATGGTTTTGTGTTTCTCATAAACTGTTGTTGTCTGACATACTTAGATTTGTCCATTACTTATTCTATGTGACCCATAAACCCAACAAGAAGATTAAAGTACAGACACCCATTGTGACATAAATTGTGTATCTTTTTGGAGGACAACGGTTTTACTATAAAGAGTTCCAGATGTTGAGCTCATGGGGCTGAGTCTAAATGCACAAAGGAGTGTTGAGATTATTTTCTGTGAAATGCTATTAGGAATGCTTAAAGAGCTAGTTATATCAATCAAAAAGTAATCAGGAAATATTGTGTAAGTGCAAACAAAGAGATCAGTCGGCCATTATTTGGGAGGACGCTATTATTTGTTGTCACTTGGCGAAACATTTCTGCAAATGTTACGCACTCAGATTTTATATGTATTATCAGTATAATGTTGATTCTGGAAGTATTTAGTTACTTGTTAATACCTAACTTCCACTATTAGCTACAGTAGCAGAGAAAATATAGATGCATTCTTTTGGGGAGCAGAATCTGTCCCCTCTTATTTGAGTGACCACTCACATGCTATAAATAGCGAGCATCCAATATGAATAGTTTGCTAACCTTCTAGAATCTGGATTTTTCTGAAAAAATTATTCAACAAATACTTATGAATAATGGTTACACATGTAGCAAACAGAATTAGTTTGCACATACTTATACACAAAAAAGAACCACAATTTCAAAAAGCTGTTGGGTCAGATTCCCCTGTCATTCTTGCTTATGTCAGCATTCATTTCTTTCACAGATTTTCTGCTTGCATTCGTGGGATAACCTTCAAAGTGAACAAATAACAGAAATGGCCTTAATTTTTTGTTGTAGTACTTGCTTCTTATTTCAACTTTGAGCTCACGCTACTCTGCATGAGAAAAAGCCTTAATGCTACCAATGTCACCATATTAATGCAAAATCAAAACAGGTAGTATAATACAATAATTTCGATTAGAAGAGACTTCCAGAAGTCACATAGTCCAAACACCTGCTCAAAACAGAATCCAACTTCAAAAGTACCCATAACTCAGGAACCTTCTGAGCTACACAAAGCTGTAGGGTGAGAAAACTTTCTAAGGAAATACCACTCTGTGCTTGCCATGTTCTTTTGGTTCTATCAGTGACTCAGGATGGTGGAGTACATGGACCTTTGATATGATCTGATACTCATACAATTTTATTATCTCAGCTGCACTAAATGACATGGAAAGTGGTGAAGAGTGCGCAACTAGTGAAATAATAGAACTTACAGGAGTACCTGGGTCACAGCTGAAGTCTGTTAGCCCTTACCACACACATAAGTCCACTGTAAAGACGAAAACTGAAAATCAGTCCAAGATCCAATATTCAGTTTTGCCAGTATAAATAGATTGGAATTAAACAAAACTCATCTTGTTAAAGGGATAGAATGAGTGGTTCAATTTCTCACACCCTGGATCCAGAAAGATAGTTGTTCTGCCTGTAAGGGTCTTTTTAAAGACTGAAGTGCTTATTCCCTCCAAGCCCAGCACGTATTTTTGGAGAAGGACATTCTGGAGAGAAACACACCTTATAAATATACTGATTACCCTGTGTGACAGGTGGACACAAAGTCAATTACCAAAAATGTTTACCTTTAAGATTTGGGAAGGGGTTTTTGTCTGCGTTTCATTAACGGAAGAGCTGTAAAGAGTGTTGAGGGATTTGATTTTTAAAAAGTTAAAAACTTGTCATGAATTTGGAAAGGCAGCAGCATCTAGTCAGATGTCTCTGATGAATTCTACGAAGGCATGAACTCTTTAACCTCTCTCTGAAGTTCAGTTCCCAGAAGAAAAGCAAAGCCTCATGGCAAAACCTTCATAAGAAAAAAATCTTGGGAAGGATATGGCTGGCTGAAATACCTAAAACCCTGCGTGGAAGAACAAGGCAAGAGTGGAAAGAGTTGTTTGTAAAGGCAAATGCTCTGTTCTTAGGTTCACATGATCTCAGTAATACACTCTGACATCCTGTGCTGTAGGAGCAGATGCCTAAACTTGCCAAAAGGCAGTGAGACAACACATTTCCGGACTTTGCCGGTTAGTAAGAACAGTCTTATTATTTAATACAGGTAAAGTTCCTGTGCATCAGCTGCACCTTGTCTTCCAGAGGGAATGCAGTTCTGATCCACAGTCCCTATTTAAAACAGAAAACACTGACGAAATTATGACTTGCATAAACGTGGTTTCTCTGTGGACCACAGCCAATTATCAGTAATGTGACAGTCAGCAGAGAGGATGTACCTGTCAGTATCTTCCTTTATTACAGATTATTATAAAAGGTCCCTCTGTTTCGTTTTAAGTGCTCACCACTTCCAAAACTTCATTTTCTTAAGAAAAGCTTTGCTAAATCTCACAGAAATATGACAAAACACTGTTCAGTGCTTAGAGGTTTCTTCCAGTAACTGGGATCTCTGCTTTCTGGGAATAACTTTGGAAACACTCCATTGTCACAGTTAATGAACAAAGGAATGTTTGCTTAGACCCTGGATATGTTTTTATAGCAGTTGTATAACGCTAAGTGGTCCCTTTCATGTGCAGGACCAAGGTTTTACAATTTAGTTCCTTTCTTAATCTGATTACCATCTCTAACCTAGAAAACAAAAGTATTATACTTTATTCAGAGACTTCATCACGGATGCTGGCAGAATGTTTACCTAAGCATTTGCCATAAAATTAAGGATAGCAGAATCCACATAATTTAAACTTGATTCTCTTCAGCCTATGACAGCATTTACGCCTGCCAAAAACTTGATTCTTAGAAGTGTGTATAGTCCACCAGTCCTCCTTAATTGGCTGTACATTTCATCATCGCCTCAGTATAACTTTAGAGACTGCAGACATCACAAGAACCTTTAGCACATCATTATATCTTTTCTCACTCCATTAAAAGAAAGGAGAAAGAATCTGGATATCTGAAACCTGGTTTCTAAGTACAAATCTCTGCCCTTCAAAAATATATTCTACCATTGCAACCCTTTTTAAGTAAGTGAGAGTTACAAAGTAATAAAGGGTATAGGAGAAAAACTAAATTAAAAGGGATTTAAGTACTACCTCTGAGTTCAACACACTTGGATGATTCCCCATGGAACATGTTATGTTTTTTGTCCCATGTGAAAGGAAGCCAAAGCTAATTATAGAACATAGCACTGGGCAAGCAAATAAATCAAGCTTTGCACTGTTGAATTCTCACATCTGCAAATTAACAACTACGGGTCTGTTAGTGTAGACTCTTCTGTTGCGACAAAACAATACCAAATGTAAGTACAGTTGCTTATCTTAGGACAAGAAGATGTAATCCAAAAGGAAATGTCCACTTCACAAGAATTCACAGCCATGGGCTAAATCACCAGACACAGAAGCGTGCATTAGAAGGAGAGCACTAGCTCGGTATATAACACTACAAAAGCCCACTCACAGTATCTGTGTAAAACCTGTGGATACGGCATATGATTTCAGCACTGGAAATATAATCTCAAATACTGAGGCTGACATACTATTATAAGACAGAGGGAAAGACATGCAAATAGTCTTCCAAACAGAAACTTCCCCAGAAGATAACACTAAAATTTCCGTGTAACTGAAACTGTGAAAAAAAGCCTCTACATCCATTGCACGCTCAAGAACCTGTAGCATAGAAATGGTGCAGTCACCTCCATAGGCACCAGCCAGGTTGATTAGCAGACTATTTGAAGTTTTAAATGGAAAGATTAGTTTAAGCAATCACATTGGCCACTGGCTTGCATGGTTTCTCCATGCAGAAAAATTGGTGCCAAACTCAATTTTTTTCTGTTTGCCAGCAGTAACCATTTTCAGGCAGAAATGGAAAAACACTACAACATCAAAAAAATCCAAATCTGTGTGGAGACTGTTTTTGAGGCTAAGTACTGTACTACACAGTATGTATTTTAATGTTCATTGCAGGACTCTGCTGTAAGGCTCATTTTCACTGTTAGAAGGCAGGTAATATTTACTTGCTGCTAATTCACTTGGCTGCTTGTAAGAATCATTCATTAATGGCAACATCACGCTTTGAACATGTGAAATCTTCTATAATGCCACCAGCACTGTTAGTACAGGGAGGGAAAGGCACCATCGGAAAATAAAATCGCGCCAGTTACTTTTTCTCTCCCCACTTTGAAGAACTGGGGCTCACGTGTAATTTTAACTCTCTTATTTTGTTCTTTAGCTTTGTTTCTGTCTACTTGGCTATTATCTTTCACGAGTAAGTAGGGGTGGCATCATAAACTTGAGGGATGATTCTCACTACAAGATATTGCAGGATTACTCCAGCTTTTTTCAAACTAATGCATTTAGCCCCAAGCCAAAAGAATAAAACGCAACCACCCCACCCTGCCACTCGCTATCATACTCAGGTGCTTTATGCCATTGATTTAAATGTCTAAATACCTTTCTGGACTTTTTTATCCTACATGTTGTATTTGACTGCAACACAGGGTAGCTTTCTCTAGCCAGCTAGCTTCTACTATAGCAGAGGTCAGCTGCTAAAAACATATGCAGAGTTACTAACAGGATTTGTACAACACGTAGGAAGGTCTCTGCAGTCCCAATTTCATCAGTCTTTTTATCCGTATTAGGCAAGATTAAAGCCAGCTAAGACAGCAAGCAGAGGAGGTGCTGAATTGCATAAGGGCACCCTTTGACTCGGGAGTGCCTTTCCGCGCTCAGTTAACAATTTTGCTGTGCTAAATCCAGACCTGGCTAAAGCCATTCATTACACAGCACTAAGCCACAGATAAAAGACGGGAACTCAATACCCGAAGAGCATGTTCTCACTGAGATAGTACAGTGGTAAAGAATCAGAAAAACCCTCAGCATTGCCCAAGCTCTGCCCCTTCACAGATCATTACAGTCCCACTGCTAAAACCAGTAGCGCAGAATTAGGCCACCACTGAACACTTTAAACATCTCAAATGCACAGATTAGCATATATGAAAGCCACCGCCTTTTATTGCACCAAATCCAGTTTACTTAAGCATGTATAATGGACATTGTATTGCTGGAGATTTTCCTCTTTTTTTTTCAATGAGCTGGCTGGATTGTATGAAAAAGAGGAAAAATCCAGGACTTTTTTAAGGACCTTCTTTCAGCAGCTGGCCACACAAATTAGAACAAGAAGTTAGAAGGAAACAGATTGGTTTCGGTAGTTCCCCACTGATTTCCAAGGATCCCGTGGTGATTTTGGAGAGAAAATGAGAAACAAAAAGTAAGTAGATAGTACTAGAGAAAATCCCATTAGACTGCAATAGGTACTCTTGTGCAGTAAGCCATTAGCATCTGTCAGTGCTACCGCTGCTCAAAAGACAATGGGAAGTGAACTGTGCTTCTTATTAGCAGTGCTTGAGCTGCATGGTGTTTCCCTAGATGATTTGGAAATACAGTTGGCATATTTTATTTGAATCATGAGGTAAATAACTGTACGTCTGGAAAAAAACAAACAGAAGAAGAGAAAAAGAGGCAACAATCTTGTCTAAGAAAAACACTGAACAATCCATTTAGCAATTTACTGCAATGCAAATGGGTCTCTCACATCGTTAGCAAAAAGAGTTTTTATGAAACATTTCAACTTTGAAACATTGCATAAAACCGTCAGCATGTGATCGCTACCTCATTTCATCTGCTTTCCATTATTCTTCTACAGGAAAAAAAATGTTTTGATACAAGACAAAACGCAGTTCCCAGCTGTATTTTGTCATGAAATGGCTTTCGCAGCCCACAGCTCTACTATCAGGAAAAGATTCTCAGCAGCTGGGTAAATACATTCTGCTTTGTTGGTGCTGCCTGTTAATTTGGCATCTAAAGCTTGCCAACGTTACAGAACTATAAAGCTTCAGAAAATATCATTGGTGGGAAGTGCCGTTGCTATACTATGGATAATTCATAGGCAACAGATGAAAAGGATCACGCTGGTTCCTCTCATGAGGTATTCCAGGATCTCTTTTCAACACAGAGAGCCCAATGATTAAGCAGATAGGTAGGCAGTCAGATGCTTAGATAGATACTATAGTATAAATGTGCATGTATGTACATACGGGCTTACTGCCAGGTTAGAAGTAATTTTTAAACTACTTGTTTTAAATAATAAGTTTTAACCTCAGGAAAGAGTAGCTTCAGCATCAGCCACTGTCCCCTTAAAGGTACAAGTATTGAAACTAGGAAAGAAATTAAAATTGGTGATGAAAGTTCATGTTACAAATGGTCTTCCAGACACGGTTTTAAAATACCATTTTCAAATATTAATCTTTGTAATGCTTCAGTGTGTTGGGTTTGTATCTAGAAATGTTTGCACGCACCTCAGACATTTAGAACATATCTTTATGGCATAAGGTATCGCTGGCAAGGGATACCAGCGTTACTGCTGACTGAATTTTCTTCAGAAATGGAACAGCGCAGCTGTTAGCATGATCCCACAGTACCAAAGCTAAATAGCTCTCCTTCCCACTTCCCCAAACAGCCTGGGCGGACCTATGTAACTGAAAATGTGATTTACATCAGCTAATCTGAATCTATGCATGCATGAAAATGTACTTAGAGGAGGCACCATCCCTTCCCTGAAGAGTACGCAGTCAAAAATACTCTGACACAAGGAGCTCAGTTATCCCCTTCCACTCCCCTGTGCTGTCTCCTCCCCACCGCGCCTGGCCCAGCTCCCTGCTGCGCTGAGATGCTGCTTCTCTCTCCCTTATTCCCTCCAGCGCTCCACAAGAGCCCCTCTTGAGAGAGGTCTGGCACCTGGGCCCTCTCCCACTCTCCATGTTTTGCTGGCATGCCCATTAGCTTCCATCTGGGATTTTCCTCTGACAAAACAGGCTGAAGAGCCCTGGCACGGAGAACCAATCTTAGGGAACCTTTTGCTAATCCCCTAAACCAATGACTAATGAATTTGAAAAAGAAATAGTAAATGGAAAGAAAGATCACTTGAAGCACAGATTTGGGTCGATGACATTTGCTGTTAAACCAAAGCTAAGTAATCTTAGCAGCTGCAAAATCTCAAACCAGTTACAGTGGCTATAAACTAAGTCGCAAGACGGAAGGAAGGAAACATGGAGAACAAGAAAAGATGAACTGTTAAGCTTCTTTTGCAAATACGGAGTTTGATTTAATGTTCCAGATTGCTAACTTGGATTATTTGATTCCAAGTGCTGGGTTAATCAACGCTTTCCCTTCACGAGTCTGAATGAAATGTTCTTTCCATAGCCCTTGTAGAGATGACATAAAAGTACACAACAATATCAATAGTAGGGAAAGTCAATATAATCCTTAATCAAAAAGAAAAATATCATAAAGTAGCATGGTCTCCACAGGAACTACACAAAACCTGGAGCTTGTATTTTGCAGGTCTCTCTGGCGTTACCATTGTAGAGCTGAGCCTGAAGCCCCTGACGTGAAAAGTGGACGCGTGTTGGCTGGTCTAGAAAGGGGAAAAGGGTACGAAGTGTCCTCCCTTAAAATCTCTCTTTTGAAGGAGCAGTTGAGTACAGTGCATCTGAAGCTAAGGAAACCAGAGCTCCGATCTACCAAGATATTCCGTGATCTACCCATTTATATGCTCAATAAAAAATAGGAAATGCCCAACTAGATGACTAGAACTAGTCATCTATATATTTCTTCGGGAGGGAGTCTGATGCAGCTTTCTCTACTATGTTACCATAAAAACATACCTTGTCTATAGCGTATGCAGAAAAAATGCCATTTGACAGCTCTTTTACTAACCCCACCACCACCACCACAAAGGGTGGCTGTTAGCAAGTGCTTAAACCTTCTATGGAGCACTGAAATACCATGGATGTTCTTCAGATCCTTCTGCTTCTTGTGCAGCACTGCCTCTGATGGGTGTAAGCTCTTACTTGAAAAAAAAAGAATACATGAATGAATTTTCTTCACTGGTTAAGGGCATAAGTTAGTGAAAAACAAAGATGTTAGAAATCCTCCAAAGTTACACCACCATAGAATTTTTGCATGCCTTTGGGTCACTAGCACAGCTCCTGAGTTTTATCTCTACATACAGAAAATGGGAATAATAATTCCCTCCCTCAGCAGCGTAGCAGGGGAAACTGATAACTCCCTTGAGGACTAGGAAGACCTCAGATATTGTAGCAGCAAGGTTCTTCTAGGTATGCCAATAGACAAGCCAATACATTCAAAAGATATAAAAAATATTATCTTTTATGGTCAATTACAAATTCAGGAAGATTAAGCAATACAGTCAGCGTGCTCCCAATGGGCCTCAGTTTTGCTACGCTTACTCAAGTAAAGTAATCATACGTCTTTACTTGCTGAAGCTACTCGCACCGTAAAGTTCTATCTTCATTAGGATAACAGTAGCAAAATCAAACCTGGCAGTTCTGTTTTCCTTTAAATCTTCCTGCCCTAGTGTAACTAGAATAGCACTGAAAATTAAAAGGAGACAAGGGAGGAACACAGACACAAAGAGCAGGAGCAGACATTATTATTGTCAGTGAGAATTAGCCAGGCAATCTTTCTGACCACCAAACAATTTAATTTGGTGGCCTTTTACTGCATCCATTTTCTCTGATTAATTTTAATGATGTCAGACTTCTTGTCCCTTGGGGCTGCAAGGCTGCAGGACGTTGTCCAAGTCTTTAACCCAGGGTCCCGCGTCCGCCTCTCTGGTGATCCTGCAGGTGGAAGCAGCTGGAATCCCGACACTTCTCAAACGCACAGGTGGTGATCTGACAAGCGTCCTTCCTCTCTCTCTGTGAAATGTGCCATAACATTAAAGGCCTGAGTTACTGCTCAGCACTTAACAGCTGTCGGCTTTTCCTGACAGCGTTAATATGATATTAGACATAGAGATGTTTCGACAGGGAGAGATGTTTAACCAAATTGCAGGTCTGCGAGGTTTCTACCAAAGGTGTTTATTCAACCAGAGCTCACATCTGCAAGACTTTAAAAGAAGAATTCATCTATATACAAAACATAGCGGTAGCTTGAGTCATTTGCACACGCAAAACGACTCCCCTTACAGGAAGACTAATCTGCTGTCACCAACACATACAAGCTTTGTCTGTTTGAAAAGTTCATTGTCTGTTACTATGACCAAGCACAACACCGAGGCAGCTGTGTCTCATTCCTATGTGTTCCAATGCTTTTCCTTAAAATCACATCGAGTACTATTAACAAAAAAAGGCAACTGAAAAAATAAAGCTTAAAATAACTTTGAAAAAGAAATAAGCCTCTTTTTTTTTTTCCTTTTTTTTTTCTTTTTCTTTTTGGATATCTACCTCCATCTGCTGCTTCTAACTCTAATGCTCAGGAATAAATTAACCAGTCAAGAATACATGTATTCTTCATAAACTGCTACATAAATTAAGTTGTCATGAATTTATTCATCTTAATCAGCCCCTTCTTTTGCCCCGGTTTTGTAGTCTGTTCCTTCAACATCTATGTTTATTCCTGTATATATTAAATCTATCAAATTCAAGTTGTCTGGTAATATGCCCGAGAGCAAGAATCTACTAAGTGAAGCTTGCACACCTCCTTATCCTGACAGCATCTTCTTTAACTACTTACAAATCAGGATCAAGTAAAAGTGAGAGAATAAATTTGATGACAACGTGGATTTCTACCAGATTTCCATGACAGCACATTTTATGGATATTACTATGTTCCGTGCATTAAGACTGCATTATCACAAACTTAACTGCTCTCTTCTGGAAACGTAGTAGGAAAACACTGAATATAGTTCCAGTAAAACAAGAAATATTTGGTTTCATATCATTAGACTCTCTATGGGAATGAACGATGAAGAAAATGTCAAGCTAAATTTTAAGCTGCTGTCTCAATCTGACGGCTCTTCTTTCTTGTGGTCCCAGACGTGGTTAAAAATATAGGTTTTTTGCAATCTATTGGAATATAACCCCTTTCCTCTATGTAGTGGGGACCAAGCTGCTGTGTTAATCACTGAATTATGACAGTTTCTCTTAAGAAAAATAAAAAAGAAGAAATGTATATTTTTATCCTGAAACAAGGTTTTGCTATGTAAATAAATCATAGAATCATGGAATGGTTTAGGTTGGAAGGGACCTATCTAGTTCCCNCCATGGGCAGGGACACCTCCCACTGGACCAGGTTGCTCAAAGCCCCATCCAGCCTGACCTTCAACACCTCCAGGGATGGGGCAGCCACAGCTTCTCTCAGTTAATCTTAGTTCTTCTTCTTCTTAGCTAATAAATATTTAAATTCAGTCACCTAATTAAAGACTATATCATAGTACAAAAGCAAAGGGAAAGGGGGGAAAAGATACATTAGCATCCTCAGGTTTGGTATTTCCTTATTCGTATCCACCCAGCTGTTCCAACTGAGCACTAGTTTAGCCATCAGGTTTTGTTTAGGAAAAAAAAAATCAGATGGTCAAGAAATATACCTAAATCTGTCTTTCCAGAAGTGACTGAGAGGTACAAGAAGATATTTTTAGAAGGAGCAACGCAAGTCCTTCAGCTCCTGCAGGAGCAGCTGTGGAATAATCCAGGGATGCTGGTAGAGGACTGCCAATCTGAATTAAGTTAATTAAGGTGAGTTGTCAAATCCTTCCCAGTTAGACTGGCAATGTCATGGTTTGAACAGATTGTTCTCCAAGGAAGAGTGACATTTGCTCAAAATAATATAGGTGAGGAGAACAAAAGGCTGAAGTACTATTGCGCATTTCTCTGCAGTGGTGGGTGGCTGTTTTTGCAGTTACTCCAGGGCAATTTTAAGCAGCTTCGGGCACCTTTGGGCCTCCAAGTGGCTGAGGTGGGACAGCATGCTTTGCAGACTGCAAACTCGCTGAGGAACCCACCCTTTTTTTTCTGTGCTTGGGCTATGCTGGATGCTTTCCCAACACAATGATGCCACTCTCACCGTCTGAGACAGCAAAGGTCAAGCCCGGCTCAGACACGTCGGTACTGGATGACTTGCAGTGCAGGCATGTCACTTCCCCGGCACATCTAACCCTAAAGGCGTAAGGTTGATTATATTTCTGGTTGCAGGCAAGCAAAATAAGAACATTCTATTTTGGCAGGACGGGCAGAGCCCTGCAAAATGTGGCACATCATAATCGATTATTTCATATGAACTGGGAAGAAAATGAGAAGATTATTTTTTAATTTTTGCTCTTAAAAAGGTCTGGGAGAATGACCCACAGGTAGAAGATCTCGTGTAAAACTGAAGAAGCTACTTGACCTGTTGACTGTGTTACTCTGCTAAACCAATAAGCATGCAAAATCCAAGAGCCAGCTGCACTCCTAGCCAGATGTCTAACCCCACTGATGTCAAGAACAGAAACAGTCATTTAGAAGGGCTACGAAGCTGGTGAGGGGTCTGGGGGACAAGTCTT
>RSEF01000004.1:23774735-23824538 GCA_003993805.1 Himantopus leucocephalus | reverse complement strand
CAGAGCGGAGCAGAGGGGCAGAACCACCTCCCTCCACCTGCTGGTCCTCTGTGCCTGTCCTCTGCTGTACCCTGCGTCTGCCTATAGTTATGGAGAACGGAGGGCCTCGAGCTTTGGGGTGAGCGGTGGGCGCTCAGAGCGCCACAGCTGCCGCTGCCCACCGGCCTGCAACCGCGGCCCGCCGGCGAGACGCTCCCCCGGCCGCCCCGGGGCCGCCGCCCGCCTTTTTACCCGCCCTTCTCCGGCGCGGCGGCGTTGCCAGGCGACGGGCAGTGCCACGGCGGGCGGCGGCGGCGGGGCTGCCGGTGCTGCCTGCGAGCGCGGCGGCCGGCCGGAGGCGCTGCCAGGCGCGGCGCAGGAGCGAGCGGCCGCCGCCATGTCGGGGGAAGGAGGCGGCAGGCGGGCGGTGGGGCGGCGCAGCGCGGTGCAGGTGAGCGGCGGCGGCGGCGGGCGGGGAGCGCGGCCTGTGGGGCCGGCGGCGTCTGTCTGCGAACGGGTTGCTGCGACTGCGGCTACCGTAATTTGCTGTTAAAGGCAACACGCACACACACACAAAAAAAAGCCGATTTGCTGTCAGAATGCCAGCGGGGAAGGAGGTTCCGTTCAGCGCGGGCGCTCGGAGCTGCTCCCCGCGCACGACCCGGGAAGCGGCCGCTGCACGGCTAAGCCCTTCCCCGTCGGCGGTAGTCCCGCAGGGACGGCGCTGGCTGAAGGCCCAGCAGTGGCCCACAGCGGGTGCCTCGGGAAGAGGGCGAGACCCGTGGCAAACAACCCGCTCTCCCGCCGCTTGTGGCTCGGGGTCTTCCCCTCTGGAGATACTGCTGCATTTCGTAACCTATTTTTAATCTATAAATCAGGCCAGTTGCTTGCAGAACCCATGTAAACACGGCGTGTCTGTGGTGCCCCGCAGCAGAGAGCCCGAAATACTCGCGGTGGCTGGTGTGAAGTTCTTCGGTTGCGTTGGACGTGCCACCTGCTTCAGGCTCTTGCCCCGCAGCGGTCAGCGGAGAGGCGGTCAGTCCCCGCTCGCCGCCTCTCTCAGGCGGGACCCTGCGGAGCTTTGTGTTGTACTCTTGCCCATCAAAACATAAAAAAGGGGGGAAAAAGTGTCACGTGGTGATACAAGGTCATTATTGCCGAAAATGGAAGAGGGATCTGCAAGATATGTTTCTTTATGAAGAAGTAGTATAAATTAATACGTGGAGGGGGAGTTTAACACAGAAAAATTGGGGGAATGATGATAAAGTGCAAACACTGTGTGTTACTTACCCTGCGCAATAATTTTTGGTTAAGCAGGTCAATCTGTGCTGCTCAGTTTTACTTATGTATGTGTGGGAGGGGGGAATTAGCGCTGAACTTGGAGAAGTGAATCTGCCCCTCTGTAAAAGCTGTTTCCAAAACCATTTCAGGATGAACTACAAGAAACAATTTCTGCTCGTGCAGCAAGAGAGCAAACAGCTGAATACTCAGACGACTTCGAGAGTGATGAAGATGGCATGTTAAATGGTAAGACAGAATTAAATATTTTTCCTTGCGTTCTTCACTTTTTTGACTCATTACTAGGTCATAGAGAATCTTTGTGAGTCAGTATGATTTAAGGTTCCAAGATTTCATATTTTAACAACTTTTAGATCACTTCATCCTCCCCTTCCAAGTCAGGAGCGGAATTCCCAGAGAAATCAGCAGTGGTGCCAGCCTGCTAGACCAGATTCAGTCTGCGCTGTCTCCTACAGTTGTGATGACCAGTTTTACTCCTTAGCCATATTGTTTACTGTACACCTGGATGAGACAGTAGCGCACGGTACTGTGAATGAAAGCGGACACGGTCAGAGAAAGCCATGCTGTTGTCTTACTGTTTTTCAAGTCTGGACAATCAGCGAATAAGGGCTGCAGGGGACACGCAGAGCACGCTTGCCTGGCTGTGTACACAAACCAGGAACAGGTTTGATCTGGCTGTTTTTCTTGGGCCAGGATGCATTTGATATTTGGTAATGTTTATATTTAGTCTAACGAGATTAGCTAAATGGCTCTTCTTCCTGATATGGTGCTGCATGTTAAGGGAAATATGAATCTTAAATATAATAATGCATTTTTAAAAGGACTTCCTCTGTGTTGTTTTTCATCTTTTAAAAGTTCATGGGATGTTTTGATTTTCCTTTGCTGACAAGATTTAGAAAAAAGCTCCTACTACATTAAATATGTTACTCAACTATCATGACGTTTTTTGTTGTCTTTCTCAAGCTTTTGCATGCTGAAATAAGGTCAATTAGAAATAACAGGCTACTGGAAGATAAAAATATTTTTGTTAAACATGTGAACCTTAGCATTAGAGCAGATACCTCCTTTGAGTATCTTCTAGTAGATTTCTGATAGGACAGAAGTGAAGAGAGTAGAAGGGGAGGGTGGATTCTGTTAACCAAACATGCCTAACTTTGTTGTTGTTGACTTGCTTCCACTTCTTATGGCATTGGAGACATAGTTTTTTAGAAGGGATTTAAACTGCAGGACAGATAAGAATTAACCAGGGAATATTTGAAGTATTTTCTTCAGATTTGGTCCACAGAAACAGATGACAGGAAAGGAAGTAGAATAAGGGTCTAGTTTGGTGGGTTTGCAGAGGTCACAGGTGCAGAAAGAGAACTGCGCAGAGACTTAAGTCAGGAAAGTGTTATATGAAAAATACTGTTAAATTATAGAAGATACAGTTTCTGTGTCCTGTTTATTTCCCACTTGTCTCAAATGGAAGTTGATAATATGCTATTTTCAGGTATTGGGGAGGAACTTAATGAAACTAATTCAGGTGCTGAAAGCACTGAGAAATCAGTTGCTGTTGAGAGTCCTCTCTCAGATGATGATGCTTCACAAAAAGCAGCAGATTTGGAAAACGAAGCTGCTGATGACTTGACTATATCCTTTCATCAAAAGAAGCTTCAGCAAGTAATGCTTTTAGAAAGTGAAAACATACAGGATGACAGAAAAGAAGAAGAATGTTTGAAAAGTCAAAATGAGGGCGATGACGGAAAAAACAACGAAGAGTGTTCAGCTGCTGAAGAAGTACCACGTGATAATAGTGAAAGTGACCACAGTAGTGACTTGCCTATTTGTGAACTACAGAAAAAAAGAAATCAAGAGGAAAACAAACCTATACCAAAGCCACGGGTGCACAAAACAAGAAATGCTTCAGCATCAGGTGAAAAGAAAGTATTTGAATGTTGTTGCTCTTACTTGCTTAGCTACATTGCAGTATTTTAAAGTGTTGTAATTTGGGTTGTTTTCTGTGTTAAGTATCAGCTGCTTTTGTTTGCAGGGAATTTATTCAATATTCTTCTAAAAATACATGTTTTGATAACCTCCAGCTGCCAGGGGTAAACTGAACCAGTGCGGGCCAAGTAGCAGGAGGTGCCTATTTACCTTTTCCTTTCAGGAGAGGAAAAACAGCTGTTTGGGTACTTAAAGCCAAGGGCTGTATCAGTGCATGTCTGAAGATGTGGGAGGGCTACAGAGTTGC
This sequence comes from Himantopus leucocephalus, assembly GCA_003993805.1. Classification (NCBI taxonomy): domain Eukaryota; kingdom Metazoa; phylum Chordata; class Aves; order Charadriiformes; family Recurvirostridae; genus Himantopus; species Himantopus leucocephalus. Next base: position 23,821,030 of record RSEF01000004.1, on the reverse strand, counting down.
GTCTTCTGTGTGTGCACAGCACAGAAAGCCATATTCAGACAGTGTCCGCAGCATCCATACATGCTTTAATGGAAAGGTCCTTAAACAGACATCCCTTCTCTATCATCAGTGAATTTGGATGACTGCGTTCACAAATACAATGTTGAAATTGTGGTGCTGAGACAGCATGATGCTGTAATGTAATAGAATGTAAGAAAATGAGCTGTAACCAAAACATCTGTGAATGGTAGACTGCTCATCATCACTGAGTTAAAACTTCAAACGATCTTTTACTTTGAAGATACTGAGCCACTTTGGATGTATAGTCAACCATATAAAAAAGGAACTGTAATGTTGCATTGTAAGAATAGCTAATTCATTTCTAACATGCTAAGCAGTACTTGGAATTCTGCTAATTGGCTATATGTGCTTTTACAAATTTAAAATGTCAAAAGACTTTATCTTTTTAATCTGCTTCCTAATAGGAGAAGAATTTGTCCTGTTTGATGTTGAGAGAAATTTATGGCTGGTCGTTACCTGTGATAGAAGATTACAACTTTGAAATTGATAGAGCATGATTAGCGATACCAGCTCCTGTTTTTTCATTCCACATGATGGCACCAAAGTGCTAAATATTTGAATGTGCAGCTGGCCACTGCAGACTCCTTGCTTTCCTGGCCAGTATGCCTGTGCAGTCTGGCAGAAAAAAGTTTTCTTCATGTGCATCTAAGTAGTGCAGTGATATTAGCATATTGTCTTCAGTGATCAACCATTGTAAATGTTCTTATATTAGATAAATTGATCCCTGTCCAACAGAGGAGGTGACTATGCTGAGATTACTCAGCTTTTTCTGCTCCTTTGATTTTTCTTGTGATTTACTGCATGGAAAAACTGTCAGTGCACTTGTAGGAATATTGTTGTGACCTCTTAGCTCTCTCAAATTCACACTACTTACATAATTAGACTTCATGCTGCTGAGTGTGCTGGATGCGCATGGTGATTCTCCCATTTCCTGCAATAGATTTGTATGAGCTAGGATTTAATAAGAAATGCTTCCATGGCAACATGCAGATTTAGATGCACATTTCTATTTGGATCAGCATACATAAGGAAAAAGGCAGGTAGAAAGTGGTATGGCTTGATCTTGTTGGTGGCAGGGCAGGGGGAAGAAAACATGAAGAAGATAGGATTACTAAATAGGCGAGGAGCCAGAGGACAGGAATCTGAAAAAAACTGTTGTGTGATGGTTCTGCTGCCCAGTGGCTGCCTTAGGGAGGGAAGAGGCATCACTGGAGAAGCTAGAAATATACTGAAAGCCCTCCTCTTCGACTGCATTTCTCACGATGTCTCCTCCTACCCAAGACTGTTCCGTTCTGCAGCATGCAGAGAGGAGCATCTTCCCTCTGTATCTTCTCTAGTAGATAAAGGTACAAGCAGAATAGCAAAAAGGTTTTCTTACAACAGTGCTGTATTAGATATGTGCTCTCTCATGTGTTTATGAAAGTTGTGTCTCTAGTTGCAGATAAGCTTTTGAGTGTAGTTTTAATATATACACAGATAATTAATTGTCTATTTAGACATTATATAAAAAGCTTTAAAACTTTCATTAAACTTTCTGAAAAAGCGGCTGTAGCTCTTTATATAGCTGTCTGTATATGGTCTCACTGTATTAAGAAAGTTGTGCTATTATTTAAATAGCTCATTTAACTGAAAATAGTTGGTTGAATCTAACTGGACAAAGTAGTGTTCCAGACTAAAATGTCTTTAAATAGACATAACTGAAACTATAATATTTATTTTCAGCAGAGATTATCAGCACTCTTTCATTAGATGGCTGTTATAAACCATTACCTCAACCAAGAAGTATTTTGAGAAAAAGTGGTCCTGTGGAAGACAATGAGCTTAATAGGTCAGAAGGAAAAATAACTCCTAGAAATGGATTGTCTTCGTTTTCAGTAACATCATCCCTAACTACTCTGAATGTCCAAGCCATGCCCAAGAAAAAATTGCTTGCCGAAAGCCCTGATCCTGAAATAAGAGAGTGTATGTCTTGATTTTTTTTTTTTACCATCTACATTGGAAACTTTTTTAACTAACTTTTAGTTAGCTGAAAAAATTTTCTGAGAGAAAAGTAGGACAAAAATAGGAGTGGGAAAAAATGTCTTTGCCAGTAGCATTCTTGTGATGAGGGGCAGATAAGAGAACATCATTCTTTTTCTTTCTAACTAGAAACAGGATTTTGTGATCGTTTGCAGCTTTATGTGCTGATTGGTTTTATTTCTCCAAATGTATAACAAGAATTATACTTCTCGTAGGGAGTTCTGAACAAGTGTTCTATCAAAGTATTATAAAGTCAAGTTAAATTATTCTGATCTGTTATGAATTGCTCACTTAATCGTCACTTTCTGATCTAAGGGTCCATGGCTAGAAAGTACTTCGACACCATTTTCCATTAATTTTACTTCCCACAATGAAAGATCTGGAGACTCCAGTTTACTGATGCGTGGAGAAGCACCACCTGCAAAAGGTAGAACTTAGATACATGGAACCAGATAAATGTTAACATTTATACCTTCGTAATATCTAGTGGTCCAATACAAGTCTTCTCAAAAATCAGTGGCATTCTTCATGTCCTTTTTACTCTCTTTCAGTTTTGTGTCATGCCCTTCTTTCTCCTTCTGTTCTGGTTTTGAGAATGGCCCTGAATCATTCTTGCAGTTGTGTCCAAGTGCATTACCATCCCAGGTATTGAGGAATTTGGCCCTAGAGGCCTACCAGGAATGGAGAGGAAGAGATTAAACTTTGAGAATTTAGTTTTTGTACTTTGACTTGTGTCAAGTGTATACCTCATCGCCTAAGCTCTTTGAGACTTAAGTCATTTTAATTTCATTTCCTCTTAGCAGTCAACATGACCAGGGTAAATTTTTCACTTCTTCCTGCACCTTTTCCACAAAGTTTAATACAAATTAAGTAGCACTTTTCTGTTTTTTTTTGGATTTGTGAATCCTTAACAGTTCTTAGGGGATGTGCAGACCCTTTAAGAAATATCAAATCTGTGGGCTTTTCAGCAGTATCCATTGAACTTACCTTTCTTAGTGCCCTTTTTCAGACTGGTTACAAAAAAAATCCATGGACCCCAGGTTGAAAAGCACTGGAATAAGCCGTTAGACACCTTTTTTAACTTGCTAAGGAAATCATGCTCGGGGGTAATTGTCTGTGTGCAGGACTGTAACAGGTAGGTAACAAAGACTGTCAGCTGCAGCAAGAAAAATGCTGTCTGTATGGCCTATGTAATGTCTATATGCTGCAACCTAATGAGATGAAAGATAGGACTTGGCTTGAAGAATTTAGTGCAGAAAGGTGAACAAAAGTTGAAAACTCAGGCAATGTACTGCGTAGTAATTAACAAATATGCTTAGATCTGTATGTAATTTCAGTTCCTTTTATATTTTGCTGATTCCTTGGATTAGCAGATTTGTTCGGTATAGCTTGATGCTTTTAAGCATCGTTAACAAAGCAGTGTCTAAGTAGAGTTTGTACGGGGAAAAGGATATGAGCATCAGTGTACCGGTAGATTCTCCAAGTGCAGTGACAGCATAAGATAAAGAGAATGATAAAGGTGGTGTTGTCATGACAAAAGAGGACATAGAAACAACTATGATACGGAGTCTGCAACAGAAGTGGAGGAAAAGGTATTGGAAAAGATTGTTTAAATATGATGCTGAAGTGCGCAGGTGTAAGAATTTCAAGCAGACTGATCAGACATGTATAGCTTGAACTGTCAAGAAAGGAACTACAATAACAATACTTACAGGTTTTATGTGGCATTTATCAGCTAACCGTGGGAAGGTTAGTATTTTGTATCCATTTCGCAAACAAAGCCAAACTGACTCGCACATGAAGTTCTGTGAAGTTCATGCTACAGAGCGCTCATAGTCAGCAGTAAATCTGCTGTCTTCAGTGTCCTGTGCCCTAAGTGCTGCAGCTTAATTAGAGTTGTACAGTTTCTGATGCCTACAGTTTATATACAATTTTACTATCTAGCAAGTGTAAAGTAAAATATGAAAGTTTACATATCAACAGAGGTTAGAAAATGGTTCATATAAATTCAGAATTCTTGTCACCTTGAACTTACCTTCATCATTGTAAATCTCGGTTAAATTTCTTAGATTGTCAGCACTGATATTCCTTTCTTCAGGTAACTTGCAGTTACTCTCTCATCCACAACTTACATTTCTTTTAATAATTCCTTCAGAAAATTGTGGAATACTGTAATTTGGAATTTACCATGGCCTTTTTTGGTTTGTGTCTGAATTGTTTTACAAATTTAGATCTGTGCATTAATGGGAGTTCAGATCTGATAAAAATGTTTTTTAAGTATTATTAATAAAGTATTTCATAAATGATGATTTCACCATTTAGGCATGCATTTAAATTGAGGTGATGTTTTGTTTAAATCCTAACTACGGAATCTTTCCGTTGTTTCCTTCTGTGTCCCACACCCCTGGAAAACACCACACAATGAAAGTAGTTTTTGTTACCCAAATTGTCATACAGACTTCATTAGTAGTTTGCTAGATGTCAGAAGAGCTCTTGCTGTGATTGCAATGGCTCTTGCTTTTGGTTGCTGCACTAGAACCATGTTTGGGTGGTGAGGCAGATGGGAGGTTTTGCCTTTGTCATGCTCACACATTCTATAATGTTTGTTAAAACTTCAGCTGATAGTCCAGTCTTACATTTAAATACAATACAAGTTAATAGTCTTCTTATTAGTGCATATCATTATTAGAAGTACACAGAAAATACATTGAGAAACTCTGAAATTCTTAATCTTTCCTCTCAATCCTTTTTCTCCTATTAGATCAAGATCAAAACATCCTCACCAGTGACTTGAAACTGGAGGAAAATAGTAGAAAATCCCCTTCTGTGACAGAAGCAGTGATGACCACAGTGAAGAAATTAGAGAAGTCAACAGATGACAGTTCAGATGAAGTGGTGAAAATAGTGGAAGAGCAAATAGTAACTGATACAATACAGAAGGTATCAGTGAGCCATCAGTCTGAGCATGGGGAGGTAAATAACACTTCAGAGGACTCTGTCAAGGTATTATTCATATGCATTTTTACCCTTGTTTAGAACAGTGTCCTAGGATCACGGTGAAAAGGTTTTGTAAAGTTACTGGTGGTACCCTAAATGTGTAGAACTCTGTTTGTAAAGCTGACAGTTTATCTCTGGCTTCTAGAGCTGAGGCTCTTACAAATTCTATGTAGATTTATGGAAGATGTAGGGAATACCTTTTACACAAATCTTTTAAACCAGATAAAGGTACTGAAATGTGCATTTTCCAATCTTAATGAAATACCATTATCCAAGTGAGAATGTCAAATCTCTATTGCGATGTTAGCTGAATTGGAATGAGCAGTGTATGTTGGCAGAGGATGGAATCCATGGTGTGACTTGAATAATGGATAAGATGTAAAGCACTTTATGCTTCATCGTGAGGAAGAAAATATGTAGATATATGCAACTGTTAAAGGTGAATATTAAAAACAGTTAAAAGAGTGTTGATATAATAACAGGGAAGCCCACTGCCCAGCTGGGTTCCTTTTATTCCTTGGTATTTCTAAACTATAGACTATATTTTTATATAATACAAAGAAACCTTTCTAGGTGCCATTCTAAAAAGATACAGGCATTCTGAAAGTTTGTTTGGTTTGTTGGATTTTTTTACTTTCTTACCCTGTACTGTACCCTGTCTATATTAGAGTCGCTTTCCTGCATATTTTTCTAATGTCATAGTTGGAAGGGACCCATAAGGATCATCAAGTCCAACTCCCAAAATCCTTGTTCGCTTGTAAAAATCTGTTTCATCCTGGTCTAGTTCTGTTGCTTGAGAGACTCTATAATTTTACTTTACCTCTGTGTTTTTTAGAAACTAAGTGAAACAAAAGAGAGTGTTCTACAAAACTCAAAAGCTTCTTTATCTGACAGGTAAGAGAAAGATGCTGTGTATCACAGTCTTACACAGCAGAGTGTAAGATGCATGTAAATGCCCTGACAATGCTGCTTCACTCTTACTTTCTGTCAGCATTTTCTTCACTGCTGACAACCTCTGACCATATGTAGAAAACAGTTTAGTAGATGTGGCATGTTGTTATAACCCTTGCTCAGGGTTATATCAGATCAGACTCCAAGTCTTTCGTCAGTGTCTATGATGAGCGTGTGCTACTGGATCCACCAATGAATCCAGTCCGTGATGTCTTTGCAGGTTTCAGGCTGTTTTGTAGATGAAAATATGAGGAATTTGTGAACTTTCTTGGGCTGAATATGTTGAGCAGTGGCTTGTTTTGGTAATAATAAAGCCCTCAGAAGAAAATGGGCTTCTTCCTTTCCTTTTTCCCGTGTCCCCATCCAAGTGCATGTAAAAACAGCATCACAGTAACTTTTGGTATACATGGAAATGAAAGGAACACTACTTGGTATCAGCTACAATAAATGGAAAGATGATTAATATGTTTGTCTTGGTATTTTCATAGGTCTCTGTCTCCTGCACAATTAAAGAAAAAGGTGAAAGCTGTTCCATCAGCTACACCTGTTTCATCTCAATATCTGGGAACTTTAAAGGTGTTGGAGGATAAACACATGCAGAACAACAGTACAGAATTTGACAAAGCAGACAGTTTACGAGCAGCTGTTTTCCAGGTAGATCTTAAAACCAAAGGAATAAAAAACAAAACAACCAACAAACAAAACTATGCACATAAAAGTCCTGTTGTAGGAGTCAACACCTCTTATTTTCTTGAAATCAGTATTTCTGAGTATATTCCTTGCATATGCTTACAGGTGTAGTAATCCTTTTATTCTGTTGGCTATGCATGTTCATCAAATTGTAAACTAAAAAGCTAGATGAGAGGGACATACAGTGGTTCATAATTTATTGTGTCAGGCTATTTTCAGACACATAGAATACTTTCATTTATTTCTGCTTCTTCCTTAACGTATGTAAGTGTGTAGTTTAAAGTTTCTTTTCCTGGTATGTTCTATTCAGTTGGCATTCAGGAAAAGTGAAAACAAGTCTAGTATTATCTCCAGAAGGATAATCTGTGTGGATTCTGTGTAGAACTTCATAACAATTAGTTTGTGGGTTTCAACAGTTTTTGCTACTTATCTGTGAGAAAAAGTTTCATTAACAGATGCTGTTCATTTAACATAACAACCATACTTGTTATGGTTCTAGAACAAAATTGAGAACATCAAATCCATATTTATATTGTCTCCATAATTTTTAAAGGTAAAATAGGCTTCAGTTAGGACACTTGTATCTCTAAGCAGCATACCAGATACGTAATTAAACCTTGAAAATTTAATCCTTATTCTGCAAATGACTAATAACACTTTATGAATGCCTGAAGTCTAACTCTTCCCAGTTGGATTTTATTCTCTTTAATTATAGGTATCTGCAAGAGAGACCATAAATGTAAATAGTATTCCTATATACCAAGTGATGAGAATCTTTATTCCATTCTTCGTTTTCATTTTTATTAATGCTTGTGGGGTTTTTTAAAGATCCTTTTTTAAAGATTCTTAAGGTTTTTCATATTTTGTAGCTATGAATTTAGAACCTTAGACTTTGTTGATCACAATGTTTGTGTGATCACAGCTTATTCTTCCACATGCGGTAGTTATTTAAGTAGCACGTGGAAGAATTAAGAGTAATTGTGATGGTCATTATATTGGTGCTGCTCTAATAATATTTGTTTGTTTTAACAGAACTTTTTTAGTTATACCTTAAAAAGACTTTAAGTCTTCTAATGATTCTTGCAGAATTGGTTGGAAAAGAAAAGGGTCTTTCTACTGGAATTAAGGAGAATTGAAAAGAAGAAAGCTGAAAATCTAAGGAACAACACTGAAAAGGTTTGTTTACATTCTTGTTTAAAAAGAAGTTGACAAACTATAATCCTTTGAAGTACGGTTACCTGTGCTTTCTGCCTAATTACATCACTCTGCTATTCTAAAGCGTCTGAGGTGTCTGGTGAGTTGAAAGCCAGGCGAGGTTTAGATTGGATATTAGGAAGAATTTTTTCACTGAAGGGGTTATCCAACATTGGAATAGGCTGCCCAGGGAGGTGGTGGATTCGCCATCCCTGGAGGTGTTTAAAAAAAGGGTAGACGTGGTACTTGGGGAACACAGTTTAGAAGTGGTTTTTGTCCGGTTAGGTTAATGGTTGGACTTGATGATTTTAAGGGTCCCTTCCAACCTCAGCAATTCTATGATTCTATGGCATGTCCCACTTGTTATGGTTGCTGTAAAGGTTGTGTGGCTGATGCTTCCCTAAAGTTTACATAAGGTATGTTAAAAGTATGCTTCTTAGATTAATTTTCAGGTTTGTTTACAAACACCTTGGGAGGCTTGACCCTTCAGGTATTAAGTTTTAATTTCTTGTCTGTTAGGAAATGAGATTGCTCACTATCTCAAGAGATGCTTACTTACAGAGGACTGTATTTTGAATAGTATATACACAATTCTTAATTTGTCTTTTAAATATTTAATATGTTTCACTTCTAAGCATTGAACATGTATTTCATATTCTTCTACACGTATTTCACAGGAGTAGTTTGCTTCATTTGATTAAGTTAAATTAAAAATGACCACAGAAAAAAACCTTTCTGCATAGTTCAAATTTAATTTTAAGTATTACTCAAATTTGTCTGCAAATCAATTTCCATTTCTTTATTTCTCGATCTAATTTTACATTTGACACAGTTTAAAGCATACTATTTCAATTATACTTTTATATTTAAGTGTATTTAAATGTAGACTGTTATTTTCAATGTAGGAAGAAGCTGTTAAAAGAGCGGAAGCAATTGCATCTTTTGAAGCCTGGAAAAAAAAGAAAGGAAGAGAAGCAAAGAAGTTAAGTGAAAAAAAGAAGGTTGAGGAACTTAAGAAAAAGAAAGCGGCAGAACAGAATGAGGAGAGGACGGAAGCAGCACAGAAGGTGATGTGAAATATGTACATAAATGTGTATCCGATATGTTCAGGAGATTGTTGAGAATAATTTTGATTAATCCAGGAATAGATGGAAATTAGCTAGACTCTAAAATCTAAACGTGGTTAATTTTTGAAGAAAGCTTGTATTAGATTCTGTTTTGTTGGAAGTATGAAATGTTTTATGCAAAACCAGGTATTTTTCCATATGTGGATTCTATTAACTGAACGTAGAATAAACTCCATATTAATACATTGGCAATGAACTGTTACTGTTACTTACTGGGAAAAATAATTTATTCTTTTCGGGTATAGTGATACCCACTTCTGAGCAATGCTACAAACAACTACTCCAAAATTGGAATGGTGAGGGGTAAAATTTGTAATGAATCTGTGGTCCTCTTTAGGCATTTGAAAAATGGAAAGAAAGAAAAGTGGAATATTTAAGAGAGCAAAGCAGAAAGGAAAAACAGTCTGAAAGAATCAGGAAGAAGAAAGAAGAGGAACTGGTTGCAGAGAAGAAGAGAGACAGCATGTCAGCAGTTGAAAAATGGTACTAGTCCACTGGGTTTTGGAATATCATAGTTTCCCAAATCTTTGCTTAGAAATGCAGTAGGTCTGCTGTGAGTGCTTGGTGTGCTTTTCATTGGGAGACAATGGCATGCTTGGGATCAGGCTCTTTGGGCCCAATGGAGAACAAGTATAGTAATGAGAACAAGCTGTACAGCTTCTTTCAGTTTAGTAACTTAAATGCTTTCCTTCCCAAAAGACTACTGACTAAGCCCCAGCAGAGGTACTGCAACTGAGAAGTAAGATTCAATGAGTAGTATAATGTCTTATGTGATTAGTCTCATGCTTAATTCCTAAGCCATTGGAAGGAAGGTAAATCTTTATCTTAAAGTTTTGTGGAATACAGTGTATGAATGTAGATATATTCAGAAGCAAATGAGATGCATCTGCTGGAGAAATACTTTGTTAGTTTTACAAGCCAAGAGTTTTCACAGACAATGTGCAACTTACTCTTACTCACAGAAATTTTGAATGTAATTTTTTATATGATACCAAAGAAGGGAGAAAGTAGTACAGAAAAAGTGATGCCGTAATAGGCATTGTAGGTTCGTTTATACCTTAGTGATATAGTGTGTAAAGATGGACTATGAAGATTTTGAATATATATTCTCAATCCTTCATTAAATGAGTAAAATATCTTTCTTGACTCAATTTAGTTTATCAGTCACAGATGCAGCATTTAGTCTGTTACATGATGATCTCCTGTTCTTCCCTCTCACTATATAGGAATGAAAAAAAGGAAGAATATATGAAACAGAAGAAAGTAGAAACAATCCTAGAGAGAAGAAAGCAGGAAATACAACAGGCAAAGAAGGAAGAAAAAAATAAAAAGGCTCTGGAGGAGTATGAAAGATGGCTGGTATTTTTTTTTTTTGTTTGCACTTTGTCAAAACCAAGATTGGTGATGATGAGCGTGAACACTTTTTTATTGTAGTACTCATGGTTTGTTATGTGGTTGTGAGAGAGGCCAGATGATGGCAGCATTACATAGCTAGTCCCCCAAAATTCTTGAGCAAGAAGATAAAATACGGTGGGGTTGATATTTGGTGTACATGGAAAGTATATTCTCCCTACCTACATGTCATCGACTTTTGAATTTCATAGTTAGTCTTCATTTTTTGATATTCCATGTCAGGAGCAACCATCTCTGAAGGGCCAACTCACCGCAGCACAAAACCTGCAAAGCCAAACAGCATCCCCAGCTCCCAACAGTGAGTGCATATATATTCAAGGAATTCAAGGAAGTATTTAAAGTGAAGACTTGTATAACTTAAAATTGATAAAAGCACTTGTAATGAGATTTGAGATTATTTCCATTTACTTGAAAGGGTGGAACTCTGAAGCTCCCAATTATATTTTTCCTACAACAGTATACTTTAATGACAGTTGTTACACACTAAACTAATCTAGTACTCTAGTCACAACAATAAGGCAATTTTTTTTCCTTGCTACAGAAAGACAAACTAGAAGAGAGATCACTAATACTGTTTTCTTAAAGATTTGTGACTTGCTAGTTAAAGAAAAACCTGCATTTTTCATCCTCACCCTGTGACCAGTTATTCATCATACTGACTTTCAAAGTTTTCTTAGTTTGAGAGTGTTTCTTCTGTTTTCTCTCTTCCTTGTGATTTCTGGCATGCGTCCTGTACATATGGTCTCTGTTGCCCTTTATAAGAATGCGATCTTGCAACTCAGCTGGCTTAAGCTCCTTACAGGGATTCATTTGTACTGTCAATAGCTTAAAAAAAAATCTTTTCCAGAGTNTTTTTTTTTTTTTTTTTTTTTTGGGGGGGGGGGGGGAATATATGAGAACTGAGTCAAGCAAATGTATGGGTGTGGGACAGATTTTAAAAGGACAATCATCCTTTACTTGGCTAACTCAGAAATACACAGTGATGTAAAACAGCAAGAGCCTGCATGTTTTCCCTTCACTCTGTTTTCAAACCTTTTTAGTCTTAGGTTTAAGTCTTTTAAGATGTTATTTGACCCAGTCACCTGTTGGAATACCTCTGATTTCTGTAATCATTGGTAGAGCGTTTTCTCTAGTCCCCTTTGTCAAGTGATTTCCAGCTCAGTGTTGTCAAATGGTTATTTCTTAGGTATTTCTTGCTTAGTAAATATTCCTGGTTCCCAAGGAAGCAAGTACTGTGCTTTGAGTAGTAGCTAACGCTCTGTCCCAGTATGCTCGCTTACTGAGACTGTCCTCAATGAGTGTAGTCGTACCAAAGCATGGATGTTACGTCTCATTGTACATTTGACTTCCTTGCTGTCCTGGACTCTGTAAGAAGGTAAAAAAATTATCCCTTTTTAGGGGAATGAAACCTGCTGCCTAGCACAGGTCCCCCTGTTCAAACTGTGTATAAATTCCTCAGGTCATCACTTCACTTCAGTGGGGTTATTAACACAAATTTTAGTAGTTGGAGGAATGACCAGATCTAAATGGATGTACATGTGCCTACATGAGAGGAGCAGTTCAAACAATAAGCAGGTGTTGGAGGATGTGATAGCTAGTGAATTGGCTGGCAGAGGTACCTCTAAAATCGTCTCATTTTCAGTGTCTATGTGCAAGTGTTGACTGATGTGTCTCATGCCCAGTCTTCACATTTTTACTTTTTGAAATTGTGCTGTTTTTTGCAGCTAACATACCTTTATTTGAGAAAGCATATCGGGCAATGGCTCTGTCATCGTGTTTAGCCAGAATATTATCTCACTTTGTATAGTAATAGAGAAAATACACACCTTCAGTGAACTGCAGGAGAGAAATGCCTGTAAAGTTGTTAAGGTATTATCGAGGGAACAAAGGTGATATCTGCCTACAGGTAGATAAACAGGCATCAAATCTGAGAGGGTAGAATTGTGAAAGTATTTTAAGTGTATTACTTCAAATAAGAAGATTTTTTGTTTGAAGGGAAATAAAATAGGAGTAATATAATACGAAGTATTCTAGTATGTTTTGATTAACGTTCATCAGAAATAAATGTGTAAATTCATCCTCAGCTTTTCTGAACCAGGTGTTGACCATAATGCATGGGTAAAAGAGACATAAAAATCTTCTTGTAGTTCTTCTAACATACAAGAAACATTCTGCTTTTATGTTAATGGAAATTCTGTTACTTATACTTTTAGAGGTCATTGTGTGAATGTTTGATAACATAAGTGCATAGAGAAGATTACTTATTAAGCATGAAAGTAAATGCCCTGAAAAAGGCTATTAACACTTGTAAAATACTAACATAAAAAGGATAATCTTGAGCTGAGATACTTTAGTATTGCTGAGGAAATTTAAGCTTCTGATTTTTTTGTTTGTTTCATAGTATTTGACTCTTGCTACTCACCAAGTTCTCTTCAAGCCAATCTAGATGTTATGCTTGGTAAATGATCATTTTTTATTTAATATGTACTACCAGTGTCTGACACGTGTCATTGACATGCCCCTATGCTGAGGAGTAGAATGTGGAGAAGAATGATGTAGAAAGCTTATAACAACAGATCAGTTTAGTTTCCATAATTTTTGAGATAGTAATCTTGATACCTGTTTTCTGTAGAGAAAAGTGAGTATCCTGGATGTGTTATGTTCTCCATTTTATGTGGTAACATTAACCTAATATGAGTTGATGAGAAGTAAGGCTGCTTTCAAATAATTCTTGAAGATCGACATAGTGAGGTTAAATGCCCTAGAATAAGTTCGAAATTTTACCTTGAGGTTGAGCATGCTCAGCACCTATTTTTGGCATTTTAAAGCTGTTTAACAACATCAGGAAATGATGTACTGGATGAGTCTCGTGGATTTGTTGCTTTTCTGGGTTAGAAACAGCTGATGTGGGTTATTCATTTCATGTGGTTTTATAAGATCTATCTGAAAATACTTTCTATATTGGAATTTTAATCTCCTGGCATTGCAATATATTAGAAATAAGGCTGTTATTGTTATTCCTCTTAATGTTGTAAGGCTTCTGTACTATCTAAAATTCAATTATGGTATGGCAGTCATACTGCTAAAGAATGTGATCTTCCCAGAATTTTGTAAGTGAAAAATGTATTCATCTTACTAGGCTATTGGGTAGGAAACTTCCACAGAGAAATCAAGCCATACAATCAAGTTGATGTGCTGTATGACAGACTACAGTTATTATTTTCATCTTTTGCTATTTCTATTACTCTTCTCCTGTTAGTGCAAGTAACATCTTATTTATTATCTTAGGGAAGATTTATATCAGTTATGTCTTGTGAGAATGTGAACTGTGGTTAGGACTAGAACATAGAAAGCCTTGTCTGTGTTGAAGGCAGGGAGGAAGCCAGTATGTCTTCATGTCAAATTTAATCTTTTAAAAAACAGTTAAATTAACTCAAGACTCTTTCCTTGGCACTGGGATTCATTCCTGAAAGCCGAATCTTCAAACCCAAGCATTCAAAATTGAGACATGATTAAAAAATCCAAAGCAACTTTCATTCCCTGGGTGTATGCTGTACCTTTGGTTTGGGTTTTTCATACATGAGTCTGTTGTGCAACATGTATTCAGTAAAAAGTGCTTTATAAACATAAAGTATGCACATTTCTTTGTAACACTTGATTTCTCAAGTAATTGCCAACACCGCTGCAATAAGCCCTGTTTTTAATGAGTTTTCAGTTACCTGCCCTGATGTGTCTTTGAATGTCAAATACAGATTCAGATTCTAAGGTTTGTAGAATATAATTAAATTTTTGTAAAAATAAATATGCTCAATATGTGCAAATGCTCCAAAACAGGAACATGAATCATATGTCTTCCATTATAGAGCACATTCTTCCCAAGCTCATCCATACTGCTTGCACGTATCTTCTTGTCTTTTTTGAAAGACATCACCAATAATGCAGAATCCTTTTCCCTTAAGGTACTAACCAGTTCCCTTTAAGAATTCCTGAAAAAAATATCTTGAACTTGTTCTAAAGACCCGAAACCACTAGTTGTGTTCATCCGAGGAAGATCTCTATGGAATGAGAAAAAACGCAAAAGTGTAGGAAGACAGAGAAGTGCTACAAGGCCAGTTTGTTTCAATTACTCCACATAATCGGAAGGAGACAGTTTGTACGGAGAGATAATGTTTTTTATTGTACTAACTGTGATGAACTTTCATATCGCTTGTTTTAGTAAAGGGCATTACTTCTCCATGCAAACCCTGTCTTGCTTTTAATCAGCTTTACTAGTAACAACATGAAATGATTGTGTGTTTATTTAGCCAGACCAGACATTCCTAACCGAATTGGATCTTATGTTTAGATTTATGTTAACAAAGACCTAGAGGGCACAGATTAAAATTATATTGATAGAGTTGGTGTTTCAGTGCGTGCTATTCTTTTTTAAATTTTTGTACGTGTCACGTGTATAGCTAGCATTAGTTCAGTTTGACTGCTGCGTGCATGTAAAACAAGAGGAAACTTCTGCTCAAGCTCCCTTTTTTACAATAACACCTCTACCCCCGTTTACCAGCCTAATCCCTTAGCCACAGTTACCCCACTGTTTCTCTTCTCACTTATGTATAGTAGGCAAACACTGCTAGGATCTTGGGAATTTGCAGGATATACCATGTACCACAGAGGGATAGGATCATGGGTTACCTGAGAGTGCCAGTTATCTTAGGGCTATCTTCAAGGAACAGTACTTCCACTGCGATGCACTTCACACGTGAAAATATGAAAATTTTTTGGTGCTTCAAAATACTGGCTGATGGGCTGCCGAAGAGGAAAGGACCAAGGTTGGATTTAGCACAACTGATGATGGTTTTAGGTCTGCGTATCCACATTGCATCTTTGCTACCAATGATGTATATGCCAGTTGTTGGTCCTAGGAATGAAGGCACTGTACATGTGCCAGAAAACCAGCTGCTTGAGGACCTGTCAGGTGAGGCAGGTGTAAGTTATGCTCTAGTCCGTAATGTCAGCCTTGGTTTCACCAATAGAAGTCAGTACTTTAAGTCAGTAAGTGGTGTGCTCGAGCATGCACCACAAACCTGCAGGTATGATACAAGAAAAATTTGGACCTATAAAGAACTCTCCCGTGTATTCAATTGCGGATGTAGACGCACCCTTAGATGCTAGTCCTCACAATGGTGAAATGGCAGTCGTCTTTGCAAAGAAGAATACTTATTTTATATAGAACAGAACAATATAAAAATTCAAAAATAATTATAAATAATTGTAAATTATTTTTTGAATGACAGCTCTCTTAGTTAATCAGGCACAAAAAGACTATTGCAAGTGTCTTGCTTATTGTTCATGATCCTAACTGCCCATTGCTGTTTGAAATAGAAAATACCATCAGAACCTTCCAGTGTTTGTAATGTTAGATAGATATTTGTTTGTAAATAAATTGTTTTCTTCCCAGTTTGTTCTAGTACATGGCAAGTGTGATTTAATAAGTACAGAAAGTTACAAAGATGCATCCCTGTTCTCATGTAATGAGAACAACATACTTAGCATTGTGATTTAGGTATCCTCTTAAAGAAAAGAAGTAATTAAAATGAGACTAATTATATACAAGACAAATACAGTACCTAATCCACTAAGCCTTCTGTTGGGCTTTTTGTTTAGATAGTGCACAAAACCAGCCCATCCTTGAGACAGTAACCTTAGTCGTAAATGACATCAGATGTCACAGCCTCTTGAGTTGCATTGTGCGGTGTGCGTGACTGAATCCCTAAAAGGGATGTGCTAAGCTCCAAAAGGCAAATCTTAACTTCTTAACAACTGGTTTTACACAAGAAAGATATAACAATAATTGTAACTTTTCTGTTGGTGGAGTTGGCTTTTTGTTTGGGTTTTTTGTTGCTTTTTGGTTTGGTTTTATTGACACCGCTTTTTATTCCCAGGAAAAGAAGGAGAAGAGAGAGCAGCTTGAGAAGAAGCAAAAGAAGTTGCAGGCTGTCCATGGGGATCAAGCACCTTCTCCTTGGAGTCCACCTGGCAAAGTCACGTATTCAGGGAATTTCTGAGCAGCCTGTTGCCTTCTATGAGACGAGATGATCCACAAACTTCTGACAATGGCTAGTCATTATTTCAATAACAGCTGATTTTCACTGAATCCATAATAGATGTTGCATCCTTTCCTTTTGGTGTATTTTCTCTCTGGAGTTTAAATAGATCAGTTGTGCCTTTCCACTTCTTTAGAAAATGTACTAATTTTTGTAATTCCACATTTTAATTAGTTTTGCTAAATCCCATGTTACTTCATTCCATTTTGGTGAAAGTGTATATTCAGGATACAAAAGGCTGGACTTTGGCATTTTTTTCATCCAGTAAAAGTAGCACAATGATTATTTTTAAGTTACTAGGCCACACTGCTGGGGGGGTTAAGTCTGAAAGAAATGCTTTGTGAAGGGGCTGGATGATGGGCAAGGAGATGTTGCCTCTGATCTGGTGATTGAAAGAAGACAAAAGGCTAAGCAGTAAGGTAGGGGGACATCATTTTCATACATGAAGACACAAGCTACAGAGAACATAGTATAATTCTTAGATTATGTTACATTATGAAATAAAAAAACAGCTTTTAAATTAAAACTGCATCAAACAGAAACAGGATTTTATGGGGCCAAAACCAGTCAGCGATGTGATAGTACAAAAGAATTAAACTGGAATCCGTATAATGTAAAATGATCCAGGACTAAAGCAGACTGTAGCTCTTAATTCGTATCAGCTCTTCATATACATTCCATAGATTTCCTGCTTACTACAGGAAACAGCAGTTTTAGAGGCATGTTTTGCAGTTTGCACAAAATCTTACATAAAAACTGCAAGAGCAGAACAGTGGTACTCTTATAAGGCAACCTTAGACACTGAAAATTATTTTTTTGGAACTTAATTTAGAGGCTTCTGTGGTTGTTTTTACATGATCAAGTAAATCCTTCCCAAACACGTTTTCATCATTGCTAATGAGCTAGTTGCTGTAGTAAATTATTAAAATTTCTTCTGGGTTTTCTGTGGCTATTTGCCTCACTATTTTGGAAACAATGGCAAGACCACATATCTTCAGAGATCTTCAGATCTCTTGTTTGCCTACTGTCTAAACTCAAGCTGTTACTTATGTTTGCATTCTCTTATTTGAACTTTAATAATCACTCTAGATCAGATTTGTTCCTCAAGTGTATACTCTTAAAAAAAAAGAAACAAAAACTTCACCACCCACCAAGAAGTAAAAAACCCTAGTCTTTAAATTATAGATGTATTTTCTCAAATGAGAATCTTGCTCCTGTTTAGACTGACAGCATCCATGGGAAGTCAAAGGAGCATTTGAGAAGTAGTCTTGCCTTTTTCACTCGAGTCCTGTGCTGTTCATAAATCACTGAGATACTCATTAATTCTGCATTTCTTGTAACACTGGGGCATCTCCTCAGAAAAGAAAAACCACAAGACCGGCAACCAGATGAATTTCTTTCGTTTCCTGATGTTTCTTGGTTGTTTTTTTACATTTTAGTGAGAGCCATTGAGGATTTAGAGACCTCTGTTTTGGCCATGACTCACTCTGTTCCCAGAATGCTGCACAGGTATTGCCGGTATGTATGTAAAATTGAAATCAGAAGGATAGCTGTTCTGTCTCACTGCTGAATATGGTCCTGTTCATTACTGGTAGTATGAAATCTGGTTCTGTGAATTCAGAATTCAGACCTTATGAAAGTTTATGACAGGCAGAAGTGGGTGCTAGAACGCAAAAAGATAAGATGTATTTGTTAGAACAGTAGGTAGTTGTATAATTATCACAATTAACCTAATTTCTATCAATAAACAAGTGTAGAAGAAAGCTTGTAAGATATACACTATTTCTGTTGCTTATGATCTCTTGAGAGTGTCAAGAAGTATTTGCTAATCTTGAGAGTAATTATGAGGTTTCACTAGCAGTTGCGCTGGATTTGTGTACAGCCAAATCATCTGACAGATCAGATTGGATCCATTGTAAGGAGCGGTTGCAGATTTGATAGTTTCTTCTAGATTATGAAGTGCATTTATTGTAGGATCAGGCTTGAGTATATTGCCTGGTATTTTGCGCTCCATGTCTCGACTCCCAGTTGCCTTGCATGACTCTTGCTCATGGTAGCCCTGCTGTGTCTTGGGATTTTTGAGCAGGTCCTGCCTCTTGCTTCTAGTTCTGCCTCAAAAGACAATAGTACTAGACCTG
Organism: Himantopus leucocephalus; assembly: GCA_003993805.1. Lineage (NCBI taxonomy): Eukaryota > Metazoa > Chordata > Aves > Charadriiformes > Recurvirostridae > Himantopus > Himantopus leucocephalus. The sequence goes on along the minus strand of RSEF01000004.1, from coordinate 23,802,346 downwards.
GCTTTTATTCTTTAATTTGTTTCTAGCCTTCTGTCACTGGGCTGCTCACCCAGAAATGTTGTGGCTGGAACAGTTTTTGTTCCAGTAAGGACCTTATAGAGAAGCTAGGGACCTTTATGACACCCATCCTTTGATTATACGCAGTCTGCAGGTAATGCACACTTGATGTCTTCCAGTGGGCCTTAACGACAGTAGTGACCTTTTTGCCCCTTCTCTGAGACTCAATTTGTGCAAAGAGTCATCACTCAAATGCTGAAATTCCGGATAGGGCAGCATTCATACAGGTTCGTGCTAAGCTCGCTGTTTTTCATTTGGGTGGAGGAAGACATTGGTCAAGAAGGGGAAAGGGCAGGGGGGAGGGGGTGGAGTGCTGGCTGGAGCTTTCAGAAGCACCCTGCAGCCTGCAGTCTGCTCTTGCAGGGCCACAGGAGCCTGGCTGTGTTCCCAGGGCCACTGGTGGTTTTTCTTGTAGTTTTCAGTCGTACTTGCGCTGAGCTTCCTGCGCTGCACTGTTGCGGTACATTGCAATACCACGGAAGTTTCCAATTAGGGAATCCTGCAACTTAGACTGTTTGGAGAGATCCAGCAAATGCAGATTGTTACCTGGCTTAAGCCAGGCTGTAGCACAGATATTGCAGACAAGCGAATACAGGGCTTTCATAAACTCTGGGTCTGGCTCTGGCTGTTACCTCATGGCAAGTCAGGCATTTTTTCCAGCAGCAGTGGTATCACAATGCCAGCATTGGCATCCAAAGAGAAAGCAGAATCCGGTGCCCACAGAAACTTTCAAGAAGTTGAGAAGAGCGGCTTCAGCGGGCAGGGTGGGGTAAAATGACAGATACCAGCAGGAGAGAGGCAACAGGATTACAGCACAGGCAGAGTGCCACAGGCCTGCCAACACAAAATTAACCCACCAAAATTTTGTGGGGAAACATAATGGAATGAATTCAAGCGTTCAGGCTGGAGCGGTGATGTGCATCAGCTGTCTGCTAGGCTTCTAGCACTTGGAGCCTTGAATTCAGGTTTAGTATATCAAGAGACTATAGCTATAATATCATGGGAAGGTGAAATATGTAGCAGACAGCAGAGTTTGCTGTGCAGCTGTTATGATCAGATCAGGCGGGTCTGAGGCAAAGCATCCAGCCTGGGTGAAACAAATCGTCTGGATCTGTATTTTTGCAGTCTCCAACTCAAGCAAGTAAGGCAGGTCCCTGCGCTGACAGGCTTATAGTTGGGGGATGCAGATGAAAAGGATGGTAGAGGTAGTGGCAGTGCTGGAAAAGGGTTTGTCATGTGCCGGTGCCTAAACTGGGTACTGCATCCTTACTCGCTTTAAGCCTTCACATGATGGGATAGGAAATTTTTGACCAGATTGAAGTGGGAAGATGTTGTTGACATCTTTCAGAGGAGTGATATACCCAACACTCACATAAATTCACAACTCTTCAATTAGAAAAAGATGCTGAAGATCTATAGACATGAAAAACCAGTTGCTACAACTGCATGTTTAACTTTTATAATTCAATTTTAAGAGCTTTGCCTAATTTTACATTGTAAAAAGTTGGACATGTAACAGCATGATGCAAATGTTGTAGAAAAAATCGAGCTGAGAAATATGAATGTATGTACATTAATTTATAAAAATGTACATGTATCTGTAAATCCTGTTAGTATCTTTATTGATGACAGAGGGAAAATATTTTGGTACTTAATAAAGTATATTTTAGTATAATGTCCTCAATGTTTTCATCAGATCCTGGGATACAGATCTATCTTTAAAGCTTTTAATGCATGTAAATGAACTAGACAGTGTCGCTAAGCACAGGCTATTCTTTCATCATTGTTAATATGACAAATAGACAGGGAACTGTATCCCACTGAAGTCAGAGCTTCTGGCACTACAGCTCAGTTTTGCTTGCTGCCACACGAATGCAAATAAACACTCAAGGAACACAGGGGTTTCCAAGTAATGACCTGGAGGATGATCAGTATCACTCATTTTTTCAACAGTATTTTTTGCAGTCATTAAGTTGTTGCATTAGTGCACTAAAGGGACAGGTTGATGACCCAATTAAACAAACTTAAAAAATTTGTGCTACATACAGACCTGCCAAAAACTGAAGCACTGATCCACCCGGTGCTGTCCAGCCACTATGTAGGCACACGACAAAATGCCTCACGCCTCTTGCTCGGGAACTGTCCCTTTGCAGAGGGAAAATTATATAAATCAACTAAACAAGGAGACAGGATTATATTAAGGATGAATAATTTTCTATTCCAATTCTCTCATTCTGGGTAAGAAAGATCGTGCACTGTCCTCTGTCCTATCTTCTTTTTCTTTCATATTCACAAAATATAAGGCCATTAGATCATCTTACCTGCTGTGTATGTCACGGACTGCTATGTTTCACTCAGTTAATTGTGTGTTGAACTGAGTCACTTGAGTCTGACTAACAGGGATGAACTAGTTTGGGTTGTGAATGCTGATGGCAGCCTTGGTGGCAAGTCAAGAGCTGGGCTTGCTCCAGTATGTCCGTATCTTTCTTGCACTGGGAAGCCCAAAACTGAACACGGTGCTCCAGATGCACTATCGCACCCAGACGCAATCTCACACATGCCAAATTGAGGGGAACAGTCCCTTCCATCAACCTGCTGAATACACTCTCGCTGATAGAACCCACAATGCTGTCGGCATTCTTTGCTGTAAGAGCCCATGGCTGACTTATGTTCTGCTTCTTGTCCTCTGGCACCCCTAGGTCCTTTCCTGCAAAGCTCCTTTCTAGCCTGCTGGGGCTCAGCCTGTGCTGTTGAGTGGGGTTATTTGGCCCTAGATGCAGGACTTACTCTGCCTTTGTTGAACATAAAGGTTCCCATCAGCCCACTTCTGCTTCCTCAGAAACACCCATGCCTGAGGGCAGACCTCACCAGTAAAAAACAAAACAAAACAAAACAAGACACAAAAAGGCAAAAAAGGCATAAAATACCTCAGCCTTTTCCACGTCCTGTGTCACTGAGTCACCTGCCTCCCTGAGCCACAGGACCACGATTTTCTTTCACTGCCAATGTCCTTAAGAAGCCCCTCTTGTTGCCCTTCAAATCCGGTATGAGCTTTAACACCTGCTGAGCTTTGGCTTTACTGAATCCTTCCATGCTCACTCAAGTAATGTCTCTATATTGCTCCTGGGTGGCAAGTACTCTCCACCATCTGTGTGCTTGCTCACTGTCTGAACACAGGCAGGAGAGCCCTATTCATGCACACTGCCCACCTGCCACATTTGCTCGACTACCCACATGTCAGAATGGACTGTTCTTGTGCTCTGACGAGGATGTTCTTGAAAGTCAACCAACTCTCCTGGGTCCCTTTGCTCTCCAGGGCAGTCTCCTGTGGCATCCTGTCAAACACATCCCTGAACAAGCCATCATCTTCTCTCCTGAAGGCCAAGGTTGTGGTTCTACTATTTATCTTGCTGCTTCTTACAGGAGTGAAAGCTTCACAATCTCAGGTCGTGGCAGCCATCAGCTTTCACAACTCAGACTAGTTCAGCCCTGCAACCGTACAATAACTGAGCTCAATTCCCAACTACCTCCTAGATCATCAACACTTCCACCTTCAGATTTCTACTGAACTGTTGGCTTTTAAAAAAAAAATTTCTAAAATGTTAATAACATTTATTGGCTAGATTTTCCGCTAATGGATAATAAAGTAATTGCAAAACTCTTACCTCGTTATTTCAGCCTGGGGCATGGACAAGTCTGCTTATATTAGCAGACTGCATTCAGGCAGTTCAGCTGTGTTTTCAACATTGCACATCATTTTATCACCTACACTCAAAACAGAAGAAAAGTGCTAATAAAGGCCCTTGCTATTGCAAGGCATTTTTCTTTTTTACTACTGTTTCATTTATGAGTAGTCTTTTTCTGTGATGCTTTTATCTCTGGGTGGATTCAGACTAGAACAGCTGAAAGTTTTTTCATTAAATCTTCATTTAAAGAAGTGAGAAGTCCCGTTATAGGTTAGTCATTTTTGATGAATAGAAATATAAAATGAATACATATTCATTTTCATGAATATAAACTGGGATGTCCAGTCCTTGGTGATAACAAATGATAGGAGGATAACATTGTTTTCAAGCATCATTAACTCTCAACAAGTCAAGTAGGATGTTCCACCATTTAACTGTTTTAGTGCCAAGGTGTAACATAGATATTAACAGTAATACCCTGGTTAACTGATATTTTCCTTTGCACCTTTTAACATGGTGTAATACGCTGGGGACCCATCCCCATGTGCTGCCTTCTAACAAAGTAATTAAGGAAAAACAACAGGAAAAAAAAAATTAGAGGAAGGGAAAAAACTCAAGTTGTCCTCAATCTTTTTCACTTTCTTGAAGAAGCATCTGCAGAATCATGGACAATAAATGACATTTTGGGAAAAAAAAATCTTAGCTACCCTGAATTCCTATATTCTTCTTAACACTTCTAATATTGAAATATAATGAGGATGTGCAGAGGTGTTTTAGCACCTACTCTAACAGGCTGGTCCTGAAACCCTGCAGGTGGGCACAATAACTGCTGCCATCCTGAAAGGCTTCCGTGAGACCTGGGGATGGCAAGTTCTGCTCCCTGACACGGGCAGGATGCTATCCACTCCTCCCTGCCCGTACCAGAAATGTCTTTTCACTGACAGCAAAATATGCGCAGTGGTTAACTCAGCCAATAACTAACCACTGCAGGTAACTTTCTGAACTTCCCAGATTTGACTTTTGTCTAAGTAGACCCTTGTTGATACGCTTTTTATTGCTTGGATCGTCTCTCACTGAAGGAGAATTTTGTCCTTGACTGAAACAGGAGCAGGAAAGATTTATATTGCAAAAGGTCAGGGAGCAAAATGAAGACATTCAGGCTTTTAGTTAAATGGTTTTTGGCTGTCATGGTGAAAGAGAGGGTACCAGGGAGAAAATAAAAGCGATCAGTACTGTTGTTATTAAATTTATCATTTGTAGAAACATTAGTGGTTATAAACATGGTGCTGGATATTGCACAAGCAAACAAAAAGCCGACTTGCTGCAGAAGGCTCCCCATCCCAGAAAACACGTAATAGAGATTTAGTCAAAAGCACAAGGAGAATGAGGATGGTCTTGGGAAGACAGCAGCAGTTTCAGACCAGCAGCCATGGCACAGTTTTATCACCAGCTCATGGCAGTTCGATTTCACAGCCCACCAGCTACTGCCCTTGCTTGCTATCTTGCCTTCAGCAGGCAGAGCCAATGTGCTCATTTGCCCCTTGACTCTTCTGCTGACTATGTTTTCAAGCATACTCTGGTTTCCTTTCTTCTGATGTACCAAATTTCCTGTCTTTCCTGCTTAAGATACCAAATAATTCTGCCCATTCTTGGTGTCATACAGCACCTCCAAAGGAGATCAATCTACTCAAAGAATGAATCTGCCATCAGTATTGCTGTACAACTTAGAGTATTAGTATAGCATTAAACCCTAACATCAGCTTGTTACTTATTTTGCCTTAAACGGATGGTAGTGCATCAAACTGTTAAAATTCACTGCAGCAAAAATGACATTTTGCTTAAAATTTCTGTTCCTCATGAGAATCAACAAAATGTAGGAACACTGCATTAGCGAAATGCTCTTTGCAAAGGACTACACATTTGTAACCTATCCAAAGCAAGGGCTCATGATATTCAGCCCTGATTTTCAAGGGCAAACTACGTTTTTTGGCTTACCAAGTATCACTAGAAAGACAGGTTATGTGCAAATAATATCAGGGCAATGATAGGTGGAATCAGCAGAATTAATAGCTCAAGGCTCAATGTAGCGAGTGCACGTTAAGTGTTTCACAAAGCCTGTCTACTGATTTGCAAGTCAAATATCCTTTACACTATTCTCTTTATGATTCACCTTTTCTTGTGCAGATATTTGTTTTAAATAATAATGTGCACTGGTTAAAGCAGTCATAAGAGAAAGAGCAGGGAGAGTTTTACCTGTATATGCAATCCTTGCTGTCAGTCTGTAAACTACATGTAGAAGTCAAATCATAAAATGGGCATGGATGCAAAACAGAAGTTGCTAAAAAGAATGTAACTGGCAAGACTGTACGACTTGAAATTATTGCCACGAGGTAGGGACACGGTGTGCCAGCCTACAGCCCTGGCTCAGAGCCTCTGCATCGGATGCCACCGGACCTGAATTTCTGCACAGCTGTGCCATTGGGTTCGTATAGAGGTGTCCCAAGGGGCCATGCCACAGAGCTGCGATGACATCCCGAGCTCGTGGACTCTGTCCCTACTGATGGGGTAAAACAGAGCAAGGACAAGACTTGTGGGGTTTTGTACAGGTTTCACTCTTTGTTATAGGCTGAATGTCTCTTTTCCAACCTGCCAGTTTGGGAAAATGCCTCTGAACAAGCTTCTGCCCACATGTGCCAGAACAGGATTTACTGTGGGCAGGATGTATTATAGTCATGGCTGGCAAGACTCTGTTTTCATCAATTTAAACATTTATTCCTTAAAAAAATGGATAATCTGTTGCCACAGTAAAACATGGGCAATAAGTGAGTCTCATATTTAGCAAAACAGGCAGCCAAGAATTAGCACACACGTCTTCGTTGCTCTTGTATGAGACCTAGATTGCCCTTTCATACTAGTAAGAATACTTAAGGGAGAAAGCAAGGATTGTTGTTATGGCCACACGTAAAATCCTAGCAGCTCGAGGACAGATCCATCCTGCCTTATGAATCCCAAACCCCAGCTCTGTAAAACAAAGAAGGATTTTCAGGTGTTAGACATCTCAACTTCTCAGAGATTTCACTTGTATAAATGTCCAACCATTCCTGGAATAAATTAGAGCACTTACTATTCATGAGTGATGTGTTACATTTGATGCACAAGGTATCATAAAAGAGAGCCTCCCAATCATAGAATCATAGAACGGCTTAGGTTGGAAGGGACCTTAAAGATCATCTAGTTCCAACTCCCCTGCCACGGGCAGGGATGTCAGGGATGTCCCATGGGAACTGGTTAGAGCTGTTACCTCCCGCGTTAGACAAATCTAGTTTCTCAACCCTGAGCCACGACCAAATCAAAGGTCAGAAACCATGACTTCTTAATTCCCAAACCTGCAATGCCTCCTGCAGATGTTGCTGTTTTTCTTACAAGACTTAACTCTGCAAAGATCATCATAAAGGCTTCACGTTCTGCCCGATTAATTTCCTGTATCATTCCCCCTGCCCATCACACACAGTCTTTGATCACTGAGGAGAATGGGAACTTGTATTTCAGATAATTATACTGTGAGGTGTTGAAGAGCTGCGTAAAGACATCGAACAAAGCTCACCAACCACATCAGTGTGACCTGAAAGATCCTCTAAGCCCCAAATTTTCAAAGTGTTTTCAGTAGCCAGTGTGGCCCATCTCTAGGATAAAATTCAAACTTAGCATGCTGCAGATTCATCAGGCTCGCCGAGGTGACACTAACAGTATCATGCTCTACTGTGGCTCACAAGATCAGTTCATGGGAATTTCCATGAAAAATGAGTGCTGGAGATAATCCTTAAACAGGGCAAGTAGAGAAAACATGAAATTATTCATTTCATTGGGCTGTGACCAGTGTGACTGACTAGACAGAGGCATACTGAGACTTGAGGGGAAAGCTAAGGAATCTAAAGTACCTGGATGTAACCAGAGGAGACTGTCAAACCATCATACAGTTTGAGTTAAATATGTATTAGAAGGTTTTTGGGAAACAGGCAACCAGCTACAGACCAAAAGTCATAGGCTGCATTTCCCCTCCATCTAAAGACATGAGAACATACTGCTTTTTAAAGACGGTGATTCATGAAGCCGGCGATCCCCTACCATGCTCGTTGCAGCATGGATGTCAGGGCGCCTCCCGTGACCGGCACCCGACCGCCTCCAGAGCTGCACACCAGCAAAAGCTCTAGCAAAAAAAAAAGTTACATTTGCACATTTTCTATAGGGTTTAAGTTCCAGATGAAGCAGAAATTTTGGGCCGCCTGCTTTTGCACTTTGGGCTGCTGGATGCCCTGCCGCCACCGTGCCGCCAGCCTTGCTCCCGCCTGCCCCCTGCCACCTGTGTCACCCCACTCCCACCCCCTATAGCACTCTCCTCTCTCCATGAGGCCACCGGCATTTTGCCCCAGACACACCATCCCTGCACCGGCTCGCGAGCGGCACGCACCCTGCCTGCCGGGGCGCCATAAAAGCATTCATTATACATTTATAACTACCCCCCGCTGCCTCACGGAGCCGACAGCACACAGCTGCCGGCACGGCAGGACCTCAGGGACGGGCATGGAGCAAACAAGATGGCAGTGGGAAGAGGCAGCTGGGAGCCCGGCAGAGCCTGCCGCAAGCAGAGAGGCTTTCTGCTGGTAAGCATTGCTTCTGCTCAATTGCTTTTTTTCCTGACTCTCACCGGAAATGTTTGAGCATTTCTTGTGGCCACTGACCCCAACAAAACGGGTTTTTTTTTTGTCTGGCTNTAAAAAAAAAAAAAAAAAACAAAACCCCAAAAAACTACACTACACTTTATTTAATTTCTGATACGCTATTCAGGCTTTCGGCCTCTCCTGGGAAATATGATTATGGTAAATATTTCACTTGTATTGCATGTGGTCCATTACACAAAACCTTGCGTGACCAGAGACCCAGGCTGACGGGGCAGACGGGGTCGGCAGCTTTCCCTGGCGACTGCTCGAACAGGGCTAAGTGCTACTGCCGGCTGCTGCTCAGCCGGCGAGGAACAAAGCACTTTGGGCAGCTCAGTAAATCCGAATCCTGCATTCAATTATGGATGGGGAACGTCTGTTTTGACTGAAACTCTCGAAATAGCTTAGTTTCCTTACTTCTAAGAGGGAGAGCTTTGGAAATGTGTATTTCTGAATTATTCTTAATTGCCATACAACCTGGAATAAATGCTGCTGCCCTCCCTTCACTGCCCGTCGGAGGCTGATTTTTAGCTGAGATTCACCTTGCGAGCTAATGAGGGAGGCTGCATTAAATGACAGTAGCAAGGACGGGCTATGGATGGTCCATTACCACCCCCACTGGAGAGCAGCTGGGAGGGATCCCACTCAGCCGTGCCCGGACCTGGGGTGCGGAGAATCACTCTTTGCCCTCAAAGTCTCCTTATGCCGGTGTGATCCCACAGGGCCCCCCTGCTCACTCCTGTTCGGCACTCGGGCTTGACATTTGTAATGTGCAAAACAGTTAGCATCAATGTTTTACTAAAGAAGGGTTGATACAGCGAGACCTTGGAAACCTAAACACGGCTGCACGCGTGTATCTGCTAATGAGTCTGGGTAGGGCACCAGGAACTGCTTATTTTTCTTCCTTCATGCTTTATATTGATTCATTGGGAAAAAAAAAAAAAAGGTGTTGCTGTAGTCTTAGAGCAAAAAAAAACCCCTTCAATTAAAACAACAGGGAAACTAGAGACTGATGTTTTATTACTATACTGAAAATATTCTTGATGTGCGTACAAAATGTTGACTCCTGCATGTAACAGGATTGTGATATAGTATAACTATCTTGTAGTATATCTATATAACCTTGTATTGATGTGACCCGTATACTACACTTGCTAAACTGCTAGCAAACACAAAGCTGGTTGAAACTGCTTCTCTAAGTGGGGGTGGGGGGGGGGTGTGCATCACGCAAGCCTATATGTGATTTACAATGCCACATTTGGGAAGTCTAAAGCTGAATTCAGTGCCCTGAAAGAGCCGGCACACTGGTGCTCAGCATCAACCCGGTGATTCCCCCTGGCCAAGCTTAAAGGTGCTCATCCAGCTGCCTGGTCTCTGCGGGACACTTACACCCTGGCAACAGCACAAATAGGGAGATAAATGAGATTACCAAGACATGCTTTATAGGGTCATTTGCATTCCAGTAGTAGTTGCAGGATTCATACATGTAAACAAGGGACAGGAACCTGGGGAGGAGGATGTTCCTAGAAAGCTTATTAAGATGATGGGGAACAGCTGCGGCAGTTCCCTGAGCAGTATCCCAGCTGTGGGAATTGAGGAATAACAGGAACTTCTCAGCTGTATGTTCAGGTATAGTCTAACTCCCGAGTTTCACTCTTCATGCTGGGAGATTTGTGGTGTGGATCCTGATCACTCCTGACCTGCCTGTTCCTGGGCTGCCTTCATCTGGGTTTTCCTTGCGGGCTTGGGGCACAGGTATGTTGCTTGATGTGAGTGGTATGGGACTCCAGGAACAGGAGGAAATCTGGGTGGGTGATGTCCAGGCAACACGGATGATGCCAGTGCCACATACAGAGGATGAGAAATAGAGGCTGATGGCAGAGGCCATTGAGGAGTGGGACAGGCAGCACCAGTGAAAAGGATGGAGTGGAAGTCCTAAGTCCTTTCTATTCGTTCCCACCTATATTCTTTTCTGCTAGACACTTCTGCCAGCATTAGGGCTGTATGTTTGGTGGTTGTAATTAGCAATAGCCTTGTATTTCTACATGGCTTTCCCTGATGGCGAATGCATGTTTATCTATTATTGCAGAAAGGCAAGGAGTCTAGGATTCCTGTGGTGCTGCCCCTGAATACACGTTATTATTATTCAGTCAGTGCACTTCCAGTGTGATTCCTATATTTCAAAAAGGAAGCAGATAGATGGGAAGGGGACAGAAAATCCATGGTAAAAAGCTGGGAAGTGCTAGGAAGGAAATATGGTGAAGTAAAGCTCACAGTGAGCCTTGCCAGAGGGAGTACTTGCCATGAAAATACACAAATTAAAAAGGAAAATAAATACAGCAACAAAGGAAGCTTTAATTAAATGAAAGTACAGAAAAAGTAAGAGAAAAGCTGAATTCCAGTACCTAAACAAAAGCATGAAGAGAAGATTAAGATAAAAATGTTTGTATAATTAAAAAGGTGGGTGACAGAAAATGGATTAAATGTGGCTAAGAGAAGATTGGTTGGAGCTATCCACTCAACAACAAAAAGCCTGGGGGAAAACTTGGCTTGCCTGGGCTTGCTGGAGAAGCTATAGATAGTGGCTCTGAATGTTTATGTCTTTTCTCCAAAAATAGTGTTATTGTAAGATTATTTCTGCTAATCATACGACATTCCGTAATCTCTCTTTGCTACACACGGTACAGCAACCGTGATGATATCAGACGGTCGTGATTCGATTGTGATGTTGAAACATTCTCAAATGTGTGGTTCTTTGTGTAACTGCAAGCTCAGAATATCTGTAGTGAAATAGTCTCGTGGCAAAAGCAGTTCAAACTGCTAAAAGCATGCTTTAAAATTCAAGCTAGTACTTAGCACTGTTAAATTACAGCACAGCACCCTGGAAACTGGCACTGCCACTTGAAAGTAGGATTCCCACTTGCTGAAGTGTTGTTTAATAGAAAGCTTTAAAACCGGAAAGGTTAGAAAATCTTCACAGCCAGGGAAAGTTGTGTGCATCTGTGTAAAGTATTTGGTAAAACATGGCCCAAGAGACAGTGTTTTCTTCTGAAGTGATTTTTTTACTCCAACGGGTAACTTACCAAGCAGGGGGATCCTGTGAGGAAATGGGAAATCTCGGGATCTTTCCTGGAGATGTGTCCTGGGTCTCAGTTCCAAAATGGACCTGGTCACTGAGGGATGATTTCAGGCCACGTCAGTGAAAAGGACTGAGCAGAGCCCTGTGGAGACTAACATCTATGATAGTCACTCCTTCGCCCTTTAGCGCTTCAAAGCAACTCAGAAGCTGCACACTAATCTTTAAATGTTTAATTGCATCAGTCACCATTGCATGGGCAGTTTTCTCTGTGCAGTTCATGCGCATGGTGTTGCCACACGAAGACGCTTTGGCAGGGGATGTGATGCCTGGTAGACATTGGGATCCACGCTGAGAAAGTTGCTCTTGTCCAGGTGCCCCTCTCCATCCCGCCCCACATGTTATTGGAGCTATTCAGTGGCAAAAAGTGAGCAGTGGAAACCAGCAAGTCTCAGTGCCCCTTAGCACACCCCTTTCTGACATTAAATGTGTCAATTTAGGCAATGCTTTTCATGTGGAGCAGTTGAAGAAAATTATCTGCCAGTCTTGGCCAGCATCTTCAAGTTAGCTAAATTCATGTCATTCTCAACTTTGCCATCATCTTCACTGTCACCCTACTGTCTCCAGCTGATCACAGTTACACACGGATCTCTGGTCCTGATGCTCAGCATAAAATAACATGTATCTGTTTGAATATGGCTGCAGAACAGCTTCTTAATGCTTGCATTATCTATGTTAAAGCAGCAGGAAACTAAATTAATACAAATATCAATTCTCAATGCAGCGCAGGTGGATACGTGATGTCGCTGTCCAAGGGCACAAAGGGACACTTCTGACATCTTCCTACTTGTTATGCTTGTTGTCCTGTTGAAATACAAAGGCACCAGTAATGTGCAAGTAAAATACTAAAGGTATTTTGAATCTGGGCGAGCTGGAGGTAATGAATATACAAGGTCATAGGAGAGCCCTGGGTGCCTGACTTGTCTGTGTTCCTCTGTTCCTGTTAAGCTGTAGAAAGATGCCTAAAAATAGCAACAAAGCTATGAAAAGATCTACTTTTTAAAAGCTGTTTTAGGGAAATATGGTCATCAAGAAGAAATTTCAAACAGCTAAGTTCCAACATGTATTATATTCTTTTAAATAAAATACAAATTATTTACAACACCATTCTGAATGTTTGATTATGGCTCTCCAGTAGAGGAAAAAAAATGTAAATGGTCCTTTTAAAACAAATAACCAAGTACGGGAACACGTGCAGTTACAAAACCACAATTCCTACACATGTAAAAGCGCAGGCAAAGGATGCTCAGGTTAGCTTCACTAGTCAATGTTTGGTGTTGTTTAGCTGCCATCTTTTCATTCTTAGATGTCTTCTTTAAAGTAACAGTGGTACTTCATTCTACTTAGTGTCACATGAACTTCAAAACATACATGTTTGTAGCCATTTCTAGCTAAAATAATCAGTAGTTGTCACCTGAATGACCTAATAGGAGAAAACCAAGAAGCTAGAATAGGAAAAAAAACCCAAGAATCTAGTAATCTGGACCACTCAGGTGTATCCAGGTGTCTTATTCATTTGTGTGATCATTCCTACCAGAAAATCCTGCCAGGACACGCACATTACAAAAATGCAAGAGGGATAATTGTGTCCAATTTTCTGATAGAGAAGATCTGCCCAAGTATTTCTATACCGTGTAACCACATAATTGAATTCCTGGTTAAATTTAATCGTTAAGAGATCAGGAACAGGAATTTTGTCCAAACACGTCTATTCCCTTCAATTCTCTTTTAAGGAGGCTTAGATGTGACTGACTGTCTAGAAGTTATTTATAAACCAGCAGGTCCGTGTTTGGGAGTTTGAGAATAACTTGCCTTCTGTCAGCTGATGAAGAGCAAAAGTTCTTCCTTTGTAGCTCATGCTCTATTTGTTTCTAATCAGTCAAACAAAACAAGATTAAAGGAGGGGAGTGCAGTCATTAGTTTTATGGAAACCTGTTCAAACTGCACTAGTGGAAATAGTAAATAATCTGAGTCTAGGGAGGGAGTAAGAATATGAAAAAAAAATGGGGAAGCACTTTCTACAGGGCAACCTTACATTTTCTACCCTTGAAAATAGCATCTACATTATTCGGGTTGTCTGAAGAGGAGAAAAATAAATCAAAATGTGAGATGCTGGAGTCTAGCTGGTTAAGTATGTCTTGTTCAAATGCAAATGCCCATTTTACTGCAAAGCTGTCTTTCTAATTGCTATAGGGTATTTAAAGCTACTCAGGATCTTTAGACTGATTGAGGGTAACGGTGAGCTTGTGCTTACTGCAAGGAATATTACCTAATTTTTCTGCCCTGCTGTTTCTTACTAGTCAATGTCTGGAGCAGGAGAGACTCTTGAATCTTGTTTTAAATCAGCAGGGAATTGGGCTCTTTAAATTCATCTGCGTATCAGAGCTCATTGCTCTTAGGTTCAGGTGATTTGATACCCTGGCACCCGCAGGTATACACTCAGCGGCACTGATCTGCGCGGACAGGCGCTCCATAGAGCAGGCTGTATCCCAAAGCTTTCACAGACTTTACGCAAAGGCCATATGGCACCGCATTATGGGAGCTGTGCAGATATTCAGACTGCACTCACAGTTGTTAATGCTGTGGTTTGCTATCAGCTCCCTGCTTAAATTTTTGAAGGTCCTGCTCTCTGAGCCACGAGTCGTGCAAATTATTTCAACAGAGGTGATGCGCTGCAAATAATTTCTATTCTGGCTCACGGCCAAGAAATATTACCCGTATATGCTGTTCTCTGTTCAAAGTCAGGTTTTTACTGAGAGCAGTGATATATCTGCAGGTGAGACCAGGGTAGAGTCTGGCCTTGCGTCGCTGCTCATTCTTCAGGACTTTGTCGTGATTTATAACGCGCAGGGTGACAGCGAGTTCAGGAAGAACCCCAATGGCTCCTGTCCTAGTTTTGGTACTCCAGTTTCATTTTTTGTTCGTCTTCATTGTGTCTCTTCTGGATACATTTTTACTGTCAGGAGTTCATATTTCACCCATTTTTTTTTCAGTTATCGGCCACTGAAATGGGCATCTGAATAGTTAATGCTTACATTCATGTTTTTCTTGGGCTTCAGAATAATTTTTTTAACTGAGCAAGGAAGATTTCAACCCCCAGTCATTTTTCAAGGTATCTGTAGGAAAGTAGAGGTATAGTAAGTTATACCTGATCTATATCTGGATTTTTATTTTTACAAAGACTTAGATTTGCACTAGTGTGTGTTAAGCAGGTCATAAATATTTCCTGGGGAGATGGGAAGATTTGAAACGTGTTCCAAACCAAGGAGACTTTGTATGCGCCTTTCAGGACACCACATCTCTGAAGTTGGCTGCTGAGTAGACTGCAGTTGTTTTTATTGCATCTTTTAGTTACAAAGAGATCCACAATAAATGAATCATGACGTTAAAATCAATGCCCATTAGATATATGAAGGAAGCCTTTGGGCAAAACTTGCCCTCTGTTAATCTGTAGTAGAGTCTAATTTTCTCCTGCAGACAGTGCGGGAGCGCGGGGCAGCCGTGGCACGTACCTCTCCCCCTCTTCCTTCTCCCTCAGGTGGCAGCGTGGGAACTTCACGTGGTCCCCAGGGCTTTGCAGAGCCCTGACAGGGAAGTGGGAGGAGGAGGAGGATGATCCTGGATCTCAAGCATCTCCCTGTGGCTGCGGTGCTGCCCCTCATCTGCCTTTACGAGAGTGACTTGATGTCCTGTGTCACTGCACCCCATGTCATGTGACTGATGTAGTCTGGGATTTAGATGGTGCTCCCCAACATACCCTGTGAGGACATGCCTTGCCATCACGTATGATGTACCTGGAAGAGGCAAGGGAAAGAGGCTTACCTCATCTTTCTCATTCACATGGAAACATCTTTAGCCTTGTAAATAGAAGGAGTCTAAATTTCCTATAGTAAAGTGCTGAAAATTAATTTCTTTTTATGTTCAGGCTAACAGTGTGATACTTCATGAGCGTTCAAAACTTAATGGAGCTTAGTCTTCTTCCTCATGTTTAGGGGGGAGTGAGAACTTTTGTACATTGCAATAATGTAACCGTACAAAAGCAATCAAATTCTGAGTGCCAGGATAAATAAAAAAATTATTCATATTCACAGTCCTAGGATGATTGCATAAAATTATGTTCAATACTAGATGCAGTATTAAAGAATATACTAGTTAAAAAATCCTTTAAAAGAGAATTTATTCTTTCTGTGGAGAAAAAATGCTCTTTATCAGAAAAATAATGAAACCTGATGCAAGTCTGAAAATTACTGTGTATCCTTTTACTGTATGTAAAACTGACAGAGGAGCAATTTCTAAGCCTCTGATGAATGATCCCTTCTGACCTTCTGAAATGCTTCTCTTCTGAATAAACACTTGAAACTATAGGTCATTTATGAGAATTAGGATATACTGCCCTAGGTGCACTCATGAGTAATTAAATGATCTCTGCAAACTGATTTGCCATGCATCTGACTTGTGTGTGGGAGTAAGTAAATGGCTCAGTGCACTGATAATGAGACTAAATTTTTATTACGAATTCTGTTGAAGTTTTGAAACAGGCTGCATTCAACCAGATACTCAAGGACTTTAAACAAATTCCAGACAGAAACCGGGTCTTACCCTAGTACGTGTCCTAACTGCTAAGCTTCAACATTTTTCTGTTATGCTGTCTTAAACTTTCTTTCTAGTTAATAAATCTTTTGGCTTCTTTGGGTGGTTACATGCTGTGCTAATGGCAGGCAGTTCCAGAAGGACCTCACAGATCGGGGGGAGCAGACAGTCTGCAATATAGATTACTCTGTTAAAGCGAAGTAATGCCTCTAGAGAAAAAATAATCTGTGCGTATAGGATGCTGAGCTCAAAGCTGGCAGTTGCAGCTCCAGAAGGTGATGCTGAAGTTGTTAGTTCTCTGAAACCATAGGCTGGGGTGTACCCTCTGACAGCACCAGTACAACGGTATTGGCAGTATGATGGGAGCAGGCTGAATACTGGCCAGGATTTCCCTAACAGCATCTCATACCGCTGCTGTGTTTCCTTACTGTTACACAAGCAGACACAACCTTGCAGCACTCTGTTGCTGAAGACTGGAATGTGCTAGAGGGGGTGCAAAATCTGTATTTCTTATGACAATTGATTGGCATGGCGCCTATATAGAATCCCTGGGGGAGACACCAGCTTACGATCAGGTATCGTGTGTGGACCTAGGCAGCTAATACAGGTTTCAAATCTCACTGTATTAATCACGAGCCTGAACACTAGATATTACAGTAACTAGGATCTAGGTGTCTAGATCCTTTCTGGCTGGAATCATATTGGCAGCATTCCGTGGTATATAAGAAGTGAGTTTTGTTTTCCTCAGTCTCTTAACTTGCAAAGAGGTTTCTAGATGCTCATTGGGGTGTTTATTGTGCTGGCTGGATTGTTTTACTGTGTTGTTGGTAAAGGTCTCAAACCCTGACTGTTCACTGACACCAAACTACTTCCATCCTGATAAATTATCTTCTGTACTATTGTTGTTGGACGTGGGTTACTTAATTCTGTGTTCACAGGAAACTTTATGCTGTGTTTGTTCCTGGGATATAGACTGGAGTGAACAGGAGGAGCAGTTTCAAATACATACTGCTGTGTCTTTTCTGTAGTAATGTAAACAATTATCTTGTCATATGCCAAGTCTGGCATATTTCACAGGCACAAATATAAAAAGATTGAACTATCCATTAGTAGATAATAATCAAATGGTTTAAAGTTTCAAATAGTTTTGAAAAGTAAGATTGATTCCCAGGCAATTAGGTTTGAAAATATATGCATCATTTAAAGCTACTGTTAAGTAACTTGTTGCCTAATTGGATGTAAACCGTTAACTGAGTGTTCTACATTCATCCTTTAGTAACAATGCAGAACATGCATACTCATAATGTATATTAAAACTATCTATTATAACTTCATGTCCAGATTACACCTACATCATCTTTCATCCAATAGAAAACAGTTTTGGGAGCTTAACTGAATCTTCTTAAATGTTTGTGTGGCCGCTTGGCCTTCCAGTCACTGCCTCATGCAGGAAGAGAGCAGAGCACACGGTAAGAGTGGGTGAAGCAAAAATACAGGACAGGATAAGAGAGAAGCAAAGCAGAGGAGAGCTCCCTCTCCCACCTTGCCTCTGCAGTTCTGCAGTCTTTACAGATAGCAGCTGCCGTGCTCCTCTTTGAGCGTGTGTGAATAAATAGCACGTACTTGTGGAGAGGCACGGTGGGCTCAGGCACTCGACACCTCTGTCGCAGGCGACGGGTAGCACGCGATCCTCCATCCTGGCCTCTTTAGCAGCTTCCTTGCTACAGCTTCCAACTACATCTTATGAGTGCTTCCTTTCTCAGATATCCGAGTGATATTTCAGCCATCCTAGTAGAGCAACACGTTTCCTAGCTTTACAGGAAGATATACACGTATCAGTGTGTCTAAGTCTGTGTATACTTCCTATCAGTTCCAAAAAACATCTGTTCTCATTTATCCAGATACATACAGGGATCATGGTGAAGATTAGGTATTTAGGCAAAACTCCCATCCTGGGTAGAGCTTTATCTGAGAAAGATCTGGAGTTAGATATCTGGCCTCTTAAAACTCTTCTTTTTCCTTTCCTTTTTTTGTCCACCACCTGGCCAAGATTTTCATAATTTAACCAGCTTTGATTTTTAACTCTCCTTCCTGAAACAGTGACTGAATAAAATGGCTTTAGGAAATGCTATGCTGTTTGGCATAAGTAGACAGAACCACATTCTTTCAAGGTGGAAAACTGGGCTTGCTCATGCCTTGGTGCTTAATTGCTTATAAACAAGTAGTTACCTTAATGTAAGGAAAAATACTCCTTAAGCTGGTCGAGTTGGCACTCGACCATCAACCCATTGTTTGTTTACACCAATTCTTTATACTTGTCTGACACCCATATTTCATTTAAACACAAATTTAGCACCACGCTTCGTAAATGCAGAAGGATAACGCAGGGGAGGCATCGCTAGCTGTTGGTAATGACAGTCTATGAAGGTGAGCATATGTTCTGTGACAAGAGTGCAGTTGGACTGTCTGGTTGCTCAGAGCAGTTTTGAGGGATAATCCTAAAATATTTAAACAAGACCTAGGAACTTTCATGGTAGATTGAGTCCAAGGTCCTGTATCACTTTTACAATAGTGGCCAGTACCTGATGTGTCAGAGAAAGACATAAGGGGATAGATTGTGCTAGCTAAATTGGAACATAATGTACCCTCCAAATTATTTGCTTGATTTATGATAGCAGTAAGACTTATTGAAGACTGAAGCATGATCTGAAAAAAGTTTGCAGCTACTAGGGAGAAAATTCAGGATTAAATTAAACACAAGCCTAAAGCTGACACGTGGCTTTTTCACTTTTTAAAAAAAAGCTGATCAGAACTGTTTAGCAAACTAAAAATTGAATTTTTCTCATGTGTCCTGTTTTTCTTACAATATTCAGAGCTGTGCTTGGTGTTGCTGTAATATCCAACATCTGTAGCAAATTGAATCCTTAAGATTTATTACCGCTTTCCGAGTTTTAACATGTGGAGTGTTTCCATCCCTTGAAAAGTTATTTTGGTGGTATCATATCACACAGCTGTGTGATCATAGGAGGTATGCAATTAAATAGAATGTATTCTTTAACTTCTCCAACAGAGCTTTTAAAGCTTTGGATGAAACAGATAACGTAATGTTGTCTTTTGATGTATGAAATAACATTTAAAATTCCAATTTTACATTCATTGCTAGAAATATACAGTGACGGTTGCTCCATCAAATGGAGCTTCAGCATAACTGTCAGATGTTTGGAACAGTCCTGATTCACCATCCAACACTCAACCACAGTTAGGAAAATACAGCAGGTTTGATATGCATTTCTGCCTCATCCCTGTATTACACAAGGCAGTAATAAAAATGCACATAGCATGACAAGACCTGTGTGATCCATAGGTAAGGCTGAACTTTGTGCAAAGAAAGACAGTTTGTTGTTTTTGAAATCAGTTGCTTCAAGGCAGAGGGTAACAACAAGATGTTTGTAGTGAGTATTAAAGGGAAGTTGATTTCTTTTCTGCAGACTTAGAAAGACTGCAGAGTGTTCTGTAATTTGGATTTGGTATTTCAGAAGACTTGCTATAGAAACAATGAAGTTGGAACAGTAAGTGAAAGCTGATGTTTGTTCTGGTATGTCTGTGATAGAAACTTCTGCTGCAGCATCTCAGCGAAATTCTTATGTCTGTCTTCTGCAAGTTAAAATGCAGATAAATCAGTTGTTGACAGCATTAATAAATACGAATATGGTGAATGTGACCACTAGGAAGACAATAGTAAAGGCTGCCTGAGAGGTCATATGGAGCATAACTACCTGCATACTTATTACATTCTTACTGCAGAAGTTTATCTGCCTCAGAGAAAGGTGAAGTACAGAATTGATTCTTTTCTTCAGATCTGCTCCTTCATATGCTTATCACACCTTAATTATCACAATGCTGAGTTCTTTAAGTCTGAGAAACTATCCGTAAGCTCTCACAAAGGAGGATGACATGTAACAGCTTCTGCCCTCAAGACCGGGGCTAACATCCATCGGACCAACTATCTTGTAGCTGAGCTTTGCCTGAGATCAGCTGTGCCTCACGGTGTCTAGTCCCTTGTTCTTTTCCATTACCTATTCCAAGAGCCTCTCCTCTCAGCCCCATTTTGGAGCCATTGTCCCCTTGCACACAAACCTGCCCTGTGATTGTCATCACTTCCAGCGTTTGTCTGTGATGACTAAGCTGAACAGTTCAGCTGGACCTGGCTGACTTGGTTTGGAGCCTGATGCTGGACTCCTGACTGAGGTAGTGCAGTGCAGTGGTGGCCAGTGCTGGTGTGGTGGGACTTATTTGTGCTTCGTGTTGTGTCTCCTGTGCTGCTCAGTGAGTATGAATGGCTGCACTAGGTGGAATTACTGTCATGCCCACCTTGTGAGACAGCCATTGGGGGAAAATAATGAAGGCCAAAAAATAGGGAGATGCTCCTGCTGACTTTCAAGAGGTAGGGGCATAAACTGCTTTTGGAGAACAGTGTTAGCAGAATCATGCCGGTGAAAGCATTTGTTAATGATTCCATCTCACTGTCTTAGGGGGTTCCCTCTTTGCTCACAATTTTTTCCTCTCGCAGTGCCTCATGCTTCCACTGATTCTAGCCTTTAATGTAAGAAGACCAGAAATCTTGCCTTTAGAATAAATATTGACAAACTAATGGCTGTCTTATTTATGTCTTCAGCTAAACGTACTGTCAAATTAATAAACTCCCAAATTTTGCAAGTTAAGAAAACACTGAATAAGGCATCAGGCACGGTTATATTCAGAAAATGTATAAGGTTGTTAACAGGGACACCATACTGAAATGTAGTGCTTCATTCTTGGCTTTAAAAAAATGCTGATTAAGATATTAATAAATGTGCAGGTACATGTATTCCTATGTGTAATAACTCTATATTTGGCTTGACCATGTTTCACAGCTTTCTCAAAAGGGAATGTATGCTGCTAACAGGTATTTAACTCTTTAGTTTCAAATAATTTTAACAGTCAGAGCTGGCAATGCTTCTTATTTAAAAAAAAAAAACAAAAAAACAAAAAAACCCCCACCAAATCTTGTAGGCATCGAAGGCACTATAACTGCTGCCCCAGGCTGGATCAGAATACTTTCCTTCACAGATTTAGTGTGTTTAGCCCAAGTACCTTAGTGCCAAAGCTAAGTTATGGGAAAATCTATGAGAAAAGAACAAAGACCATCACTTATCACTAAAGAAATTATTCAATATATCTACTAGACCAGTTCCTATCTTATACATCCTATGTGTCTAATATAATGTATACACCATGAGGAAAAAGGAGAGCTTGCAAATTTCATTAACCAAACACGGCAAGACATTTCATTAATAGTCACAAAAGGATAAGAGTTGAGCTTATTATAGGAAAAGATTAGGTTAAAGATGACTTACACCGGATATTCTCATTTTGTTTGGATCTGTTGAAATTTAAGCTTGGCTACATAGGCAAATTGCTTCAGCCATCATAACTGGCAGTGGTGATCTTGGAGCCTAGAAAACTGTTTTTTAAAACCTTCCCCTAAACTTCGAGCTTATCCTGGAAAAGACAGCGAAAAAGAACAACCGAAGAATTATACAGCTGTCATTGCAACATAGATCCTGGAAAAATACCAGAATATACTCACACAAGCAGTTTGTGGGCACCTAGAAAATGATAAGGAGATGAGTAACAACAGCATGGATGTACTAGTAACAAGTCATGTCAAGCTGATCTAATTTTTCTTCTCTGACAGGGTGAATAAGGGAGAATCAGTAGGAGTCAAATAATTTGACTTTTACAGATTTTTATGCTCCCTCAACTAGGGAAATATGCAGTAGGTGAGACTATTAGGAAATGCAGAATTCTGCATAGGAGCTGCAGAAATGCAGAAAAATCTGGAGTAGAAAATCAGTGCTTTAATATCAAACCAAAAGGCTATATCAAACATGATTCTGCAAGGACCTTCCTTGCGTCTAGTACTAATCAGTATTTTCATCAGTGCTTTGGATGAAGGAATAATGTTTTAACTGTGCGCATGATGTTAATTCAAAAGGCTGTAAGCACATTGGAAGACAAGATCAGGTTCTCAGACCCTTGAGAAAGTATTTAACAATTCACTTGAGAAAAATGCTAACTTCAGAGGGACAGGGGACGAGAATGCCTGGACAGCAGAATTGCAGGAAAGGCTTTAACCATTATAGAGGACTGCACACTAAATATGACTCAACAGTGTCACGCTATTGGAGTGAGACACAGCAGAGCAGATGCATCATCAGAAACAGAGTCTTGAAATAGGAGTCTCCTACTCCGTTCAGCACTGAATTCTGCAGATCAGGAAGGACGTACATCAAATGACAGGGTCCAGAGTGGTGAGGCCAGTCGGAGATCAGAAAACAGGTTGGGGGAGAATACAAGGACAGGTTGGGAGGAGGAACAGTAACTTCAAATTTAATGATGAGAAAACTGAGGGGATCTAAGTCTTCAATTACATCAAAGGGTACAATAAACAGAATTAAATTCCCCTCCGTGTGCTGCAGGTAGGGCAAATAGTAATGCACTTAAATGATAGCGAGCAGACTTAGGCAAGTCATTAGAAAAAGTAAGAAAAGGTAGTTTAGCACTGATATTGGCTGGGCACTGACGAGATTACAGCATTTCCATCTGGGAGTTGGTTTAAAAACAGACTCAAGAGATATTAGAGATGACAGGTTTCCTTCTAGGCCAGGAGATAGGCTAGCTGATATTGTGATGTCCATTTCTGCTCTTTCAATTTCCGCTCCTGTGAGGCTTTTTCCTAGGTAAAATGTGTAAGAATGTTATCTAATTACGTGGACAACTTGTGTGCTAGCTCCACTAATTTGTTCCCTAGGAAAATGGCAACACCCTGAAGCTGGACCTAAATGTAGGTTAAAATGTTGTAAGAGCCAAGTACAAAAAGGAAATTAGTGCTGGAAATGCGTATCAGTTCGGCACCTTATTGCAGGCAATGTCTGCTTGAAGGTTTAAATTCCAACGGTTATGCATGAATCACTTTGAATATTTAAGAAAACTTGTTTTTTCTTTCAAAATACGCACATGTTGTATCAAGATCAAATACTTTGCTTAAGGTGATCTGTGTTGCTCAGTCCTCACTAATACTAATATATGTGCTCTACTTTCATAGAAAAACTGGGCCATTCTGCAAAACTGAAGCAATCCCTTTAGGTTACTAAATACCTTCTCACCCAGAAGTGCCACATTCCTGCATCCTACCCTTTGGCCAATGTCTATTGCAGTGAAATAATAGCTCACTTCTGTAGTAATAAACAAGCAGTTTTTCAAAAAGATAGATAGCAAAGTGCGATTTTGGAGAGAGAGGGTCAGGTAGTTGGTGACTTAGTACCATTGTCATTGCAGTTTTCATTGTCTGTAACTAATACCACACCTTTAATTTTGAGTGAACTGAAAAAATTTCTAAGGAGTGCAAGGAAGGCCTGAGTCAGACAACCCAAAACTGTGGGAAGATTTCTACGGACTAAAAAGTGACACCAGTAATATAGATATACAGTCATACATTCAAGTCATATAGTATATATTCACTTAGTAACTGACTGGTATTGAAGACTATTAATAAAGTGACTTGCTAAGTAGAATATTAGGAATATTGTCTCTAAATCTGAACTATACCAATGAATGTCACAAACTGCTAAAACTGCCCTTTCCTTAACATAACACAGGCAGAGAAAGCAATGTACCTCTGCTCAGATTTATTTGATTATACATTACTTTTAAGTCTTTTGGATGTATATATTTGTTAAGTGTACTGTTGATTTTCTTACCTATCCACACAGATAATTGTTTTATGTGAATTTGGATTAAAAAAAGCAGTAGCCAAAAAGGCCAAGGCAAAGCACTATGTAAGAAAGCAAAGCAATCATCTTAGCGTGAGATTTTCGTATATGAATGAATAGAACAAAATTGGGAGCAATCTCTTTTCCAGCAATCTACAGTGTACTTGTTATCAGGTAATTTAAGAGTAACCGCCAGTTTAAAGGGCATACGTGGGAAAGTATGCGCACCTACTTTAACCTTTCGAGTTGTTGCTGACTCTCTTTGTATTCTTACTGTGTGTATGTGGGCACTAAGAGTCAGTGGTCTGTTGGATCGTGCTCTTTGAATGTTGGTTTTGGCTACCCAGTGCCATTTGTCATCCTCTCCCGTGTGTTTGTACTAAATTCCCTATGTAAAGGAATAAAAAGCAAACCTTTGTTTTGTCATGAGCAAGTTCTGATAGAAATGAGACATTTCACAAAGAACGCTGATGAAAATCTTTTCAGCAATGTACCAAAAAGGTGCATAGAATGGAAAAACTATTTCTGTGGAATTTGCTTTCTTGATGAAAGCGTCAATGTCATGGTTTGGGCTGAACCGGCCATGAGGCAAGCAACAGATGCTTCCCCCTACCTCTGTTCAAAGAGAGAGTCAGAGGAGGGTAAAAGAGACTTATGAGTTCAGAAGGAACTAAACTACTTTAATGAAATATTAATAATAAACCAAAAAGAAAATAATGAAATATATACAAAACCATATCAAGCTCCCAGGATGATGATCATGTCACTGGGGAAGTCCCACGCTGGACTCGGTGACAGACTGGACAGATGGGAGCTGGATTCTGGATTGGGATTCAGTATCGGGATCAGAAGCAAACAAACGGACAGAGTCCTCCTCAGATGTCGGCCATTGAAGCAAGAGAGCTGACCCTTTGATCCCTCAGCTTTTATACTGAGCATGAGGCAGATGGGATGGAATACCCTGTCGGTCAGTTTTGGGTCACCTGTCCTGTCTGCTTCTCCCAGCAGGTGGGACCCCTCTATGTTCTTCTTCACTTCTGACCCCCCAATGAGGCAAGTAACAAAGTGAGCTGCCCTTGGCTGTTATAGGAATGAGTATAAGCAGGAGCCACTCTGCATACCATTCCTTGGCGTGAGCTATAAACATCGGTCTTATCACTCTGAGAGCGAACATTGTCTGCACAATACGCTGTTAATTTCAGTAGTTAGAAGAGGCCCAGCTAAGAAGTAAAGTTACTGAACAAAATTGGTCCTGTTTTTCCTCAAACCAGGACAGTCAACAGTGAGTGACAGCAGAGTTCTCATTGCAAAAACAGCACAGGCTTATCAGATTTCTTTCCCTTTTAATTACAGCAAATGCCAAATCTCAAGTTACAACGAAGGCGCAATCATTATGACATAACAAGTCTAACTAAAATTGTAGGTATTGACTAGATACTTAGCTATTGATTAGATTCTTAGCTGAGGTAAAGGAACGTGATGTCATGCTGGACTTCAGCTGAAGAGTACAGTTTTAAAACCTGAGCATCTTCCTAGAAAATCCCAGTGCCAAATCTTAAACTCTTGCTCATATGTAGATAATTTCAATATCTAGTGGTGATTCAAACATTGTTTAATGGTGCCAAAGCTGGAAAATTTGGCCATAGGCTCTTTTTAGGAAATGTTATTGAATTACAAAATCAAAATGCGTGGGCAGTTGAACTATTGGCAATGTGGCAGGTCTGCTAGATTATTGTGGGATGACCATGTTATCTCCCAAAGCCACTACCAATGTGTCAGTAGCTGCTCTGAATTTAAGTATCTTTGTGGACCAAGTCAGAGTTGGCAAGTGTGTTGACACCCAGTAGAGGTGTATCTATACAAACCCCTAGCTACCTGATTGCACTGATGAGTTGTCCTATGCCTCCTCTCAGTATTGCTAATGTTAGTAAAATACATAATCACAACCACTGCTACTACCTCGGAAACTTTTGGACAGGGAAGCGCCACAGGGATCGTGCTAGCTTTCTCCTGCCCTCTTCTACCAAGCTTAACAACAGCAATGAGCAGTTTCAAAAGCTAAACATTTTTTCTAGTGGGGTGACGAAGATTTATATTTTAGGGTTTTTTTAAAAAACTATGTTTTTCTTAAATCTGCTTTCAGGAACATCTTGGTGATTATGATGCAACTGAGTCAGTGTTCCATCATAATCATATTATTTTTCCACGCCTCATTTCTAAGGTCATGTGGATTAAAATATTTCATCCGGAGAAGTTTCTTGTTTTAAAAGTAGTGACTCCTGTGATTTTTATTCTTCCTCCTACAGTCAGGATTTACATTTGAGAAGAGCAGCCAGGGTCACCCGCTGTTAGGTACTCCAGTAGGAGTCATTAGTCATTAATTACTTAAGAACAACACAAATTCAAAATTTTTGAAGACATTAACTAGGCAAAACCTGGGGTTAATGACACAAGAAAGTCAGCTGTGCTTTTTCTCTCTCGGGAGAATGTAATGCTTAATGTTGCATTGCATAATGCATAAACGCATTATGTCCATTGCAATGGACATAAATAGGTGGAAAAGGTGCATGAACGTAACGGTGGCAGAGTGGCAAGGTATGTGTCCTGAAATTAATGTAAGGAAGTGATTTGAACCTTTTGACCACTTGGGCACATTTTGATAAAAAATATAGTTACATTAGAGAAAACACATATAACTAATTTCATTTCAATTTTCTTAAAAAAACCCCATACTGAAGGCTGGGAGATTCAAAACTGCACATGCTCATGGACATTATTTTTCCTGAAGTCACAGTCTAGAAATACTTGTAGCATTTGATTTTAGTTAAAAACTCAAGAACTGGTTCTGCTTGCCCCTTAGTTTTAAAAATAATGATTTTTAACTGTATTTTTTCCTTCCTATGGTTCTAAGTCCTAATATTTTGACTAAGTTGGAAAGCACTTTATTTCAGATAAATCTACTCCGACCTATCGATAATTGAACTGTCAGAGCTGACAGTTAATGAGATTTCTATTAGATGAGCAAGTGTGGGTTGCAGTGTAATGGAGGAAAAGCTTGTGGTTTGAAATAACGGTTACTCAGCCTTCTTTACTCCCACAGGTACTGGACATGTTTCCTGGTATATTGCCAAGAAACAAAGTGGCATAATACAAATTTCAAGGGAAATCATTATGAAATGGGACCAAGTTTTCACTTGAATTATTTGTGAACTGAATTTGGGGTGGATATGTGGACTACAGGTCTTCACTACCAGAAAACTACTTTTTAAACCTCGGGGCTAAACAGAGCAAATCAGAGTGGGCCAGCAAGGCGGCAGGTGTGAGTGGAGCAATAGAGCTCCAGGTATGAAGTCAGAGCAAGTCTCCTTGTGGCACCTGCGTTTGGAGGAGTGGAGCTGCAAATGAAGCCAGTGGAGGAGCACGGTGGGGGTGTTCTGTCCACCCAGGGGTGGAGCAGCCTGTGAAAAACCACTGGCCTGACTGGTCACATCAGGAAAACTCCCAAAGCGAGAGGAATGTGTTCTGGGCAGAGCCATGTGTGATGGTTTCTGCAGTAAGTTCTTCTGGAGGCATTTGTGTGGTGAGGTGAAGTCGTGTTTTTTCTTGATTT
>RSEF01000004.1:23727022-23774724 GCA_003993805.1 Himantopus leucocephalus | reverse complement strand
TTTTTTTTTTTTTTTTTTTTTTTAGTTCAATTTTCCTGTTATTGACAGCTGGTTGGTTGCATGCACTTGTCCAAAGGTTGTTAGAGGCAAGCCTTTGGCTTGAGGAGCCATGTTCAGCCATGGCTTTAACGTGGAGAGAGATTGCTTAATAGAGACCTAGTGAGTAACAGCCATCTCGCTTTAACGTCACACATGTAGTAATTTCCATTAATCCCTCCAGTTCAGTATCCAGGACAAGAGCATAAGGAAGTTAGTGTGACACACAGGCTACTTGATATCATGTCCTTAAATGGGGTGGGAGGCAGGTAAAAAGGGAGCAGGAGTTACACACAGAGCCTAAGCTGGGCTGGCTGAAGCTTTGCTGTAATGATTGTGTATCTGTACAAGCTCATCTTTTTCATCATGAAGAATATGACTGTACAGAAACAATTGTCAAGTGCATCGAGTAAACAAGCTGAAAAAAGAAACACTTTCTCTAATTGCTTTCCCTTTCAATCATCTTGGATTTCATTTGTAACAATAGCAGATAAAGCTCTTACAGGCAGTCTTGTATCATGGTTTAAATAACACAAAACCTGCGTCAAGCCTATTAACATCAGCACAGGCGGGGTCAAACTTGTTTGGCACGGTGTTTATAATACTTGAACTGGTATGTATTTAATTTCCATTATCAGGCCAAATGTTTAGCAATTATATTTCAGAAGCACCTACTCTTTACTTAGCTTTTTTAGTTTTCCTTCTAATAGGTAAGAGGGCAGGAAACTGTTTGTGTAGAAATGATAGAGGGTAACAAAGGATGGCTCTTGATCTTCAGTCAGATGCTGTTTGCTTTTAATCTTTCCCAAAAATGTCTTGTATTGAGACTGAAATCAGACATTGTAGCGATGCTGAGACAGTGTTTGCAGCTCAGTACATTACATGTGCATAGCTGAACTGCTCTGTGCTCTACTTCTGTCTTGATAGACACACACATTGCACAAAAATAGGTCCAATGCTACTGCTGGAGCTTTGTCAGTGCAATCTGCTTTGTACTTTCAGGCAAAGTCAGTGGTGCGATGGCCTTAGGAATAACTTTATGACTAGAATGTCAAGATATTTATTGTGAGCTAACCCAATAGTGGCTGCTTGAGAATACACTTGCTAAAGTTCAGTAAGCAAACGTAATGTACTGTAACACACTTATTGAAGCAGTGGATAGTCAGTAACTGCTGATAATCACCCATGTGAGGGTGAGCCATGAAAGGCTACACTGTAAATTAGCACTGATGTCTTCCTGTTGCTGCCTCTGTCTAGTTTGGTGGGAATGTGAATTGCAACTGAGCAAATTGTGTTTTCCTGTCCATTTGATGGTGCAGCTCTGCAAAGAGGACCAGGGCCCCGATCCAGACTGCGGTCCTTGGGTACTCATACAATAATAACTATTAACTTCAAGTTGCCTGTAGTCCTTCTGGTGTGTGACTTGATACAGTGGAGAAAAAACTGTGTAGGAGATGTACGCAGTGTCTTCCCTAATGTCTTTTTCCACCTTAGGAAGCCTGGAGATGTAATAGTTGTTATGAAAACTAACGCATGTATACCCATGCCCATCTTTCGATGAATATGAACTTCTACTAAGTGTTAAGAGCTGACTCTGATATCTTGTTCTGCCCAAGGCTACTGGCTGGAACATAAATTAGATGCTGTAGATCATAATGAATTTTACTTTAGCCTTTAGCAAGGCTAGCCAAAGAAATAAATCTGAAAACATTAAAGAAGGGGAGATCACTGAAGTGATTCTGGAAAGTAAAAATGAAATACAGTGTTTCAGTTACTCATAGATACTTAATGGTACTAACAGACTCACTGGAGTGCTGACACATCTCAGATGTGTGCTGTGGCAGAAATGTGCTATAAATACCTTTCAAGAAAACATGAAGGTAAAGGTCATGCTACATAGCAAACACCCACTATCTAAATCATTGCAGCTCAGTTTCAGTCAGAGCCACAATTTTCACACTGCTTGCTCTCACATATGTTTCCATTCTTAAAATGTGGAGGAAACTAACGTTTCAGGGTCTCGACAATAAATTGCAGTGGAAGAAAAAGCCATTCCTCCAGTTCAACGCTTTAAAATACATACGTGGTGTGTGATGGCCCATTTGTGCCTATGGATTTGGAAGGGACATGGGTAGGAGTCTGAAATAATCCATGCTCCAGTGGGTATAAAATAATCCCTCCCACATGCACCGGTGCAGAAGGGGTGAGGCTCTTGGCACAGGCAGTGTTGCATCCCATGTATCACCGACACTTTGGGGCTGGTGAGCGCGAGCCTCTAGTGACAACAGGGAGCAGAGGGGTGGGAACACGCCGCTGTGTGCATTCTTTCCCTGAGCACCTATGTACTCTGAATGTTGGTGATCTTTTTTTTCGCATGTGAAGATATAGCCTTTTGTAACTGAGAAATAAAGGTTTGCTTCTGCTCAGTAAGTACTGAAAATATAAGCAACTCAACACTTAAAGTCATCCAGGTTGCAATGACCTTTAACGGGGGTTAGCTGGAACTGCATATTTACACAAAGAGATGTTTCTTTTGGTGATACAAAGACATTCTGGTCTCTTCTGTGGCTTTGCATAGTACCTAGTGAGAAAAGGTTGTTCCAGTTTGTTGCCTCCAGCTGATACTTAGTTGTATGAAGTACTTCTCATGTTCTGGAAGACTTTTCTTGTACCTCTAGGCATGGCTTAAAAAAACTGGCTCACACTGTTCTCTGTTTTTCTAGGAGAAATGTAGCTGAGAAAATTACAGAGTTTTGGATGATGAGGGGATATGTAGGACACCGAAAGTGAAATGAAAATTAAATGCTTCTGATTTCTGAAATAGAACATGAAACTGAAAATTTGCATTCCTCTATAGCATTTCAGAAGTGTCCAACTTTTATGGAATGGCAGTTACTGAACCTATGAAATCTGGGCTTTTGCAGAGCATGGAAACACTTGAGCTCTCTCAGCATATCAGCTAACCTAATGTTAGAATACGTACCTGACACCAATAACGATCCTCTTCTGAAATAACGTTATTGCTGAGGTGTTCCTTCATCTAAACTCCTTTGAATAAGGGAGCTGGAAGTCACAATATGTTTATAACTTATAAAAACCATTTGATTGCTCATGCTTGGAAATCCTACCTGTTTGTAGCATTTCAATGGGCATGAGCACAATGCTGTGCAACTGGAAATTTAAGTGTTCTTTTTCAGGATTTCTAATTCAATATACAAACCTCACAGTATAAGGTTATTTTTAATAACCTGTTATTTTCTCACAACCTTCCAAGTTGAAGATGAGAACAGCCTGTGGAAGTACAAACATCTTCCCATGCAATTAAAAACTGTGTTTCAGTTTCGTGTTCTCTGTTATTACTTGGTCGTTCTGTTCTGAACTATTTTCCAGCTAGGGAGTGAATGTCAATAGACTTTCCATTTGGTGCAGCAAAATGCTAAGTAATATTATAAACCTCCATTGTGTACAACCATAAAGTTTTGGAAGTCTACCTCCCTAACTTCTGGCTATATCTCAGGAAATGAAAGACTCTTTCTGGACTGCTTAAATTGGGTTGCTGCAAGGTTTGCTGCTAGCATTTAGAATGTGAAACTTAAAACAACCATCCCATATTTATGCTAAAACTGTTCCTCCAAGGAATATTCTGCATTTCATGTAGTCATCTTTCATTTTTCTGAACTGCAAGTTTAGTTCAACTCCAGATTCACCAGTTTCCTCTTCTTTCAAACTGCTCTTACAGCAGTTCAAGAGCAAAAAGGCAATAGAAGAACAAAGAACAATTGTCTTATAATTATTTATATTATGTTAAGAACTCGCAATACATACTACATATAAGGGTTTTAAAATTCCTCCTGCAATTTTTTCACACAAATTAAAGTATGTTCTTGAAAGTGCTTGATCCTGCTTATCAGTCATGGGCTCAGAAGATGAGAAGTACTCTTTTTTGAACAAACAGAATTCTACACTTAGAAAATTATTTTCTTGTTAAAAGCAGCTGTTATGGCAAGTACTACTTATGAACAGGAAGAATACAAAAAAATGCAGATACGGACAACTATGCGGAAGGTAAAATTCAGTAAGGCTGAAACCATGGTTCAGATGAACTCATGTAACAAATGAGTCCGACCAGAATTAAGCATGTGTAGAAGGGCAGTCGCTTGTGCAGCGGGTAAGGACAGAACTGGAACCACCCAGGTCACCCATTTTGGCTGTGAGATGGTAGCGCAGACCATCTGACGTGGAGAGCAACTTCGAGAGATTGTCCAAGCAAGTGAGCAAGTCCTTTTGTGACTCTCTAATCCTCTGTAAAAGTTCTCAATATACCAGCTGAAACTGTGCTAACCAACAATGTCCTGTGCTAGCCATTAATTCCCAGTAACTACCCAGTGTTGATCATTAGAGCTTAAAAAGAATAAATGCTCAGTCACTACTCTTAGAGAGACAATCTCTGTTCTCAATAGTCATTTGGAAACCATAGTTCTGCCCTAGTACTTTGTTTATAGCTGAAGTAGGAGGAAGAATATGCTTGCCATTTTGAGAAATCCTTTTGTTTTTTCTTTCCAGCTCTCAATTGACACTTGGTTTGGAATGTCAAATGACTCAAACTTCTTATTATTGCTATAGGACTCAAGCTTAAAGTACTCTGTTCTTTTTATAGGATATATCATACCGTGCTCTTAGTAACAGAAAATATCAGGACAGATTTGATGCATCAGATTCCTTTTTGGTACTTTTGGTTTACCCACACTGAAGATAGTGGAGAGAATGCTGTATGCACACTGTTATGGATGTGACAATCTATTTACTTGTCCCCACATGTAGACAAAAATAAGATACTGCACAGCATACACGATATCTCTCTTCAAAGAAGGGGAAGGTTCAACACCCCTCTTTATCACCAACTTGGTGCATAACTGAAGCTAGGAGGTTTCTGTGCCTTTCTGTCTTCATATTCAGTTGTGTATTTATTAAAGAAACTCTGCGATGAGTTTGTGTGGTCTGTATTCTATTAAACAGGATAACTGAATTGTTTTTTCTGGACTTAATATTAAAGTCAGACTTAAAAACAAGGATCATTCCTAGTAAGGACTCAAATAGTGGTGTTCTTTTGCACATTTTCCAGAGGAGTCATTTTTCAGCTTCTCTAATTATCATAGTTAATCAGATTATGATCAGCTGCATGAAGCAATCACAGGCTTTGAGCATGAAACCAGATAGCAGTTGTAAGTGATATTCATTGGAGTAAAGTGTTTTCTTGCTCTGCTCTGTTGCGTGTATTCTCTTTATCTGCTCTGGATCAGTATAAGTAAACATGCTTAGAGTAATGAGTGGGTATTAAAATTGTAGTTCCAGCAGTCTCCCAAGAAGATCTTATGGAGAGAGACATCATTGCTCTAGATACAGTACAACAAAGAGGCTTGTTTCCCTTGGCAGATCTTAACAAAGGTATTTGCTGACCACTGTTATGAGATACACAAAAGGGGTTTTGTTCATGGTGTAAAAGTAATCAACAGAGCTGTAGTGGTAGCTTCACTTAATGCTTCATCACAGTCACAGGCTGCTTCACAATCTGGCAAGTTTTGGGTAGATTTTTCCTCGTGATCAGTAATAAATGTTGGTAAATCTTAGTCTGTGCTTACGTACCACAGTTGTCCTGGTTCAAAAGTGGAAAAGCAATTAAGAGCATAAGAAAGTTGTGACTACCTAACTGATACTGGAAAATCAGTTAAATTGCTGTAAGTTTAGATATGGACAAAAAGCAGTCCTACTACCCAAATAAGGAAGTGGTTTACACTTCACTAACAAAGAAGTTGGCTTATAAAAGTTGTGCTTATGCTAGCATCTGCACGTATATGAGAAATAGCTATTGCTGCAGTTCAATCTGTTTACAAATCAAAAAACCAAATGCTGTCACATGGGAAGACTTAGTCTCATTGCTTAGAAATGTTTCTGTTAAGAACCTAGACATTGAAGAAAAGCCTTGCAAGTATGAGATATTCCTAGTTTGTGCCCATCTCTGTTGCCTCGGGCAATCTTTGTCATTGGCAGCTAACTATCTGGAATGCCTGAAAAGGCATATAACATATTAGGGGAAGGAAAGGGAGAAGCAGTCCATAAAGAGTTCTACTCACTATCTAAGGTTTGTTATGCAGTCCTCTTGACAGACGCTATGATTAAACTAACAACCTGGTCTGGCGTCTGATGATAAGAAGAGGGAGTTCCATTTCGTATGCTGTAGCAATAATTACGGTTAAAATAACCTTTCCAAAGGTGTGTGCTCCTCAGCTGATGTGTATTCTTCCCACATCACTGTGTGTTACTGGAAGTTGATGTATGATCAGGATGACCAAGACGCCTGAAAGCAAATAGCAGCATTGCAATATGCTCCTTTTTGTGTTCCCACTACCAAACATAGCTAAGATTTTCCTGTTGCTTAAAGACTCCTGGGTCTGATCTGCATTTTTAGTAGGTGTGAAGCACTTGTTCTTAATGCCCTGCTACACCTAGAACACGAGACTGACTTACAGAAAAAAGTATAAATACTTTTTTCTCAGAGACTGAGAGGCTCACCTACCAATTTATTTATTTTTTTTCTTATTCTGGAAACAACTCTAAGGTCAAGCTGTGCCTTTAACAAAGAGCAATCTCAGATGCTGTAGT
Organism: Himantopus leucocephalus; assembly: GCA_003993805.1. Classification (NCBI taxonomy): domain Eukaryota; kingdom Metazoa; phylum Chordata; class Aves; order Charadriiformes; family Recurvirostridae; genus Himantopus; species Himantopus leucocephalus. The sequence goes on along the minus strand of RSEF01000004.1, from coordinate 23,768,028 downwards.
TCACACCGATGCTCAGTTACTGCTGTGTGGTAATGCCTTCCCTGGACTTGCATCAGCCTCAGTTGCAATGCTGAATTGGGCCTCATTGCTGTATCTAAAGACAGTGCAGTTGCAGAGGTCTGATCCAAGCATGACAGCTGCAGGATTTGGACACTGGACACTTAATGAGTGAAGCAAACCCATTTTTGCTATATTAAACTGAATACTAGCTCTGGCTGAGCAATCGCTGAATTATGTTGATGACGTTCTCAGTTTACTCCTTTCCACCTCATTTCATCTCATTCTTTTCCCATCAAATATACTACTTCTATCCTTCTGTGTTTTGAGACACATATGATCATTTTAATAATTATATTATTTTCTACTGTAATATCAGAGGAGGTACAGTCACTTGTTTGCAAAGCAGAGTACAACTTGCATTGGTGACACAAATTTAGCTTCCCTGGGTCACAGGATTTCAAAATGCTGCAATATTCCAATCCTCAATATTTTTCCAGGAGGACATACATTAAAAAAGATATGCAAGTTGCCTTTTTAAAGGAAAAAAAGGCCAGTGGTATCTGATTCTTTCTTTTGTGGTCTTGCATTAAAAAACCATCCTGGATAGCTGGTAAAGCTGCTGAGGATTTGAATTACTGGCTGAGGTCATGTAAGGTCTCTTAATGGAAACAGATGTGATGTACCCTTAAGTTGTATGTCTGGACTCAGGTCTGAAATCTTGGTGAATTAATGAACTGTTGTCAGGAGGATCCAGGAGTGAATGGGACTTGCCAGTAGCAACCTTCGGGGAACTATTTTACACCTGCTGCTAATCATTCATATGCGCAGAACAGACTTCAGAACAAGCCCGAGCCGGCGGATAAAAGACGTGATTTATTGACCTGTTTCCCCAGTCTTATTGAAGTGAATTATAAAGTCGTCCAGTTATTAATCCCTGTAAATTAACTAGTAGGGAAGCTGTTTATATTTGGACTTTGAGATAGAGATGAAAGCATAAGAGCAGGTCTTTAGCCTTTGAGGGGACCCTTATATTCGGTTGCCTGCATTAACTTACTGATTAATCTCTTGTCCAATTTCCTGTTTCGGTGGAGTCCAGGAAGGCGACCGGCAATTTAGCAGCACTGTAAGTGTCAGTGATTTAGAACATAGGACTGCAATGCTAATAACTGTTTAGACTTTTATAGAACAAGTATTTTATTTATATACCTATATGAAACAAATTTAGTCTTAGATTCTTCAGGAATTGTCAGATGTGTTATAGGTCCCATAATTCAGGGATTACTGATTTTTCAGTGTGAAGATAATCAGTAGGAGATAAAAAAAACCTTGAGAGAGTAACTTCAGAAGACATTAAAATCACATATGAATTATAATACCAGCAGACTTCAAAGTTCTTTCTGCTCATCAAAGCCAAATTTATTTAATTGTATGAAGGCAGAGTTCAAGCTGTGTATTTCCCTCAAGAGTTGGAGACCTCCTAATTTAGGATAAGGCTTTAGCGGTACATGTATGTTGCAAAGCAGTTATAAGGTATCAGTAGCGTATCTATTAATTTTCAATCAATGCAAGTGATACAGTTTGACAAAACCTATATGGACAAGCTAAGTCTGCTTTGATCAGTAACTGGCTGATGTTGATTGACACTGATCCATAATGTCATGAACACAAGCCCTTGTCAGCTATTTATAGATTGCTCTCCTGAGCTTATGTTGTCAAATGCATGAACCAAACATAAAAAAACCCCAGCGGTTTCCCATTTACTGCTGCAGTCATCTTAATGGTGTCTTTTACAGGCACATTTTGATGAGGTCCCTATAAACTGTCAAAAAGGAGAGTGTGTGGAGAGTACACTTGCATGCTGCTTGTCCCATTTTGTCTCTGTTGTCTCCTGTCACAAATGTGAGAAAGGAACCAAGACAAGCATACTACGTAACACCTTCATCTTGTTCAAATCGCCACTGGCAGGGTCATCAAATTCATCTGTTTGCATGCTGATGGTTGCAAACAGCTGACTGAGCAGCATTATCACTTGTGCAGTCAGTGATGCCAGCTCGTCCTAGTAGCTGACCAGCCCTTCTCCACAAGTACTTCTGTACCGTCCAGAAGCTCTTGTACCCTAGGGAACAGCTGGGGAGGAAACATTCACGGCCGAAAAGAAGAAATCAGTATTTAACACTACAGCTTCTGTAGCCGCAGACACTGTCCCTTTTATGCAATGGGGCACTAATCCAAGCGTTCATTTTTCTGTGGCTGTGGCATCCAGCAAGATGAGCTCGGAAGGAATGGATGCCATTTAGTGCTGCCTCCCACCCAGCCCAAGGGCCAGATCTCTTTTCCTGCAGGCAGCCCTGGTCTGCTGCCCTTGGCCAGCGGTAGCAGATACAGCGCAGTTGCTGCTGGCAGATGCACGGAAACTGCTGCCATGATGCCCTGTTCTGGGATGAAAGATTTCTTCTCCATCTGGAGCCTGCACACCTGATGAGCATGCTGCTGATGCTTCTTACAGCTTATCACCACCCTAACATTTCCAGTGGGATTCCCCTCTTTCAGTGACATTTGCGCTTCCTTCTGAAGTGGCTTTGCGGTTTAGAGATACCCAGGTGCGTTGCATTGATGCCTCAGCTAACCTCTGCCAAAACAAGACAAATGCATGAGGAATGTAGTTGGTCCTGTGCCTAAAAAAGCAAGTCCCAAGGCCAGAATCACCTCCACAGTCTCCTGAGGAAAGGCTGCCTCCCAGAACAGAGTCTTCTTCCCACCCCATGCACACATTTGCCACCTTGCTTTTCTCACACCTTTCACTTACTCTGTCCTTTCTCACATTTCCTCTGTTTTCACTAATTGTGATTAAAGTTGTCTTCCTTCACTCACCTTCCTTATTTCTCATGGACTAAAGGTTTTTCTTTCCTATGCTCTCCAGTCCCTTCTAGCATCATTCACTGAGCAGCACTGTGGGTAGATCCAGGGGCAGTCTCAAGACCTGTTTGTCATGAAAACACTGAACACCGATCTCTTTTGGTGGTGGCAGTATGTGTTGATAGAGTAAATCTGTGAAGCTTATTTTTCCATCACAGACAGGATGTTATTCTTAACTTTCACTCCAATTACTTCATACTCCACTGCACTGTGAATTTTTCCAAAGCTAATTAGATGCTGGGATGGAAAAGCCTTCATAACCTTTCTGAGGAAATGATTTAGTAACTCGTGCCTGTTTCTGGCCAGTAAAACACCACTGAAGGAAGTTTTGCAAAAAGAAGATGTAGACCTGCTGTAACATCAGAGCATCTCTTATTATGAGAAATAGGATTTAAGATGCACTGTAGCATCATTTTGGGTTAAGACTATTTTGTTTTTCTGAGGGGAAAAAATAAATGCATTCCTAGAGCCTAACTATAGCCAGATGGGATTTCCAAAGCCATGTGGAAGTGCTGAGTGCTCCGAGTGCCCACTTCCATCAGATGCTGAGCTCCTGTGAAAGCTGCTTTGAAAATGCTGCCTGTTCAGCCTGCCTGCACTGAACAAATTAGCCCAAAGGGCCTCCCTTTTCCCTGGAGGCTGGAACAGTCCAAAAAGAGTTTTGATACAAGTTGATTAAGTTTCACTAATTACTACAACAGTACTGTGGAAAATATGGCAACAAGGTACTTTTGAGAGAGTTGCTTTTTATTCTTTGAGACTTTTGAGGCAGACAAATATATCCCAATTGCTTGCAGTGGTTTTTGGTATGTTTGACTTCAGGCACATGATTTATTTCCAATAAGCACTGAAATATGTTACTGAGCCATGGTATTCAAAAGAATGCCTTTTCTGAGGAGCACTGTCTTCATTATTTGTTTTGTACAAAAATTAAATCTCCCCTTGCTTGTGGGAGATCATTGATTTTTCAGTGAGGAAACTGAAAGCGACTTTGGTTTGTTTAAGGTCACTTTGTGAAAAATACTAGTAACAATGAGGAAGAAAAATCTTGCAAAGGAGCCTTGGCTAACAGTTTCACAGATGTGATTAAATGAACACTTGCTTCTGTACCTGCTGGCGTGAGCCTTCCCACTCTGGACTGTGAGAAGCAACGATTCTGTATTACCATCACTTTGTGGCTGCTTGAGCCACATCATCTTTGATTTGTAACCTATTGTTTTATTTAAATAGACCTTGAGAAATTGGGAAACATGCATGAATAGGTAAATAGTCTGCCAAACCAAAGCTTTGTGCACATTTGCTGGGTGTAAATGTAGCTGGGACCACCACAAGTGTCCTGTGGGTGCATTATTTATTTGGATTTAGATGTGCACTCTGTTTGGCTTTCCTGCCTCCCAGAACCTGCAGGCTGGTTTGACAAGAGTGCAGAGCTGTGAAGGCAGCTGGTTGAAATCCCATTTGACTTTGCACTTCTCCTTTAAGTAAGGAAATGACATGATATTTTGTTTCACCCAGCAATGGAAGGATTTCCCTGCCTTGAAGGAGATTTGCTATAGTAAGTGTTACTTGTGTGTAGAGATTGGATAAATGACTGTATCATCCTGCTTTGATACTTGATTGGTTCCAGGATAAACCTCTTCTCTCTTTGGGCAGAACCTACCAGCAGACTTATGCTTGTGTACTGAGCCACATTTTTTCCTTAAGGAAAGGGGAAGCGTGCAGTTACGCTCATGCATACCAGAGCAGAAATATGCCCAAGAGTCTATAGTGATAGGATCAGGGACCAGTTAGTGGCTTTTAGGATAGGCTATGCATTTTCTGCAGGACCAAACAGTATGAAGGTAAGGCAAGAAAATTTAAGTTTGAGGATGCCCTCTGAAAGTACCAAGAGAACTCTGTGATGTGCTCTGTACATGTAAAGCCAATTCTGCAAAGTTTTTGAGAAATAGTATGAAACAAAATTAATTTAAAAGATGGCCTGGTCTGATCAGAAGCTGGAAGCAGAACGATGCCTGGGGTTCCAGTACACTGCCTGGGAAGAAAATCAAACGTATGCATCAGAATAAGATTTTATTGTGCTTGAGAAGTACTTACCTTGAAAAAAAAAAAGAATTAAAATGGGTCTTTGTTGAATTAAGGCTGAACTCAATTTTGTTCTTGCCTCTCACTGAAAAGGAAAATCTACAGAAATTATTTTCATCAATTTGCTGAAGAGATTGGAGGTAGTCCTTAGGATGTTCTTATGCTACCGAAATAATCTTCTGAATGGTAGCTAGTGCAGAAAATCAGTGTCCTGGTTGTTACATCACATCTGTTTATTCTTCTGAGACCAGTTTTGGGTTCCTTCTGTTCAGGAAACTTCAATCATAGCTAAACACCACTCCTCACCATCTGCCTCTAACCCCTGCCATACAAAAAACAAACTGTAGCGGCAAGAGTAATGGCAATTGATATCAAGGACTAAAGTTGTTTGACTGAATCTTTTGAGCTACTTTATTTTAACTGTGGAGTATGTATTTGTTTCAAAATGAATTGTGTTTTTGTTGAAAAAATTTTGCTTGCAACTGTTCCTTTCAAGTATAAAGAGAGTGACTGTGGAAGCTTTAGATTTGATCTTCTGAGTTATAGTACTTGAAAAGCTACAGGGGCCATTTATTTTTTTTTTCTTCTACTCTGTGCTGAGAGACTGAAGTAAATTGACCTCATTTTCTTTCCTTTGCTGAATTTTCTTCTCAGAGAGCATTAGCAACTGAATAATATGCTTTCATTTTTGTACAATTATAAATGTTTTCAAGCACTGGTAAGGTATACAGAACTCTAAAACTTTCTCCTTACCCATTAATCCTTCCCCAGTACCATAGCATATGTACACACAAATACTGTTCCAAATTCTGAAAGACTTCAAACTGAATCATGCCTTCAGATTCTTTCAGTGAAGCAGACATTTTTATAAAACCAATTTGACATTGACTTGGCTTTAATCCAGACTCTAACACATTTTTGGTTTTTCATTATCAATATGTAAGAAAAATGTCCATTTCAGAATATTTATGCAGTTAATGCCATAAAATAGATAAATAGGCTTGGAAGAATTTTTATATTCTGTACAGAAAAAGTCAAGCCTTCATTGTATGCTTAGACTCTTGCGTTTTAGGGTTTATATATAAAAGTAATTAATCTCAGCAATTTACAATAACCACTTGGGGTCTTAGCATTATTCTCTATAATGCTTTGGTGGTTTTTTTTCTTCAATAATAGCATCTGTTCAATAAGTATTGAGAGACAGCTTAAGGACTGAAGCGAGCATAGTAATTTCCTTTGATATGTCATACAATTTGTGATGAGTTCTATTTATTCTTCAATTTTGCTCTGAACTAGTAAGTAATGTTCTTAACGTGTGGTAAAAATTCTTAATGTGAGGTATGCAAAATAGGTTTATTTCTTCAGTGAGCAGCCCACACAGGAAAAGCTTACCTCTAGTACAAAATTTTTTACTTACTATGTCAGTTTAATGATCCCATGGTGATACTTCCCCTCTCATTAGCATCTGGCTCCCAAATGCTCTGGCTGCCCAGTTCCACAGGGGGTCAGAGTTGAGAGCTCCAAGAGCAGGCAAACCACTTCTTTCTGAGCCATAGCAGGGCTTGGCTTCCATTTGGCTCCGGGCAAATGCCTTTTTCAACATACTTAGAATTCACAGTTTTGCCTGATAAGACACATCCCTCAAACCCAGTACTTCTCAACCTTTTAAAATTCAAAGAATGGCTTAGCGTTTCTGAAACAATGGACAGACCATCTATAAAACACTGCTGTAGCAGCTTCCTCTTATCAACTTCTGCAAATTTGGGCTCAGCTTTGAGTTTTCATTTCATATTTTATTCCTGCTGTTCTCGTCTTTCATGCTTGAATACAGATATTTATATGGTGTTGGGTTTGGGGGCTTTTATTTACAGATGTTTCCTGAGCCACATTCAGGTGCTTTTCTAGATCACGGAATGTGAAAAACAAACATTTGGAAGCCATCAGAAACACAGAACCTGTGCTTTTCCTAATTTTTTTTTTCATACATCACTCTATCAATATTTTTGGAAAATTGCGTTGTGTCTGCACTTCAGGATCCAGCTGTTCCTGGACTCTTTATTAAGCTCATGAGATAAGAAGCTACTTAGTACTTAGTACTGCCAAGAGCACTGCAAAAAGTGATCTGTTTTGCTCCTTCGGCACCACTGTGCTTCACAGCAACTTTTAATATGTGTTAATCTATTTATCTAGACCCCATTGCCTACTATAAGGAAAACTAACAGTGAGGTTTTAATTTGACCCCATTTCCATTTTACAAAGTTGAAATGGGAATTAAAAGATATTACTGGAGACCGCAGAATAAAGATACTGCTGGAATCAGTAGCCCACACCATAAGCACACCAAAGCCTACGTGACGCTGAACCCTTACTTAAAGCTTCCCTAACTTGAGTACACCCATTGCCTTGTTGACTTGCATCCCTTCTGAAGAACAGAGGAAGAGAAGGTTTAATGCCCCTATTACTGGCATGCAATTAAAAAATTAGTCTTACCTTTAGAACCAAGTGGTTTGAGCATCCAGTAACTCCATATGTCTTTAAAATCCATTTACAATACTTCCTCTGTAAGTTTTGTGTACCTTTCAGCTGTTTCTGATGTGAAGCATGCTGAGATAGCATCTAAAGTTTCCATGAAATATTGGCCTTTGTGTGTATGATTTATTAAGGCGTGCTTATAGGAAGCACAGAGCTAGTTATGCTTTATCTTCTGCATCAGAAATAATTCAAAATGGACAGGTCAAGTAAGGTTTCTATACAGCAAACAGCTTTTGGCAAGACTCACAAAGAATCACTTCACATGAGCATATTTTTCATGATAAAAGCAAGACAATAAAGTGACTGGACTAAATACATGATTGTCTCTTGTCAATAAGTAAAATGAAGGGAGAGAGAACATCTGTGACCACAGAAGAATTCAGATAATAGAAAATGGAACACATTTTACTTGGGAAGACTTGTACTGAATCTAAAGAGATGGGTCTTACTCTGCCAGTTGTCCTTTCTGTACTCACTCTATAATGGAAAATATATTGGATATTACTTTTCTCTAGACAAAATGGTTTTTATTCTGTTGAATGTTAGAATAATTTAGCCCCAAAACATCCAGAATAAGCATCTTGCCACAAAGGCTGTATTTTGAAAACTGGCAGTAGAAAAGCACATCAGTTATAAAATATTTCACAACTGCTTGTAATGAAGTTTTAACTTCCGATCCAAAAAAGTCTGCTTAGCAAAACAAGACCTAAGTAGAGACTGCTATCAAAATGTAGTTTAGCGCAGCTTTGTCAACTCAGCTTTGAAAAGGATGATTGCATGGTAACCTAATCACTGGAAAGAAAAGGTGACAGCATGTGTTTGTGTATATTCTGGGTGTCATAAATATCATGAAGGGATTTTGAAAATCTGCTTTTAATTTGAGGGTATAATGTTGTGGTTATCTAATAATCACTTTTGTTACTTGTATTAATTACTGGCATTTTGTGTTGTAGAGTTAGTAGCAGATTCCAAGCCAGCAGCTGCAAATATGAAGTGAAAGGCTGGATTGTATAGCCTTTACGTGTCCCAGTATGTTGCGTGTTCCTTTATTCTTACAGTGATGCTGTGACCATTCAGTTGGGAACCTCTGCCTCACTGGGTGTTTCGGTGGCACTCTCCTCTACAATGTCCACATCCTCTAACTCTTCAGTTTTATGGTAGAAAATGTGAACAGATTAAATTCCCATCTCCAGCGGCGTTCTCTGTGCATGTCTTTCCCCACCAGCCACCCCACAGCTTTTGGGTTTCCACTGCACTGACACACATGTCTCAGTCATAGAAAATCGCGTGCCTGGCTCAAAGGCCAACCAGCTTCTAAAAACTATTCATTTAGGTTTTTTTCTGTTGGGGACATGTTTTTAAGCTCTACAGGAAATAAAATAAACAACCTTTTATTTTTAAAGGAAAGCAAAGTTTCTGGCATATTGTATGATACCAAGATCTGGGGTTTTTTAGGAAAAAAAGCATGCCTAAAGCTTGTTGTAAAACCTGGGGAGGAGCAATTCTGATTTTGGGCCCTGTGAGAGATCAGACCCCACAGGGCAGAGTCACTTGGTCTCTGTTGGACCTGCTCCTCTTGAGGCTGTGTTGGAAAACTGGTCTCAGTCCTAAGTCTTCAGTCTAATTCTGACCTTAGATATACAAGCCCAGGTCCCATCAGTTTCTCTTGCAGAGCTGTTGCTAATGGAAAAAACTCCAGTCTTTTTAACCTAGCTCAATGCCATTTATACTTAGTCTCAAACCCTAGAAATTACTTAGAAGAAAAGAAAATTATTCGTGTCTTACAATACTATGCGTATACACTGGTTGCTTTATTTTTTTAAAGGGCTGAAGCGGGAGAACCCTGACCATTAGGGTTAACTCTCCTGCTTCTCAGTTTAGTCTGGTAGCCAGGAAAAAACCAAACAACCCTCTGGTCATGGCAAAAAAATTGAAAAGCCTGTACCAGTCTTGGTACAGCACCAGTAGTGGTATACTTGCTTTCTGTTTCAGCTTTAGTAAAAGGGAAGAAAGAAGGGCTGTGCAATTTCCCAGGAAGCCGATGCTCCGTAATTCAGGGCCAGGCTTCAAGTCCTCATGCCAAAATTGGCAGGAGTTTCCAGATCCATACATCTGATTTGGGATAAGTTCTTATAAGCTGAAATGCCCTTCACTACCTCTTTGCAGTTCGAAAGATTTTATTAGTTCGTGCTTACTTTGGTGAGTGACTTGGCACCTTAGAAGTATATATGGGAAACAAATTTCCTAGCAAACACTATCCTTGTCTTAAGATACGAAGAAGGCCTCACCATCCATCCACCCTAGCACCTGTAACAAGCAGCTGAGGGGCTCACCCCATTGGCACCAGGGGCTGTGGCAGACGCAAACCTCCTGGATGGAGTAAAATGCTGGAGCCCTGTGCCTGACGGTCATGGGGAGGATAAAGGTTAATACCTCAGTGTGGACTTCGAGATGGATACACCCTTCACCTCACCCACATCTCTATTCAGATTGCTAATCAAATCATGCTGAAGTTTATTTTAGCTGCCTCACTGCTTATTTAGATAATCAGCATTCGTACAAAAAGGAAAATTTGTTAAAGGTTGCTTCCTACTCAAACTATAGCTGCTCTAGGGAATTTTTGCTTCATTTTAACACAAGGATAGTTTTACTGTTCCATTCCCATCACTGATAAAAAAAGCCAAGTTGGACTTAAAAAATATCACGGACTTCATAACTTGAAAATTAGTTAAAACTACCAAGTTCTATCAATTGAAATATACCAATTAAACTGATGTAGGGAACGTGATGAATTATTTCAGATGAAGTTAATAAGATAAACTATTGAAACTAATCTGTTTTATCTTGCACTTCATTGGTAGCATAAAATAATTATGGACTAAATCTGGAAGAAAATTGTGATCCACCTAATGATTTTAAAATAAAATTTAGTTTTGAAAGCAAAAACCAGCCTGTTTCTCACACACGGCTTCCCAATTCTACCTACCACTGCTTCTACTGGATCAACAAATGAGATATTCCTTAGAGGAGAGGATATTTGAGTTACACGTGGCAGGTTTTATTTTGTTATGGAGACAGAGGTATATTTTTATATATGTATACGCTCTGCAAGAATGACGGTGTATAGCGTACCATCTGCTCATTTCTACTCTTTCCATTTTTATCACCAGTAGAGGCTGAAGTTTTTAATTTTTCTCAGTGCTCGAACTGAATTTCTTGTATATTTAATTTTCTTTTTCCGAAGTCCTAGGAACAGAGCCCACAGGCAGAACTGAGTGGTCAGCAAATCCACATACTCAAGGTAACAAAAAGGACCAAGTGTAAAATTGATCACTGGTTTAATACCTGACAAACCTGTCCAGAGACAATGGCTGAGCATCCATATACACTCATGTAAATGAGAGAGCTTCTTTGCATTGAAATGAGCCTTGTAAACCTATTTTCTAGAGAGTCTTTATAACACAGTCGCATCCTTAACTTCTATGACTCAATACCATTTTTGATTCATTGTTTATTCAGCTAAGAAATCTTCTTACAAACACTGTTTGAGGTGTTAAGCATAAAATAAATGAAAAAATACTGTTATTCTATTCTTCTGTTCTCATATTCACTGAATGTCACAGAGACCTGTGATATAATTTTTTCTGTGACTCCTCTGTATGCTTCTGTGCAGGGAGCACAATGTGTTTGTCACCAATAGTTACATTTTGGAATAATGTCCTCATTTTACTGTGCTTCAGTGTCAATACCCAAAGCAGTCGCTAAAGTATGTTCAGCCATGGGTTCCTCGTGCTGTCCTCCTGGTGGCTTCTGGTCAAACTGTACATCTGCCTTATTCCAAAGGTCTGCTACCCATCCCAGAGAAGTACAATTTCTTTTTTTTTTTTCCTGAAGTGATCTCTATTCTCTCAGGCACTGCTACTCTTGCAGTATGGTTAACACCTGCTTTTCTGCTGGACTGGCCACGCTGCCCGTAGAGCTATTCCTGAGGTGCCACACCAAAGCTGTAACTGCTTCTGAGGACCTCAGCAATTAAGGAATATGGCATTTATTCTCTTTTCCTTAGCCTATAAAAGGTTTAGTCTTAGGTCTGTGGCCATTACCAGGCTGCATGAACACAGTAACTTTCACAACAGTCAGGTTCTTAGTGCCCATTCAACTTACAAAGAATCATCTCTGGGGATGAGCTGTTGCCTGCGTTTCTAGTTTGTCCTTCACAAAATGTTCATCTTGATTATTTTTTTATTTTTTGTAACAACTAACATTTGATGCAATCAAGAAAAAAATAAAATATTTCCGGTAGAGTTTTAAAAAAAAAAAAAATGACCTTGTTTTCTCATTTGCAGTCAGAGATGAAATCCTAGTAACTCTGAACAATTGTACGAACAAGGGATTTAGATAATAAAGAGCTAGAAGAGCTTCTGATAGAAATATAAGTAGCTGAAAAAAAGATAGACCAGCAACCTGTGAGCTTTCTCTCCCTGTAGCTCTCATTCCAAAGGCTAAGGGGTACGTTCAACCAATTCCCATCAGAGAGAAATTGCAGTAACGAAGAGAGACAAGTCTCCACTGAAAAAGGGAATAATGTGCTGATCATTTGTATTAGTGTTAAATGCCCTTCTAAATCTGAGATGCTTATATAAAGATGTGAATTTTTAAAGGCTTATGAATCATGATTTTCATGAATTATGAATCATGATTTGATAAAAAACAAACACCCAGAGGTGCCAAAAACAACCCATCAAAGCATAATAATAAAGGAGATGGAAACACACAAGAAGTCAAACATTTAGAGCTAAAATGTGATTAATCTGAATGTTTATGGCTAATAAACCGCCCTCTCAAATAATGTATTTCTAATTTGTATCATTTTCATGAGATTTAGTATATAGTATTTGAGGTAATTGTACTGTAGCTTGCTAATTAAAGAAAAGTAACAATTGGAGACCATGGCACAGGTAACAATAATGTTTGAATTAGACACAAAATACATCGTTAAATAATCTGAGAGGTTTTTCACTCTTAAAAAATACTGTCACACCAGAACTAGCAGTTAGTATTTCTCTTTGCACAACACTATTTGGGACAGTGGGACCACAGCGTTCTAACCACAGCTGGCTGCAGTGCAGGCAGAAAATACCAGAGCTGAAGAAATAATCTATAATGAAGAACTTGTTCTGCAAACGAATCATTTTCTTATTATGGAACATGATAATCAAGATTCCTACTAATGTAATCATTCTTTAATTATATTGGATTTGGGGAGGAAGGCGTTCCATTTTCTAACCGTCCAGGTTCACCGATGGCCAATTCTTTCCCACAATTTCATATCATTTAAAGTACTTGGATTAGTTGTTGCTGCACAGATCAGATCTGTAAATGAAAACTCTTTGGCTACAAATGTTGACCTCAGGAGAAAGTCAAAATTAGCTTTGAAAGTACTGGTACATAACCTATGCAACTTCATTTTTCATGAACACGTCACAATTAAAATTTAATTATTTGCATGTCAGTTGAAAGTTAGCAGAAAAAAAGATGCTAGTTTGAATTTTAATGTAAACGCATAGTCACAGGACTTTGTGTTACTCATCCTCCTCTGAAAAACAAATTTAGTCAACATTACAACTTTATATTGCTATAACTCTGGCTGGTCTCACGGTAATACAGGCTGTTGAATATTTTACAAGATTTCCTGTTTCTAGAAGTCACCGGTAAAGATCCAGGGCATATGCTGAATATGTTGTAATCTTCCTGGACAGCAAAAATATTATATGTGACTCCTTTCTGTCCCATGCTGCCAGGAACAAGATTGGGAAAAATTATCAAAGCTGAATAAAAATACCAGCTCTGGTGTGGAGGATACCTCACCCCAGATGGGTTCCTCTTGTCTGGGAGCCCCAGAGTACAGGACTGGGGACAAGCACCCAGGGATGGGGCCAAGGCTGGAGCTCTCCAGAGCTGCTACTGGTGCTGCTGGAGCCCTCACCATATTGAATCATGGCTTGGGGCACCAGGGAAAGAGAAAGGGAAAACACATGTTTTTCTAGGAGTGTAAGCAGTGAGCATCCTGTAATTGGTTACGGAAAGAGAAAGGAAAACACGGTTAACTAGTAATGATCCCTGGTGAATTACCTGGGTCCTCCCAGAAACTGGAACTTTGGCATTGTGTTGCATGAGGTTTTATGAGTGTGCCAGCTCACATCAGCCCCTGCTGGAGCCTAAATGTAGGTTAGAGTCACTGATCTTTCTTTTCTCTTCTTGGTGTGCATGCTTATAGCCTAATGTAGAGATGTCTTTTTGCTTTGCTTTATGCTGTACCATGCTCTCCTTCTTCTCTCCCTGAATATTCTGGATAATGTAAAATTAACTCCATGCCACGAGACGCAAAATAGTAATAATGCAACACAGTGGTTAAAAATCACACCATAGACTTAAAAGACAGGCAATCAGCTACCAGCAACAAATTGTCCTGAACTGCAGTTTAAATTTAGTCTAAATGTCAGAAAAGATGCATTCTTTAAAGACTGTGGGTAAGCTACAGCTTTGCCATTTGTCTCAGTGTGAGTATTATCCTGGAACAAGTCAGGAAACAGGCTGTAATTGGAGCCACTGATCTTTCATTGATTACTTTCTCTGACTCCTAAGTGCGTACAGCAGAGGGGAAGGGAAGGAGAATAAATTCAATAGATTGGTTTTGTGCAAAACCTAGGGCTGGATCGGTCTGTGCTGGTTGCACTCTTCTCGAGTCGGTTGGACCCTGCTCTTCTCAGTTTGACATCTCTGATCTGAGGGACCTCAGCAGCAGTGACTTCTTCACTTTGCTTCTTGGTGAAAGGGGTGTTAGAAAGATGCTTCATGGAAACAAGGGAAGGGGATTGCTGTTATTCCAAGGCTGGTATATGCCTGAGGTTAGACCTCTGTGCCATTTACCACAGTCTTGGCATCAGTTTACTCCCTCCCAGCATGACTCTGTGCACCCTGGCCAAAAAAACCCAAAGAGGTCCAGGTCAGCAGACGCTTTTGTTTCCTTCTTATCTGCCTCGACACCACAGGATATATCTGATCTACCCGTGTCAAAAGGGGAAGAGAGGCTTACGTACCTTTCGGCCACTGTGCAATTCAGGGCTGTGCAACAAGCTAGCTTCAGATAAGTAAAGGAAAGAAATAATCTCTTGCATGTGTCCAGATTGGCCGGCCGGCTGACTGACTGCTGGCAGCGTGCCTCTCCCCAGGCAGCCCGCTGACAACCTGACACACATCAGGTGCCCTATTTTCTGCGTGAGTCCCCTTTGTTAGAAATAGGAAAAAAGCATTTGAAGGCTCCGTGTTGGGCTCACAGCTGGATTTGGGAACCAGACAAGAAGCTACCTGGGGCTGACATGGCAGTCTTTGACATGGCCTCACTTCTTAGGAGAGCTCACATCCCAGACAGCAACAAAGGAAAGAAATAACAGTATTGCCGTGATGCCAGATCTCTGACTTCTCTTCAGATGCGTGCTGTCAGTCTGGCCCAGGGTGGGAATAAACAGCTCGCCCGGCAGTCCATGCTGGAGCTGAACACCACGGGCTCTTCTCACCCTTGCCTGTGCCTCCAGTGCAAGATAATCTTGAGGAAAATACAGGACTGGGACCAAAATAAAGCAGCATGAATGTAGCAATGACTACATAGAATAATAATTAGTAATACCATGTTTGTGTTCACTAATAACTCATGGACAGCAGCCACAAGAATGCATTTTACTATTTGATGCAAATAATTACTATCCTTCTTAATAATAGTGTTTACATTTTCTTTTGCTATCAGTAACATACACTATTTGAGTTCTCGGTCTTACTATTATGGTAGAGGGGTTTTCTTTTTTAAAGCTAATTTCCTTTTTTTTCCCCGATTTTCTCTTCTTAAAAGGAGCCAAAACTTTCCTGAAACCTGATAGCTCTGCTGTCCCAGTCTAGACCAGACAGCCAGTTTTGTTTGTTTGCCAGTTAGTGATTTTCTGATGCTGACAGACGTGCGAGAGAGTGATAGATCAAATTGATTCTAATTTCTGAAGTGAGCTGGCATTTGAACCCACCTAATTTACAATGTTCTTTCTGTGTTTAGTCTGCTGAAGCAATTTAACTGCAAGTCTCTCTCTCTCAGTACTGTCTTTACAGCTTGGATGGTTGGGTACATAGAACAGTGAGACCTAACTACTTACTCGTTACGGCAGAGAGATGTAAGGAAATCGGAAGCTCATGTGCGTGCAATTCCCTACATTAATTGCCCATTCTGTTTTACAACAGCTTTGTAGGACCATGGGGCTGCTCAGCTTGCCCTTCATGGGGGGACGGTTCCTCCTCAGCTGGCCACCCAAGGTCCTGAGGGCCATCACTTGGGGAAAGGCAGTGGAGAGTATGAGCTCTATCCATCTCCTGAGACAGTTCTCCGTTTGGCCCTATTATTTTCTTGCTTTCCATGACTCACAAGCCTCCCAACGTTATTTGAATCAGCCAAGCATAAATATTTTTTTAAAACACTCATTTGTCTTTGTTTCCACAGCCGTCCTTTCCAAAGCTGCTTTCATTTCTCCCAATTCCCGTCTTTGCTATTTCATCATGAATTTACTTCCAGGCCTCTTTCCAAGGTATCCAAAGGTATCCGCACCAGAAAATGGCTCTTTTTCTGAAGAGCCTCTACAATTCTCATTTTAAATAATGAAAGCCTAAGGTTGTTTTTCAGTGAAAATTTGATATTTTTTTTTAATGGAAAACAGGCACAGCCTATAGAAATTGCTTTAATCAAAATCTCAATTCTTCACTGAAAAAATCGAGATGTAGCATATTTGACAAGTAAGCGTAAGCAGGAAGAGAATGCTTTTTCTTTTGACAACACTGGTTTACCATTTCTAGCCTCTTGCAGTTCCTTATACTTTAAATTTACACAATATGAAATCATTGTCAATTATGCTAATCTTTTTAATACACATTCTGAATGTTGATAATACTGTAATCTTTAAGACATTTAATTGTTTTCACATTTTATCTTCCTCCAGGCTTGATAGGCAATGAATCCCTCTCCACACTTTCTTTACTTTTGGGCTTTCCCTTATAAAGCATGTGGTCTTAATACAATTTGACCTAGTTCTGCATCTATGTAATAAATGCAGTTCTTCTGTAGCCAGCTCTCCTCATCCATTTACTTTACTCTCATCTGATTCTCAGAGGAAAATGGAAAGTCTTCCTATGGCTTTTCAAAGCAAAACCGAACAATTTTTCCGGTTATTCCACATTCTGGTAGATGTAGGTTTTCCCTATAGTTTAGGCTATGTTGAAATAAGGTTAGGAGACTACCATTACATATTACTGCAACAACGAAAAAACAAAATACCTTGGAGAGCTAGTTGCTAATTTTTAATTTAAAGAAGTCATTTTAGTTGATTTAGAAAGTTTTGCCTTTTTTTTTTTTTTTTTTTTTTNNTTTTTTTTTTTTTTTTTTTTTTGAGAACTTGGAAAACTTCCAGACGTCTTTGTAAAGAAACATTTTTCAATTTCCTCAGAAGTTTTCTTTGGCCAATGCCATTTTCTGCTCAGTCACAGCCCCGGCACTGCCACTCCAGTTATTTGCATTGTTATTTCCCCCGGAGTGTATGGAACTGGAGACTGCAGCATGCTCCTGTATACACACATGCCCTTTGCAGACCATGCCCGTGCCTTTTGTTTTTCTGCAACTACAGTCACAGCTCTGTGCACAGAATTCACATTTCAATCGATTTACAATTTGCCATTTTTAATCACTTCTTCCTAGAGGTTTTATGCCTTTAATCCAGTTTCATTTATATCTGTTGGTAACTTTGATATTTCGTTCAGTCTTTTCTTGACATTGTGTTTTGGTTTTGTGATCTGAGACTGAGGACTGCTGTTGTCTCTGTGAATAGTGAATGCCTTCAACGCCGCCTTGGGGAACTTTAGCAGCTCCTGGGACAGCACTTTGAAACTGTGTGGTCTCATATGTTAAATTAGTCATCTTCCATAAAATTTATATTAAAAATAAATGTGAAGTAATACTATCTTGTTTCTAAAGCTGCACCATTCAAACGAGCGTTTTTCCTAACAGAAGCATATTGTTTACTACTTTGGAGAAATGGTACCAGTATGTGGCAGGTAATAAACAGAAACATTTACCTTAGCAGCAAAGTCTTTTTTCCATAAGCTGCATACATTTATTTTTCTCTTTTGTCATGACACCCTATTATATTTTAGCTTTTGTCAAAGCTCTGCCGAGAATGTATCTAATTTCTGGTTCTACTGCATAGTGCTTCAGAGTTCATTATGAGTATAGTATGCTGCCGGTGTCATTCCAGAGCAGCACTGTGTATCAAATCTGTAGCATCCTATGAGCAAATGAACTGTTTCAACACAGTGAATATAGAGTTTCAAGTGAAAATCACTTGGGATTCATTCCAACTCTGACTTTTTCATCCTCTAACTTGCTCTATATCTTGATACTCTTTTTCCTTATCTGTAGTCAGATATTTAATCATTTACTCCCCAAAACCTTAAAAAAAGAAAGAAAAGTCCCCGTCACATTGGATCACGTGTATGTACATATTGAACAGCTGGATAATAAAGCAGATTAGAAGAGACCATGATCATACGACGTGACAGTACTGTTTAATGAGTCATTTTAAAAAGCATTTGCTTCATTGTCTTTGGTTGCTATCGCTGACTGGTCACTTCAAGGGTTAGAAAATGCTGAGAACAGAAAGTCCATGGGCAGTCCTACTGCCTACTGTATAATTCGAATTGATTTTTCCTTTTGTACTGTTGGATGCTGCAGCTGCAGAAGGTGACTGTTTTCGGTTTTATACAGAAGATTTTTGCTAGGCATTTTAGGAGAAGAGAAAAACCTCTAGTGCACTCCATGGGGGGGTTTTTTTCTCCCTACATGCAGGACTGCAGGAAGGTCGGGAGCTCCGTGCAACTTCGAAGCTAACAGTGCTGGGATCTTTATCACATGTAACAGATCTTCCAGACGCTAGGCACAGAATTCAGAAATTCAGTAGGAACTATGCCCATAACACCAAGCCAGACCATCCACATACTGATGAAGGTGTCAGCGCGTTTCAGTGAGCATTTAGGGAAAGGCAGCCCTCTACCCTCACACGGTCGTCATGCTCTGGCCCTCTCTTGCTCAGAATATGTGCAGGAGTGGAAGGCTTCAGGCCGTTTTCCTAGTCTGGTTCATAGGCGCTACCAAAGTAGGATTGGAGGGCCTGGGGTACAAAATGAAAATGCTTTCAGTGTACTTTTGCAACAGCTTGGCTATGCTCTGCTCTTTAATCATGATGAATTGCAAAGTGTCAGCTCAGTCCTTAAAGAATTAGTAAATGGGAGAACAAGTGCTACGTACAGGAGGAGTGACAGCTGAAGCACAAGGACAGAGGTTATTCATCCATGCTGTACCTTGTGCTCCTTGTTTGTATGTTTATATAAAAAAACACCCCAGCTTTCTGAAAATAAAGAGTCAGCTTTAGAAAAACTGATGACTGAAGCAGTGAAAGCATTAGCTTTCTCATTAAATGCTAGTTACTGATAACACTTGACTGACCTATATACTTCTTAGACAAGAAAAAGGTATTTCTAGAGTGCCTGGGGAAATCAGCCATGGCTAAATTTTCTTTAGATTTCAGAAATTATGTTAATCATTTTATGCCTTCAAGTTTCATAACGTGGTTCGAGTTGGGGCTGAGCTAGGCGGCTGTTGCTTATGCTGCTGGTCTCACGCAATGCAGCAGGCTAATTGCCTAAATGAGAGCTTCAGGATCCAGCCATAGCATAGCGGTATATTAAAGAGCTGGCTAGCTAACCTGTTTGGTGCATATGGGAAGTGAGTAAACCCCAAAGAAGCTTTGAAATACTGGAAGAGCCCGTGCCACAGTATAGAGCCCCGGCACTGAAGAAGAGGGGATCTTAATCTGAATTGCCTTTCCGCTGCCGCTGCACACCAAACTCCCTGCTGTCCTCCATATGGCAATGCCAGAAGTGACAGGTAGATGCAGGGCTTCTCTGCTCACCAGAAGGCGGGTGTTTGGCACCCTCACTCCTGCTCTCCGTGGCCTGCTCCGGCCAGGACTGCCTGCTGGTCTCCTTCCCAGAGCACGGACATAGCACCAGGCAGGGGAATGCAAGGTGATGGGGCACAGCACTCTTTTCCATTCCTTTCCATGGGATTTCCCTGGTGCTTCGTGGTGGGGTGGATAGCACCTGCAAGAGCTAGGCAAAAGGGAATTTTACCACTCCCCATCTGAAAACTGCATTTTACCTGTATTGTGGAGGAAAATTGAGTCAGCTCTAGCTGTGCACTTAACAGTCACATTTAGAAGTCTTCTGTAAGCTATGGTAAGGGGTTGTGTGCATCTGCCTGCATACCTTAAACGCTGAAATAGTCATGTTTATGCAGTGTGATATTTTTGAATGTGTGCATCTGCCTGCATACCTTAAATGCTGAAATAGTCATGTCTATGGAGTGTGATATTTTTGAACAACAGCCAGTGACTTGGGACAGGCAGCAACTCTAAAGACCAGCCTTTAGCCTTGTCAAAAAAAGGTCATAGTTCAGAATGATCAGACATCCATAATGCAGAAGACCAGACATCCATAATTCAGAAGACCAGATGTCCAAGTGAATAAACCTCATCCTGCTTCAACCACATGCTTCAAACCTGCCATCTGACTCCTAGAGGTAGACCTCCCAGGTCTGAGTGGATGTGCCCACATCCTAAGCCTGTGCTTCTGCACACAAAAGACCCGCCAGAGGACACAGAGAAACCTGGATTATGAGAAATGGCATATAATTGGCAGTAGGTAGCATCAGGCTGACTGGCATGTGTCGTACTGCCACTGGTCTTCCTGGTCCTGGGGGTGCAGAAGACAAGTTCTGTTTTCAGCCATTCGTTGTCGCCAGCCCAGCATCTTTCCAAAGCAGCATATTCATAGCGACAGTAATAACTACAGGCAGCAGAGGAAAGATTTGGAAGCAGCAGTATTTTCCTGTTAGATTCTCATGTCTCAAATAATGAGATGCTTGATGCCTGCCTTTCGCTGATAGCTGGCCTACTGCTCGCTTTTGTAAGAAATGATTTGCTGACGAAAAGCCAAGCAGCAAAATGCTGAATGTATTACTATGTAATTTCATGTGAAAAGATAAAACCAGCCTGTATCCTTGCATAATAACTAAATATTGATTTTCTAGTAGTTGTTTTATCTTCACCCAAATCATCATTTATTGATGGAGACAGTTCAGTCTCCAGTTTAAATAGGATTTGCTGAAGTTTATATAAACTGTACATACTTTGTATGTCTACCTGTAAAACCTTTTTATATTGGAATAGCTGCATTGCTGCTTATTTGATATCCTAATAGATCTTTAAGTAATTAGCAGTGAATAGGAATATGGTAAATATGACAGGGAGAGGAACTAAGGAAATGTAGTTGAAAATATGATACTCATGAAGTCATTATAATGCCACGTTACAGTAATATAATGATAATCTACGGACTAAATACAGTTTCTGGGTGCCACAAGAACGGATGGACTGACTCATTTGCCACCAATTTCTTTTTCATATTTTTCTAGAGCTTCTAGCACAAATATGCAAGATATAAATCTACACCCTCCGTTCAGGCTATATTAGGGTAGTAAATCGGTATGTGGAAGACTGGGGTTGACAGCTGCTGTGCCGTGCCAAATGTGGGGAGGTGACCTGAACTGGTTGTGAAAGCCAACCCAAAGCTCTGCAGAAGTCTGGGGGTGTCACTGTGGAGGAGCGAGCTGTCATCAGCCCTTGCCCCTCATGTCTTACTCCCTCTGGCCCCTGGGTATAAGTAGTAGTGGCTTAATGCAAACCATCCTCTCCCGGCTTCTCTTGCAGTGCAGCTTTAGATAAGCAATTGGTTGGTAGATTATTTTTTTTTTTTAATCAATAGGCACAAGGTGATGGTATTTCAGGCCTTGTGGTGAAGCTCCTGGGCTTTTTTTGTTGAGGGAGGTGCAAATAAAACTTACAACGCTTCAGATGAAAAGAAACCAAAGGAGCCTTTGTCCTTCATGCAACTCATATTTGAGCCTTGAAACCCTTGGCCTTGCTGAGTGTGAAGTATTTGAATAGGATTAAAAAGCAAGACAGGTTTGCTTGGACAAGTTTGTGGAGCTGAAATCTAACAATTTTGTATCATTCAAGCATTTATTTAATATAGAGATACTACCTACATCCAGTGAGTGTAGCTCTCTGGAAAACAGAGAGTATTGGGGGGAGTTGTCATCATATGCCTGTTTTGTCACTGTTGTCCTCCTTTCACATCAATTATTCACCCCTTCTGGCCTTTCGAGGTTAAACAGACCTTTGATCCAACCTTGTCCAGCCATTCTGTTGCTCTAAAAAAATGAACTCTTGTACTTTGTAGCTAATTTTCTGTGTGACCTTCAATACACAAGGTGCAATCTCTCATATAGGCGAGACAACTGATGAAGTAAGAGTTTGCCTTGTTATCCTACTGAAGTCTCACCTTATGCATATAAATAAGTTAGATTGAGTCCATGTTCAGTTGAGTTCAAGTTTCTGAGCCAGCTACAAGGGAAACTGAATAAATTGGTGTATGGAGCACCAAGAAGTAAAGAATACTAAAGCAGAGAATCTAGGTTCATCTACCTCCTAAAAATAAATAACTAAATAAATCTCATTTTTTACTCTCAGCTGTTCCAAACCAAAATTGCAGATTTCTGTCTACCAGATTTTAAGAAGAGGCAGGATTCACCTTTAGTTAACTTCTTAAAACATAAAAAATTACTTCCTGCCACTTCAAGGAAGAAAATGATGAAAGGAAATTAAGTGGTTCTGTTAGCAGTTACTCTTAAAGTAAAATCCTAAAATGTTCATTATTAATGAAAACCATCAAGAAATATCTCCTAGCTGCATTACAATGTGAAAATGCTATTGGAAGTAGATGTTTCTCATGAGAACAGACAAGAGATTTGATTTTCCTTAGCCTTTTTATTACTCTTGTCAGTCAGCAGCTCAGTTAGCCCACTCATCTGCTGCATTAGAAGTACCTCAAGGCTGCCGAGGCTTGAAGACCTCAAGAATTAGTGTCTGTATATATAACGTTCTAAATTATCACCAAAACCCATCCAAAATGTTGTGAAATTGTGTCACAATATGAAAACTAGCTCCTAGAATGGTGCTTTTCTTTTACAGTAACTTTTGGGATTGATGCCTTCTCAGCTTGTTAATAAATCTATCTGGAGACCAGCTTTAAATGGATGTCCACCTGCTAGTGTAATGTCTCAATAAGAGAACCAACAAGTATTAGCCTTCAGGGCTGATGGATGTACTATAGGAAGAAGTAAGAAGTTAGCCAGGAAACGCATACATTATGGAAATATCACCTGCACCGTTAATCTGAATCCAGATGGAGCACTGTCATTCATATGTGATATGTCTGCCTGGAAGATCAATGACTGTAGTTATAAAATCCACCAATTTTGAAGCAGGAGGGACCTCATCCTCGGAAAGATGCTGCATATTTTCTTCTCCTTTCTGGCACATTTAAACGTAAATGCCAAGTAAAATTGTCTTCTTTTTACAGGAATATGTGCCACAAAACATACTCTTTGGCCCAATTTCTGCTGCTCTGCACTGTTAAAGAAATGGAATAATTTCAGAAGGAATAAGAGACAGCAACATATTGCCCAGAAGATGTATGAGCACAAGCATCCACAAAACAACAAGGCTGTAGCTTTTCAGGAAATGGTTATAACAAAAGGAAGAATTTGATTTCAGCAAATGTTTTGATCATGTCTGTACACGGTATAATGAAAGAAATCTAAACAATATATTCTGCTCCTTACTCACTAGGGCAAATGAATACCATTAAATTACAAAGATAAAGATTCACACCTACAGGTGTTTCTTCATGCTTTTTGTTTACTTTTTCAGCTGGTAAACTCCTACTGATCTTTTACTACTGTTGACTCATTGTCTGTATGCTTTACTGAGGAAATATCTCAATATCTCTATCTCATTTGAGCATCTTGTAGTTTCCACAGGATCTTATGATTCTGTAGCTGGCTGCTTACTTTCTGCCAGTTCCAATGAAAAAGAGCCCCAGGTCACAGAAAACAAGCAGCACTTCATGAACATCTTTGCTGCTGTTCTTTCTTTCAGAAAAAGAAAAAAAAAAAGAAAGAAAAAAAAAAAGCTTTACCTACGTTTGACTATTTCGTCGCTGTTTCTATGGGAACAAGAACAGATGAAGGAGCACCTGCCAGCCATCAGCTGGATTGCTGAAACTGGCCAATGCAACTGGCTGCTGATGAGAAGCCCTCATTTGGGACTGTCCACTCCATTTGGACTGTCCACTGGGTTGCTAAATTTGAAATGGTTTCATCTTGCGGTGAGGAGAAACAGGGAACTGCATCAGGTTTAAATAACAGTGAAAATATTTTTTCCATGGGATCTCTTCAAATCTTGTGATTATCAGGACAAGCTCAGAATAAAATACTTTTTTACTAAAAGAAAGAGCACAAAGACAAGTAAAACCTGTCTGCTTAGGTGATTGAATGCCCTTGTAATTTTTGTAATACTTACAAAGTATGGAGACCAGTGGATGCCACCATTAACATAGGTGTGCCAACTCAAACACTCAGCTGAGTGAAAAGGGCACCAAGTAGATGCAGGATTAACACGCCTGGGCAAAGGCCCTTTTTATTACCCTCCCCTGACCATAGCTCCAATCCCTGACTCTTTCTATTACCACACCACACAGCTGTTTTTTTATAAAACTTAACCTTCTGGCTCCAAGCCCTCTACTTCTCCTTTCTATCCCCATACAGTGTACCTTCAAACTCCCTTGCAAATAATCCCTTATCTTCTTGCAATCCCAGTCTGAGGCACCTCCATTCCTCCTAAACTCGACCTTTCACCCTGGAGCCCCCAGCTCACCAGCCTTTCTTCCCGTGTACCCATTGCTGCTGGCACCTGGTCTGACCATAGCACTGTTGCTCTGGCTTGCAGAGCCCATTTCTCCTCTGTTCTCCATCCTGCTTCAGGACTGATTGCAGAGATGAGGACGCAGGCTGCGTTTACCAATAATCCATCCAAACAAAGCTCCAAAGAGAGAAAAGTAGAGCATATGAAAAAGTTTTTCATAGAGCTAGCATAGTGCATTTCTTTTTATTGTCTCTACCTGAAATTGAGCATGTGAAGGGGACAGTTCTTCAGGCTGGTGCCACAATGTAATGGGCTTAGTGTTAGGATGTGCAGTGGAGCTGCACTGACCTAATTTATGGGAGCTGAGAATCTGGTCAGCAACTTACAGTACCTACTGTTCTGTTTGTTTGTGCTCCGCTTCGGAAAACGCTGAACAGGAGTGTTTAGCTACCTTTTGTGCCAGCAAAAGAGTGCATAATATAGATTTCTGCATGAGAAATACTCTTCCTTCTTTCCCAATGGTTCATTCCATTGTCTTCAGGTACAGCTGCCAATGCCTGACTTCTTTCTCTCCTTTTTCTTACAACATCCCACCCAAAGTAAGCATCTCTCAGAAAAAAAAATATAGTCTAATCTCTTAGGTAACTAATAATTTTGTATTAAACATAACACACTAAGTGAGGATAAAATAAGATAATAAGACATCTGGCTTGTCTTTAGTTCTGTCCATGCAAAAGAATATTTTGGTCTGGTATAATTTTACAGAGTTCAGTAGAGCTCTTCAGCATGGGTTTACAAACCAATCATGACCTGAAGTGGCACGCTGTTCATCTGAATAAAATACCTGCCAAAGTACAGTAGGATTGAAGTACTCCTGAGTTGCTAGGTGCCACAGTGTTCACATCTAGCAGGGTCTGCATTAAGTGTTTCCAAGTTTATGAGCAATGGGAACACATCTGTGCCTTAATAGCCTACACGTCCCTTTTACCAGTCCTGCAGTCACATTATAAAATATAGCAGGAGCACTACTGAGCACCATATTTTTAAAATGAGCTGTTGTAAAAATCAGTTAAGCTGTGTGCATTAATACAAAATGAAAACCCAATGAATTGTTGAATTCTAGTAGCCAATTCTCTCTGTATAGGTTCTGTGCTTCTTTAAGGGTGGATGATGAAACTAGGCTGTTTGTGTTCAGGGTTGACCTTCACCTCTTTCCTCCTGAAAGGTGTCTAGTGAGAAACTGAAATCTGCAGCAGGAAAAGGCTCTCAGCAGCCTTTGAGAGGATCAGAGTCTAAATGTGGCTGTATATGACTTTCAGACATTATAAAAATGAATTCATACATGCCTATTTCAAATGCTGAGGCAAAAGCCTGGCCACATGAAGGGTCTCCCTGCCTGTCATGCTTTTCAGGAAGGTTATTGTGGTGAGTTTCTTAACAGGTGCTACAGAAAAATACATGGTCTCTAAAATACCAGTGGAGATACAGAAAATAATACCCCCCTTTTCCAAATAACACTGCTAAAACCACTCGTCATTGACATCCTAAGGTGTAGGCGCCACTGTAAGGAAAGTGTGGCAAACTACGCAAACTGCATGCTTTCCATTGACTTTGCTAGATGTTAAGTTTAGGGAGACCTACTGAAGGACGGCTTTCGAGGGCCTGGTCATTCAGACTTGTTGCATCCTCATGGATGAACCAGAACTTTACCAAGGACAATCAAGTGTCTGCAAGCTTTCTATCCTGAGAGTGCCCCAGCCTGTGCCTTACATAAGGCTGCAAAGCAGCCAGGCAAAATAAAGACCCACTACTTAGCCACCTCCAGTGAGAGTGGTGGGATAGGTCCCAGGAAATTTCAGTCAGATGCTGCTGATCCTTCCATGCAAGTGAAGGAGTGCAGGCAATGTGAGCTAAATGCATGCATATGTAAAGGGATGAAATTGCTTATGGAGAGATTTTCAAAAGAATAAAAGGGATTTGGGAGCCTAAATTCAAAATTAGCTTCCACTGAAATTTGTCTTCCTCTATCTCTTAGCTCTTTTTGATAACAGAAGCTGGTAGCCATCCGTCACAGTTCAGCAATTAGCACACCAGCTTGCAGGAGTTCAGATATAGACACCAACACCAAGGATCACACGCCCACTGGTACAAAGATTAGAAGTGCAGTTCAGTCTGGTTGTGTTGGAAAAAGCAGCCCTAGTAATTTACCTCTTTAATCTGCTTTTCACCTCAGCAACTGTGGTACTGTACAGGTGGAACTTTAGTGGAAAAACATGAATGCAGTTTCTAACCTGACGTTATCAACCTAAGTAAAGAACAAAAAAAGGCATCAGTGCTCTGACCTTCCCCATTTTGCCTGTTTTTCTTTGACGAGTCAGCATTTCATTTACTTTAAACAGGAAGCCCCGCTGTGATAGAGTTGTAGTTCTGTTTGCACTGTTGGCTCTTCCCTGCTGTTTAAATGTCAGTTGCTTTGGATTTGCAAAGACATAAGGCTGTAAAACAGTCCGTGAAGGACTGTCACTCATAGATCCCAAGAGGAAAATCTCTTTTGTAGCAAACTGGGTGGGGAGATGGGGAACAAAAGGTGAAAGAGGGGGTATTTCAAGGAAACTATAGTGCTACCATCATCGCATGCAAAGGCATGTGTATTTTGTTCTCCAGGAACCTACCCTTTCAGCAGCAGAGCCCACACGATGAGTACCCATGTGCAACAGAAGGGACAAGCAACTTTCTATGTAACAGGACAAAACAGGTAATAAAAACACCTTGTTGAGCCAAAGTTCAGGATCTTTCAAGTTACACAACTGTCAGGAGGCATGAGTGGTATGGACTGCCTCATCCTGCCGCCTTGTCCTGTCAAGCACCCATGCAGCTCTTTCTGCTGCTTTATTGGTGCTGAATTACTGGGTTTTGCATAGTGATTTGAAGTCGTTGTTGAAGTTGTAGGCGTGGGGGTTTTATGCAGAAATCAGGATTTAAGCATTCTGTAGCCAAGGACTCCAGTCTCCTTTATAGTACCAAGCTGTACATATACCTAGCTACCACAATGAATTCCATGTATATAATCTCACAGAGAGCTAGAAAATTTCTGGCATCACCTGTATTATGTCTCAGAGAAGTAGTAAACTAAGCAATAAAAATGAGGGATTGGATTTTAATTTTTTTTTAATGGATTGGAATAGCTATATTCTACTATAGGAAAATCAGAGAAGCCAGAAATGAGCTGTATCATACATATGCAACACATGCATATGAGATTATGAAGTGTTCTAAGAGTTTGTCAGGAATAGCTAAATAATAAACACAAAGTAAGGTTGGAGGAAGTTACTGCCTGATCTGATAGCCCAAGTTAGAAGAAGAGATTATGAGAGACACTAGACAGTAGTTTATCAAGAACATTGGGGTTTCCAGATAACTTAGGAGTCAGAAAGGCAGCTTCTTCTGATGTTTAAAATCAGGATTCATAGCATAGGCACAAGTACTAAAAGGGAAAGGATGATGAATGGGATTGATAATCTTGCAAGCATCCTTTTAGGGTGTATTTCACGCTTAGGCTTTTGAATAGCAATTATGGAGGGCTTTATTTTTCATTTCAATTTATGTCCTTAATCAATTATATCAGAGTTGGATAGCAGCCCTTTTGCTTCCCCATTAGAAGAAATAAAGCAAATAAAAATGAGGATCCTGAATGTAATGAGTTATCTTTCTTTCCTTTTTCGACCTTCAATTCCAGTTAACTGAGCTAACCATGGATTTTCAATTTCGAAGGAAGCAAACTTGCCATACACAGTGAGGCTGCCTTTGTTATTAGAATCATAGAATCATTTCAGTTGGGAGGAACCTTTAAATCATCGAGCCCAACCATCAACCTAACAGTGCCAAACCCACCACTAAACACCTGGGCACACTGCTGGCTCATGTTCAGCCGGTTGTCAACCGACACCCCCACGTCCTTTTCCACCAGCCACTCTTCCCCAAGCCTGTAGCACGGCATGGGGTTGTTGACCCAAGTGCAGGACCCAGCACTTGGCCTTGATGAATCTCATACCTTTTTCCTCAGCCCGTTGATCCAGCCTGTCCAGATCCCTCTGTACAGCCTTCCTACCCTCAAGCAGATTGACATTCCTGCCTAACTTGGTGTCATCTGCAAACTTACTGAGGGTGCACTCGATCCCCTCATCCAGGTCGTTGATAAAGATATTGAACAGAAGCGTCCCAATACTGAGCCCTGGGGAACACCACTTGTGACTGGCCACCAACTGGATTTAACTCCATTCACCATCACTGTTTGGGCCATGCCATCCAGCCATTTTTTTACCCAGCGAAGAATATGCCCGTCTAATTTTCAAAGCCTTTCTTCATTTCTAGTTCTGCTTGTCTTTGCAATTATTCCTCTGGCTTAAGGTGACTCATGTAGGATCTCAACACTGGAGACCATAAACTGTGCATACCTATCGCTAAAGTTTCTCCAGTCACCTACAGAAGCAAGAATTAATGTCACCCAGCTGGGGTTTCTTAACCCCTGCATGTCATACTGACTAGTACAAATTCCATAATTTTTTGTCCCTCTACTGCAAGTAACCACGCAAGCAACTATTATCTCTAAGCTTACACTGTACTTAGGCTTTAAGCCCTTTGAGACTGAAACCTCGTTTTGTTTTATACAGAGAGAGCGATAGAGATAGAGATAGAGATAGAGATAGAGATAGAGATAGAGATAGAGATAGAGATAGAGATAGAGATAGAAGGAGAGGGAGAGGGAGAGGGAGAGGGAGAGGGAGAGGGAGAGGGAGAGGGAGGCACCATACATATATACACATACATATATGCACAGTTCATACCTGTTACAATAGCTGTGCAAAGCAAATAAACACTAACAACAGTAATGAATCAGGCTGGCCATATAGACAACAGGACACAAATATTTTGGGGTTTCATGTTTTTGCTTTTGGAGAGCTACATCGTCCTAGTGTTAGCTCTGCTATTTGTTCACAGCAACCACAACCATACTACTAATTTAGGTTGGGGTTTGAGTACAGTACTCAGGAAAAGCCTTGTTGCCTACACATTGGCCTACCCTTTGTAGAAGGATGGAGAATCTCCTCCTCCACGCAACAAAATTCAGACACAGAAGCTATAGCTAATAAAACTGGGCAATGTACTGTTCTGGCCCTGTGGTCAGATAATGTATACCGGCAGTAGCTCTCCTACAAATTTTGTGGTATTTAGCCTTAGGTCTCCTCTGCATCTTGTGTAGTGTCCCTCTATCCTTCAGACATATCTCCAGAGACTTTGAAGTCAAGGGAGAACCATACTGCAGCCCGCCAGGGAAAGGTTTTCATAGCATGAACCTGCAGGTGTGTGCTGTACACCCTGAGAGGTGGCACTGAGGGCATGTTTGAGGTCCTATCACTGTCTGTGATAGGACAGTGCTGGAGGACAGAGAGAACGGTATCAGTCTTGGCCACACGATCTACTGGGAACAGTCTGTTGCATGCGCGCCTAAGCTCTGTGTGGGAGAGTGCTAGCTGGCAGCATCCAAAACAGTGCCAAGGAGCATGCTAATTCAGCGGTGCAGACTATCAGCAGCATACTGCTCAGCCTCTCTTTCTATTCTTGTTTTATTTAGCAAAATAATTGTAATCGGAGGGACTCCCAGCCTGTTTCTACAGATAGTGTGGAAGCCTTCAGCTTCAGCCATCTGGCATAGCAAGCTGCGCCCACACACAGGCTCACAGGCAGTGAGCATGGAACACATGACACTCAGCAATCCTTTTACTTGTCTTTGCCCTGGTTTTCCCATCTCTGGTACAGGGATAGTAATACTCCTTCTCTTTTGCTAAGGGTCTTGATATCGTTGGACAAAAAAATTGAGAGACTTTGGGGTGAAATACAATCCACACAGCTAAAATCAGTATTGATGTAGTGATTTCTTAGAGGTTCTTCATTGTTTTTCATGGTATTATTCCAATAATTAAAAGGAAGGTTTGATCAGAAACACTTATCTCCACAAACAGCATGTTTAGTAAGGCTAGTAAGCATTTCTTACAGGAAAAAACTACTGAGTTTAATAAATGGACCTAGTAGAGTTACGCTTTTTGCTGAGCTTGTCTGAAAAAAAAGTCCTAAGTAAATTGATAAAGCCAAATCCATCTTAAAATTTAAAAAAATCTATAGTCTTCAGCTTTCATTATAAGGCATTTTTACAATCTTAGGTATGAAATCTTACTATTTGTTCACGTGCTTGCCTCTTGTAAGTAATGATGTGGTTTTCTCAAAGTGTGTTTTTCATAAAACTTTATTTTTACAGCCCCATTTTATGGTTTAATTTCAAAATAATCAGCCAGCAGTTATATTGTTTCAAACCTCAAGAATGCATGCAAACACAAGAAGGTGCTGCATGGTTCTGCACAAGCAGAGGTAGATGTTCATGCTCAGGAAACGCTCCTCCATTTTTTCCTGGTCCTTCACAGTTTCAAATGAACCCCCACTGAGTGCAAGGAAATCATTAGCTCCTGTGTTTGAGATACAGATGATTAGGTTGCAAGGTGTAAAATTTGTGGTTTGGTTTTGGTTTGGTTTTTTTGTGTCTTGGGACTTTTATGCAAAAGCAAGGAATTGCTCTTTCTAACTAACAGATGTGACCAGAGGGTTTATCGAAATCTGGAAAGATGTCTCAGTGACTGTAAGAGCAGATTAAATCACCTGTTCCTAACAAGGAGTTCCTACCCCATGAGAGAAATCAGACCATGGAAAACCGCATTTTCAATCGAGGCAGCTCATCTGGGGAAGAAAGTTTGCTCTGCCCCCTCCCACCAGCAGAGCCTAGAGCAGCATCGGCTTCATGCTGTGGTGACAGAGGACAGGTTGTGTTGCTGCGCACTCCCATCCCACCAAGGCTGCATACAGCTCTGTCTTTAAGTATTTATATTTTGGCATAACCACCTGCCAGCCAGTGTTTTTGTCAGTACAAGAACATTATCACTTCTTACATGTAAAATATTCTTCCCCGCGGATCTCCCCACCGGTTCAGTTCCGACAGCAGTAGGACAGCTGACGGAGGCGCGGGGCAGAAACGCACTGCCGAAGTGGCGGAGTCTCCAGCACTCACTTCACATATTATTACGAAATGGCCACTGACTTTTGGTGCCTTGGGGCACGTCAGTGCTAGAGACAGTGGGAGGTGCCAGAACTAGCCTTAATCTAGCGCTAAAGCACACAGGATGAGGCAGCCTGAGGGGAACTCTGCCACGGCTACAGCGTCACCAGCCTAACTGACAGACGGCTATCGAAGCTCTCCCTGCGCTGGTACGCAGTTTCCATGTGCTCAGTACACGGGTGTCTGTGGACACCTACTGTCAGCTGCCTTTGAGCTCTGGAAGCTGGACTATGCTGAACTTGAGAGGCAGCAGACACGTGGCACTTGCACGCTTACACTCAGCGGAGTCAGCTGCGTCAGAGCGTAACTGGGACGAAACACCCCCAAACGCAACGTGCGTTCTCCTCACAGCGGCGTAAACAGAGATTGGAAGTGCTGAAAAACTGATTCGCATTTCCCCAAGCCCAGCTGCTGGGAGCAATCCTCACAATCCATGGGGAAGGGTGTCTCTGCTTCAGCCTCTATCTTCAGGTTCGGTTCGGTGAGGAATGGCTGGGTAGCTGTGGCCGTGCCCCGCTAGGATGGGCTTGTCCTAAGCCAGCACGCAGTGAGAGCAAGGCTAGCTGTTTCACCAGCTTGGTTACCTTAAATAAGTTAAAAAGTCACAGTGCTGCCAACAAACTTTGAAATCAAATTGGGTACGAACAACTCTCATTTTTGCAGATGCCAGTAAATAGAAGAATTGCCATAGGCCTCTATTTTTCTGTGCAGCCCGGAAGGGATAGAAATCGTTTGGCCCCATGGATGTGTAAGCATAGAGTCTACTGTGGAAAACATCCTTTATATCAGGGTTAGTAGATTATGACAGTTGTGAAGTATACAAATAAAAGTCTGTTTCATATAAACTCCAGCTGTGCAAATTCAGCTCCAGGTCCAAGAGGCAAACCGCAGCCTGTTTCTTCTACACAGTATCAGAAAAAAATAATAATAATAATAATAATAATTTTTTCAAGCTAAATTGTGCCTCCATCATCAGATATGTAATTCTACAGTCTTTAAGTTTTGTAGCTTGTAGCTGTCTCCTTCCAGAGCAGCTCAGTGAAATCTGAGAGGGGAAAGATTTTAATGCAAGCACCAATTTTTTCATATATCCCATCTGAAATGAGCTTATGAGGAGTATGTATGCATTATTCATCCCATGTACTGGATAGAATTAATAAAACATCCATTGCTTCTGATACATTATCAGTACGGAGCTGTTTACCTATATTGCATTTAGGTCAAATAATGTACAGACACAGGTTTACTTGCTTGAGAACATGATGTGAATTTTAAAGCTCAAATGATCACGGGAATTTCTCCTCAAAGTTCCTCAGTTTCCCC
Organism: Himantopus leucocephalus; assembly: GCA_003993805.1. Lineage (NCBI taxonomy): Eukaryota > Metazoa > Chordata > Aves > Charadriiformes > Recurvirostridae > Himantopus > Himantopus leucocephalus. The sequence continues at coordinate 23,735,046 of RSEF01000004.1, read as the reverse complement.
GGGCAACAATGTCCATTCTGCATACAATTGATCTGTGTCTTCATTTGCCCTGGTTTCATTTTAACACGTTTCTCTCACCACTCAGACTAAGGGAAGAAGGAAAGTCTATAAATCAATTACATCCTTGTGAGCCCCTTTCTTGCTCGCTCTCTCTTGCTTCTTGAAGTAGCCGCTCATCCTCTGATTTTCTTACTTCCCCAGTTTTAGCAGCTTCAGATTTCCTCACTACCCTTGTATTAATTTGCTTTTAAAATACTATCCAATTTAATTTTTTTTTTAAATGAAACTGAAATATGAAAATCACTATCGATTGCTTAAATAAGCATTTATACTGCAGTATTAGAAACATGACTTTTCAGCAACACTAACCTTGCATAGATTTACATACATCTTCTAGCTTCTTAGGGCAAATAATCTGTAATTTGGCACCAAGTAGCTCCCTTATTGTGGAGTGGCATTTATAATGACGATACCAGGTAAATAACTCGGGGATCCAAAGACAAAATTCATCCTTTAAGGTCATTATCTGGATTAATATAAGAAAAATCCCTGAGGGAGTTTAGAAACTATGAAGCAGGGAAATGGATTATAGTAATCTGTGAATTCAGTGGCTCTTTTGTGGTCTGAGAGATAAAATGCAGATAACATTTTCTGTCCAGTTATTACTCTTAGTGTTTTTTAACTCATTATTAATATTTTGGGAATGTATGTATGTCCATTACACATTTTATACAAGACACGGTTATACCAACTATGGGGCAACAGGCAATTATTTCCAGCAAGCTTAACCCTACCAAACAGCTTTTGTACAGCTCTGCCATACAATTCATATATAGATATGTATACTAAACCCATTTGTTGTCCAAGCCTAGTCCTTCTATTTTAATTGCTATGCTCTCAATTTATTTTTTTTCAGATTTGCAGTGATATACTTTCTGCTCAGTCATGGTCTGCTGCTCTATGTGGAGATCACAGTTCTCAGGGAAGACTTTTTACTCGCAGAGCTCGCTGAGAGGGTTCAGCACTGTCCCCACATACCAAGAACCCAGCGTCACTGGCCGCCCATAAGACCCTGGCAAGCTTACTCAGGATTACTTCTCCACTTGTAGTCCAATGGCTGTAGTCCTGATCAGGCAACGTGGCTTTTAACACTCCTCTGGAAGCAGCACAGCGCTGTGCCTGCAGTGCTGGTCCCAAGCTCCTGCGTCCTCCTCCGAGGCAAAGCATGAAAGCCTCAGGAGAGTGTGCGAGTGCCGCTCTTCTGCCACCAGGCTTGAGCTGGCTTGTGCCCAGCCAGTGCTGGGAGAAAGTACGGGCGCAGCTGTACGTATCTGATTATGTACTGCTCAGTATTCTGCTGCTGCCTCAGCCTGGAGATGCATTTCTGCCAGGAAAATTTGCAAGGCATCAAAATGTCTTCTTCCAGCAAGGCCCAGAACTCAGTAAGTGCTGAGCAGCTAAGATCCTAGATTACATCTGATGGGATCCATGTGGTGGATAGGTCTCCCTTTTATAAGCCAACCCCAGAGGACAGCCCCGAGTAACACCCTCCCAGAGATTAGCATGGTGCTACTTTCCTTACTATCCTCCTGCCCACAGTGCAGCATCTTTATAGTAGAAGTACTCATGAAGTACCTAGGGGGGGCTAACTGAAATTCTGTCTGTGTCTGTTTTGAGATCCTTGGCCCCCAACCCGAGTGCCACTCCAATGTCATAACCACCTCCCCACAAAATCATGATATTCAAAGTTTAACTGTTTTCTATACAATCAAACAGCTCTAAGACATATGTTGCTACCTCAGGAGAGGCTGCGGTGTGCTGGCTAGGTCACTCTCATGAGAACTGGGTTGTGTTGGTTCAAACTCTCACTCTGAATCAGCGATGACATTTCATTTGGGGTGCCCCACCACATACTTGCAAATTCTTCAATGAGGGGTGCTCCTGGTATTCTTCCGCTTTGTATAACCCTTGCACCTATTCAATGGGAAAAGAATATAGTGGTTTTAAAAAAAACTAACTGAAGCACTAAGAGGTGAATGCGGAGCCCCAAATTCTGGTTCCTATTTCAGGCAAAGCAGAGGGTCCCCTGCAGACTCCTCAGTCTGGTGGTTAGAGCCTGTTTATCGGTTCACTTTCCCTCAAGGGGAAATGGGGACAACCCCTGGCTTTCCACATCCTTCTGACAGCCGCGATTTGGGGCGACCGAGGGGTGTTGCTATGTCATTGCCTTTGGTGAGAAAATGCTTAATTTCCCTACAACGTGAAGGGGTCCTAAAGCGCATAGCTGTGTTCGTGCAGGAGCAAAGTCTCGAGGAGCGACTAAGCTATGCGGCAGGCTGTGCGTGCTGGCTCTTCCACGTCCCATCTTCAAGCACCCGCGGGAGAATCCACACCAGGCGGTGGGACACTGTGTGCGGAGGTCTGTGACCCTAAAGCAGGCGCTGACCCAGGCACCACCTCCCCGCAGCAGAGGGAAGCAATGCAATAAATTAGTGCGCCAACTTTGGCTCAACACCATGGCTGCAGAGAAAGCTCAGGAAGCAGTAAAATAAAATAAAATACCATGAAACAGACTGAAAGATAATTTGTAATTAATCACTTTTATAGAGGATGATGTAAAGCAGACTTAAAATTGCAGAGAATTAGCCCGGCAATTGTAGCTTTAGCACACACGTCATGGTTACTTCAAAACTCTCAATATACCACACTCTAACAGGCTTAAAAGAGTTGAAACAGAACTTTCAAACTATTCGCTTTTTAAATAAAGGAGGCTATTTGTGGCAATAATACTTTTGATGAAGGGTTCAGAGTCAACTGTAACTGATACATATGATTGATGCCCATAATAATTGCACACTTCTGTAATCCTTCCTCACCCATAACAGCGTTGAGCTTACATTTTGGATATTATTAATACTCAGACAAAAATAACTTGTGGACAATATCGTGCTCTCAACATGGTTGAGAATTAATCTATTTTTGTCAAACTGTTTAAGAATGATGGATACTTTTTCCTGCTTGAGTAAACACTAGCTAATTCTCTAGACCTCCCTTCTCTGTTCATGAAAATCCAAGTCCAAATGATTTCATGGATATTTAAAAGATGGTGCCAAATACTGCACACACAAAGATGAATTTCTCCACTTGATAAAGAGCTGATACCATTCATTACATTGCTCACACTTCAGTACTGGAGTTTTGTTGGGTCTTAATTTGTAAGAGAGAACACAATGAATTTAGGAACAATGAAAAATGGAGAGAAAAAAGTGAGGCAGCTGAAATGTAGCTGTGGGAAGAGACTCCAAGTGAAAGTATCACGCTTATTTTTATTCTAGATAAGCAACAGGGCAGCTTGAAATAAACATGGATTGAAATTTTCTTCGTCTCTTTAATGAGTTCAAAGAGGCTAAACAAAGACACAGAAGAGTTGAACATTGCTGTGTACAACACAGTAAACAGATTAAAATTTTATACCTGAGCAAAAAAGGAATTTAACTATTAACTACAGCATGCAGAATAACTGATAAGTTATCACATAGAGCTAGCATACTGTTATTAGGTTACAGTCATTCAGATGTTCTTAATTTTTACAAAGGCTAAAGATGGAAAAAGCTCCAAGACGAGATGAGTGTGTGACATAAAACCACAATAAGGAAAAGCACATTACCATCTAGCAGCCTTTCTAGAGGATCAAAATTATCTGCTGTTTTATTATCCAGGGAGAAAGCAGCAACAATTCAAAGCCTGTGGAGTTAATAACACGTTAGACATTTAAGCAGGTCCTGAAAATTAAAATATTGGCAGTTTATGAAGTGCTCACAGAAGACCTGAGCCTGCATCCCCTGCCCTCAAATGCCACTTTAAAGCACTGCATTCGTGAGCTGTTCCCAGTGCAGAAGGAAAGGGAGGGATCTGCAGGGAATAACTCATCTGGTCACAGGCTTGCGATTTCCTCACCAGCATAACCACAGCCGATTCTAAAGGAATGACTTTTTACCTCATTTGATTGATCAAAACCCACATTTCATTTTAGGTAGAAACTTGACCTTTCTTCACATTTAATCTGCTGGGTTTTTGGTTTTGGGGTTGGTTGTTTGGGGTTTTTTTTTTTTCCCTAATCCATTTCAAATGCTCTGGTTTGAAGTACTTCAGTACAAATCAAAAACAGTAACACACTTCTCTTCTTAATTCCCTTATCTTCACAAAAGGTGCCTGTGGGAGAGAAGGGGTCTGAAAAGTTTGAGCTTTAATCAGCACAGCCCATAACCCCCAGACAGGCTTCATTCTCCTACCAGACTTCTGCTCTCCCTCATCTCCATATGCAACATAAAAATAACCTGCTCCCACCGTCAATATTCCTATGCTACAAATCAGCCCTTTGCCTTCCTACAGCAAAACCAGCAAACTCTGCCTTTGTCATTTAGACTTGTCAAGAAGAGATGGGAGGGATGGGAGCATCTCTTACCCTGTTAGAGACAGCCATAAACAAACTCTCTCCCTTTTATTTCCTTGGAGTTGTAGAGTTACCTACTTTTGATGCCAATCAACTCCTCTCAAATCATACCACCTGCCTTGACTTCCCTGCTACTTGTCTTTCACCATTTATGAATAAAACTATGCATTAAAAATGCATGTGTCAAAATGGATTTATCCCTTTGTCCACAACGTATTAATTTCTTCTCTAAGTCAGACATCTTAGACATTGGTAGGTTGTGTGAAAGAGTCTCCGGGGAATTGAATCCTCTTTGCTTCTAGTTTCTTCCTGGCTTTGAAAGCTGCAGATGCTTCAGGGTGGATGGAGTCCAGCCGTTGTTCGCACTGGAAGGCCGTGAGGAAGGCCGTCCTGTAGTTGTTATTCATCCAGCCATAGAGAAGGGGGTTAGCAAATGTTGAGCACATGGCAATGACGTGAAACACTGTGTAGATCAGTTTGTACTCTTTCAGGTCTAACACCTGACTGTCAATGTCACTGACTAGCTGGAAGGTGTGAAATGGCAGCCAGCTGACAGCAAACACCACAACCACGCACACCAGCATCTTGGTGGTTTTCCGCCGCCGGTGGTGGTAGTGGTCATTCCCCACCCCAGGACTAACGTGGTTCTTGAGCTTGGTCCAAATACGAGCGTAGGCATAGGAGATGACTGCCAGAGGCAGCACATACTGGATCAGGAGCATGGAGACGCTATAGATGGTGCCATAGTTGAGCTGCCCCTCCCCTGGCCACTTCTCAGAGCAGACCACGATCTTGAAGTCAGGAATGATCTCAATCAGTGAGTACTCACGGAAGATGGCCAGAGGACTTGCCAACAGGGCACTGACTGCCCAGGCAACTCCTATAATCAGGAAGCTGATCCGCTTAGAGATTTTGCTCTCCAAGTGGTAGACGATGCAGCGATGCCGATCCAAAGCGATCACAGTCAAAGTAACAGTAGACACGTGCACAGCAAGAGCCTGGGCATAAGGCACCAGGTGGCACAAGACGGGGCCCAGTTTCCATTCGCCCAAGAGCGTGTAAACCAAAGTGAAGGGCAGGCACAACGTATTCACCAGCAGGTCAGCCACAGCCAGGTTGGCAATGAAGAAGTTAGTCACTGTGCGCATGCTTTTGAACTTGATGATCACATGGATGACGAGGGAGTTCCCGATCACCCCCAGCAGGATGATGGAACAGTAAGCAAAGATGAGGATTATCTGCACTTCAACTAGCGTTGTGCTGTCCTTCAGTTCTGGTTTAGGGTCCAGAGCCAATTCGTTGAGCGGCGTGGTGTATCTTGGCAAGTACAGCTTGGTGAACAGCTCCATTTTCATTGCATCTGTCTGGTTTTCTTCGCCTACTGCCTCCAGGGGCCCCATCCTTGCAGCAGCCTGGTCTAAGCAACAGAGCTGTCCCTGAAAACAAAACAGTACAAGAACATGTGGAGAAATCAGTCCACGGTGGCTAAGACAAGAAGTAACGAGCTAAAGCTACAGCTCTTTCCTCCTCTAACCCACGTTCTACATCTCAGGATTAAGAGAAGATCTGTCTTAATATATTTAAATTCTGTTGCCCTTACATTTGAAGCCCGATCCCGTAATATTATTCAGGCATGACTCCTGCTGAAAATTGGGACAGATTTCAAAAGCATTTCAAAGACAAAGTTTGCCTAAGTAAATGCAGAAGGATTAAGATCCTGCTGGGCAGCATATCCTTTTTTACAATCCACTACCCAAAACTACTGCTGATTTAGCACAAAACTTCCATTAATACCTATGGGAATTCTACATGGAACGGCACCATCCAGGCTGTTATTAGCATAATAACCTTCCAGCTTTTCCTTAATGGAAAGTGTTCCCTTTAAATAGTTACTAAATTCTTGTAGGTTGATGCCCCTCCTTATCACCAGAGAACTACTGAAGTCTTTTTTTAAGGAACTTTCTTTTAGGAAAGTTTGTGCCACAAGGCAAGCAAAAATACCACTTTAAGTGAACTGAAATGACTGCGTAACCTATTCCTGCTGAAATTAACTCAAGAAATAATTAAAACTCAGTTATACATAATATTTCCTTTCTGTCTAATGTTTGAGAAAACACAGCTCCTTGGAGGCTGCCAATCAGGGATTCATTTCTGACTGCTGTCATAGGGAAGAACAAGTCATTCCCCTGCTGATGTCAGTAAGAATTTCACCACTGGCACCAAAATCACATTTTGTTTTCTTCCCTACACAGGCTGAGCCAAATTCTGTGTTCCCCTAAGCCTTCAGGAGGCACGGATGGATATACGGATGTTTTACAGTCAATCACTGACTTGGACTTCAAGCCTATGTAAAACGTGCATGTCCCCATGCAGACTGCCCAGACCATGGGTGGTACACTAAGTGAGCACCGTGCACCAGGGGACTCCTTGGCTTGACCTGGGAAAATACTAAGAAATTGCCAGTGCCCAGTGGGCTTACTGAGAAAACATCACCGTTTGCCATTGAGGGGAAAGCCAAACCTGAGTTACTAACTCCCCCATTCATACATCCCCTAAGGAAAGCAAGAGCAGAGAAGAATTGTCACTTTCTTGCCATCAGGTGTTACGCATAGCTTAATCCATCTCGAATTCAGGTCTGCCTAAAGAGGCAGTCTAGCTATTAATGCCTTTGGTTTTGCACGGCTTTTTTGTTTAATTATTTTTTTTTAAACATCAGATCAATTTCATTGTAGGTTTTCATCCGACTTCTATCCCTATTAACATCTATCAGTGACATCCTTAGATGTGATTTCCTAATGGAGAAAGGAGGGTTGCCTACCAGCAGGTGACTGAGCCCTTTTTGTTTGCTTGCACCCCATGCAATATCCCAAAGAATCTCACTGCAAGGTCTTTTTGCAAAAGCAACAGATTGACTGCATGAACGGAAAGGTGTTTTTCCACTGACTAAACCCATCAGAATTATGCTATACTGTTTAGTACACATTTACTGCACAATTAATAGTGCAAGCCTGTGATGTGAAACACTGTGAGGCACGTAACTGAGATGTGCCAGCTGTTTGTACAAGCTTAACCTGCAGGTTTTAGTAATATAATCAGTTATCAACTACCAGCCTAGGTACAGGTGGCAGGAGGGGATTCCTCATCAATACACCTTTAGTCCACAAGGTTAAATATGTAAGAGATCCACCACAATTTGCACAGCCAAGGCTATGTATGCAGAAGTTTAGAACTCTGCCGAGCTTTTTCCTTCAACCTGTGTACCTACACCCAAGAATTATGCTTGCATATATTATTAGAGCAGAGATTTGGTGAGGTCCCAGGACTGTCAGGTGCTCCAAAATCTCATAATTTTTTCAGCGCAAAATAAGAGCAGGTCATATTTACACACTGTAGTAGAAGGGTGAGACAGAAGGCAAATTTCACAGGTTTTTCCCTTCTTTGCCATAAATCCAGGCAGGAGGATGCAGCTCAGCCAAAGAATGTAGCACCCCTTTCTTCCCAAAAAATATTTTCACCTGTTTCTCTAGGCCCTGACTTTCTATTAATTCCTACTTCCAACCTCCTTTTTTTT
>RSEF01000004.1:23666760-23726496 GCA_003993805.1 Himantopus leucocephalus | reverse complement strand
GGGGGGGGGGGGGGGGGGGGAGTTGTCCCAAATTTTTTTCCCAAGCAGTCAAACCCTGAGGGGCGGGCATCAAATTGCATCTAAACTTCGGGCAGAGGAAGGCCCGTAGAGAATTCCCATCGGTTCCCTGAGCCAGTAAGCAAAAAGGGGCGAAATACGTGATGCCATTAGCAAGCAGCACTTCCCCCAGGACCGCAGTGCCTGCGCCTGGGGACGGGTTCGGGGTTGCTCCAGGCGAAGGTGGCGGCAAGCGTGCCCCTGGGGGTGCCCTCCCACTCCCCGGCCGCCCTGCCCGGGGGACGGCACCCCTCCCCGGGCGCCGCGGGGACCCCGCCGCTACCCCACGCCGGCCGCGCTCCTCGGTCGCCCCCTCCCCGCTTCCCACGTTCACCCGTGGCCGCCGCCGGCTACCGCCACGGCAGCCGGTCTCCCAGGGCAGGGCAAGGCGGGGAGCGGAGAGCCCCCCGCGCCCCGCAGAGGAGCGGCTGCTCCCGCGGGTCCCCCCGCACCGCCGCCCTCCCCTCGCACACTCACCGGGGCGGCTCTCCCCTCCCTGCCGATGGGGCAGCGGCGCGGCGCGGCACGGCACGGCGGGGCCCGTCGAAAGTTTGGCAGCGGCGACGGCGGCCCCCGCATGCCGGGGGGGGGCGGGACGGGGCGGGACGGGGCGTCCCGGCCCCGCCGCCCGGGGAAGGTCCGGGGCGGGGCGGCGGGGTGGGCTCCGCTGCGGCGGCTGCGGGCGCGGGGAAGGGGGCGGCGGGTCGCGCTGTCCCGACGTGTCGGGCCGCCTCGCGCTCAGGAGGCAGCAGTGGAAAAAAAAGGGGTTTGGAGGGGAGGGGGGGGGTGATGCCAGGTCGGAGCCGATGGGCGCGCCTCACGCCCGAGCCCGCTTCCGAGTTTTCCCCGACCCCAAAGTGCCTTCTGGAGCAGCGCGAAGGGGATGCTTTTGCTTCAAACTGCTGAAAACCTTGTTACAAGCAAACAACTCCTGAAATCCCTGTTACAAGCAACCCCCAGCTTGCACGCGTTTGCGTTCCTCGTAAGAAGACGCGGTGGATGTTGCCAGGGCAGGTGTAAGGATGAATAAAGCATTTGCATATGCTGTCAAGAGCAAAGTAAAAGATTGCATTTTTATTTACAAGGCTGCGAAGGTAAAGACGATAGCTGCTGGTTTTATTTAGTTCTATATTCAGCAACCTTTCAAAAAAGCTCTCTTGCCAGTCAGCTTAACTGAGGACTAGCTCCAGCCAGCGTTACTGCCCTTCTGGCAGGGTCTAGCTTCGTTAAATCCATCAGTAGGTTCTACTTAGTGTTTTGCCATGTGCCTGGTGCCTCTCTCCCAGGTATAACTGCCGAGATTCAAGGGAGGGTCTTCTCAATGCATAGTTGGAGGGCCTGATTCACCCAACGGTACTTCAGCCCTAGTTGTAGCTCCCAAGAACAGGAACCGGGAGACTTTGCTTGCTCTGTGGCTACAGCACTAATGCTTGGACAATTCTCTTCCCAAACCTTACAGAAGCTGCGATCCAGAACAGGAATGCTTCTTTGCTTTCTGCCACTTAGGTAAATATGCATTAATATTTCAGGTAGGATCAGCAATATTATCTTCTCTCTTCTGTCCTCCTTATCTTCCAAAGGAGACTCTGTACAAGAGCTCTTCCTTTGTCAAAGGTAATGCTCCTTGCTTCGGTTATAGCTCAATATTACGCTCTTATCAAGAGCACAAAATGTTAATGGAGTATCAAGGAGTAACTTCAGTGATTTAAAGTTGTTTTTGAAATTCAAAACATGTCTTGAGAACCCCCTTAGATCTTTACTTATTCAAGCTATCTCTTCACGGAGAGCCTTACTCTTAGTCCTTCAGCACTTCTGAGACCGTTAATGGAATGCTCCTAGCTTGTTGCAAAATAGATTTCTTTGATGACTAAATAAAAAGCCAGGAGTTTCAATTCTCCTACCCTTGTTTATTTCATTTCCCAAGTCAATTTAATTGTAGGATTTATTTTTTGGTCTACCAGGAGACAGAAATTCATGCCATGAGTTTTAGTAATTAGAGCACTTGTATAATATATGGCTGTAACAGCCTGCAGTTCTTCCCTTTCCTTCTCTTACAAAGGGTCAACAGTGGTGTTTCACTCATCTCAGGGGTGTTGCTATTGTGCTCTACTCTGCACACTCTTTTGAGCTTAACATATATTTTTGCTGCTCCTAATGTCTTGGAGAGTGTAGTGAAATGTTACAAATCTTTGCAATCTGTCCAGCTCAAATCATCTGAGGATCCCATAGCTAAGGAAAAGCTGGTCTTTACTTTCACTTCCAAACTCCTGGAGAAAGTCAAGGAGATGTGCAAGTTCCTAGAAGCTGTTAAGCCAGCAAGGGTTGACTTCCCATGCGCGGGAGAGAAGGGGTTATTTCCTGCTACAAGGTGATTCTGTGTTCAGGCACAACTGAGATTCTTCATGAAAATGCATTTCCAATAAACAACTGCAGTTTTTATTGCCCATAAGAGAGTGGTAGTGAAGGGCCCCATAAACACCACCTTGAGCCAAAAGCTCATGAAAACACTAAAATTAAGGGCAGAAAGAGTCAAGTGGCAAATGGGCTGTTCAATATGAAATGTGCTGCTGGGTGACCACATCCAAAGCAGCCGTGGATACTTTTCTTTGTGTGCACTTTAATTTACATCCCATAAACTATAACAAGCCCAGAGCCATTGAATCACAGACCTGCATAAGTTTCATAAGTCTTCTCGTCCAACCTCAGGCTCAAAGCTGGTCTAGAGGCAGCAGGTTGCCCCCGGCTATGTCCAGGCATGTTTTGAGTATCTCCAAAGTGAGAGATACTGCCCTCACTGGGCAGCCCATCCCAGGATTTGACAACCCTCAAAGAAAGATAGAATTTCCTTGTACCAAGTCAGAGTTTCCCATATTCCAGCTTGTACTGAATGCCTCTTGTCCTAGCCCTGTGTTACTCCTGTTGTGGACAGTAGTTAGATTTCCCTTTAGCCTTCTTTAAGGCTGAACAAACTCCGTTCCCTCAGCCCCACTTTGAATGATATGTGGTCCAGCCTCCATCATCTTGGTGGCCCTTTGTTGGACTTCTTCCGGTCTGTCAATGTCTTTCTAGCACTGGGAGCCCTAAACTGGGCCCAGTATTTCAGATATGGTGTCGCAGCTGGTGAATAGAGGGGAACAGTTGCTTCTCAACCTGCTGGCTACACTCTTGCTATGTCTTGATATAACAAGTTAGACTGTGTAAGTTGGCTTGCACTAAATAAATGAGCTACGTGAACTTTAAATCCCAGCTTCCTGCTTAAGGCAAGCCTATAAATGAGCTTCTACTGTGAATAAGTAGATGTGCTAAGGTGAAACACAGATAGTCTGGCTTAACAGCTTGAAAAAAAAATCTGTTGGACTTACGTTGTTTCTACTATAAAGCACACTTATAGAGGTATGGCAGGGTGTAAGATATTTGATATACATAGCTTACATCCGGCAGTATCTGTTTAACTCTCTTGATTGGTAGAAAATTGTCTTGTCAAATTCCTTCCAACGTATAGTTTTCTCAGAGGGAATAATAAGCGTTTCTGCCAGCTCCTCAGAAATTTACCAGCTCTCAGGAGGAAAAGAAAGGTCTGCACGTAGTACCCAGACTTGAAGCAGTAATGACTTCTGTTTCAATCATAGAACTAGGAAAGAGCCGGTCTTTATCCATAAATTGTCCAACGTCACATTTGCCAGAGTGGCAAACAAGACTTGATGAATATCAGGAAGACAGAAGAGGCGGCAGCTCTCCCATCCCCTGTCCCCAGACAACGTTCTCCTTATTTCATTTACTGTAAGGAGTGAATTTAAAAGAAACCACTGCCCCGTGAGTACTGACCTTTAAAAGCAGGGCTGCGCTGCATGCTACTCACTGGAGCCAAACTCTGCTGCTCCTTAATCATCCAGATTTTCCTGGAGTGAGTCAGGTTTTAGGGAATGGAGCATTCTACGTAACATGGACAGTACTTTAAAAGTAAAATGGAAATAAAACTAATAATACGTGAAAACATGACCTTGAGAGAGAATATCTGTCTTGAATCTTTTATGTGGGGCCAACAGGGAGATCACGTAGTGTAAAATTATACACGACAAAGATTTTTCTTGCTTAAAAGGCCAGAACAAGTGTTTAAGAAGATAAAGAACAAAGTTTCTACTTATGTAGACCTGTGAACATTTCGGAATACATCTATAAAATGTCATTTGTTCTCATTCCCTTTTGGTTTAGGTTCAGTCCTCACAGGTTCAATTCTACCTCTCTTTTTCAAATGCAGTAATAAGAATTAGCCATATGCAGAAACAAGTGTAATCAATCTGCCTTAGATGACTAAGGGGATAAATACTCGCCAGCGGGGAATGTAAGAAATTGGTAGAGATGTAGAAGTACCAACTTCAAGTCGCTAACAGCGGTACTTCACAGCCAGTGCTGGTTAAACAATCAGTTTAGTGCAGCTGGTTCGAAAGCTAATAGCACCAAAGGCTGAATTCAATTGCCTGTGTGCTCAAAGCCTGTGACGGAGTTCGGCACCGTTTCCACCTAAAACAAGGCTGCAGAGCCGAGCGCTGGGTTTCAAACATGGTCTTCTCAAAGCATCTAGCACGTTGCCGTACATGTGTGTCGTTTAAAGCAAGTTAAAACTGTAAAGTCAAATAGCTCATCTGAGAAATGACAGGTTTAATGTTGGCCACTTAACACCAACACAGCTGTTTGTGTTTACATAACTATGATACAGTCTTCAAGTAACTAGTCACCTTATCTTTCTTTAAGGTCCACTGTTTCATTTGGTGTCCCAAATTAGCAATCCTTATACCATGAACACATTCTTGGTATGTCTTTATATTCTCAGTATATATTTTGCCATCCCATTCATTCTCTTAACCACCATGCTGTTCTTTCTCTGCAGAGAATATAGAAATTGTCATTTCTTCACAGGTTCTTTTCATTACCAGACCTCTGCTACAACTACTCAACCTTTATTAAGATCTGCTTTCTGTCATCTGGAATTCAAAGAGGCTGACCAAACATTTAATTGGATTTAAAAATACAAAGAATAAAACATTTTACTGTATTTTTTGTTGCTCACATTTTAGACAGTTTTTTCTTCAAACTCTTAAAAACCTAGTTTTCCTTAATTCCATTTATTTTTAAATACAGAGATTTCTGTAAACTCCAAAATGTAATGTGGAAGGTGACACTTCATTAAAGTATTGGAAGTTTGGTATACAACCAGTTGTTGCCATTTCTAAAGAGATTTTAGATGTTCCCAAGGCAAGCATACTCTGTTTATTTTTAGAGCATTCATCATACAAAATAGATTCTCACATATAGCTTAGAGCTTGAATATCGTACACACTTCAGTCCTCAGTTTCCGGTAGCTGGGAAAGCAATATAACTCTAAATGGTTTCCAAAAGTGAGTCAACTATGTCTGCTTGCTTGTACGTCAGTTATTTCTAATTCTGGAAATCCTCGGCTGTTGCAAGCAGCAATGCCACTCACCCATTGCTTTACCTAAAAATTATTCTTGTAACAATTTTGAAAAGTTATGTGTGTTCATAAGACTTAATCAAATGGTCTTCAAGCTCAGTTTTTGACTTGCTGATGAAATCTGCAAAGTGTTGAATGAATTCTTTGTCTTTGAGACAAAGAGAACTAAGCTGGAAAGATGAAAAAGTTTGTCCTATATGTGTTCCCCACTCTCCAAGTTACATTTCTTAGAATATAGGAAACTGATCATAAAGTTTACATACATTCTCTTCTCCTTGTAGAGAGTGCATAGAGCATGCAGCTGACTATGCATTACTCAGAAATATATATTAATGAGCTTATTTTTCAAAAACATCCATATCACTTTTTTTGTTACAATTTGATTCTCTTTTCATGAGGAAGGAACTTTCTCAGGCTGCTCCTAAGCTCAAGGAAATGTGTCATCTTTTGACCCTTGCTCAGCCAGCCTACATTAAGATGCATATGATTGTTGGTACGGTTGGCATCTAGGTCCTGAAGAGATGCTTGGAAGAATCAATATGGATAGGGCAACTTGTCTCAAACTACATTTTTCTGGTTGAAGAATGGCATCCATGAATGAATACAGGCCTTCTGGTAGTGCTGTCTGATACATAATGCCATGGAAAACACATCATGCTCATTGTGAGCATAAATGTAAGATGCAATTAAAAACAGTTTCCAGTAATTTATGAAACTGTGTCATCTGACATAAAAAAAGTGTATTTTTCACTCGCAATTCACAAGACAGTAATGCAATCACTAAGAGGCAAGTGAGTATCTTTCCCACACGTTGTTGAAAGTGAATTGTTTCTCATAAGTTTTCAGCACATTACTTCAGTTCATTTTTTCACATTTATACAGAATTTACAAGCTGTGCTAAACCACTCACTGACTTCGTCCAGGGTCATTCTGTACCTCTGTGTGGCATTTGATGGAATAATGCCATTTGGTAACAATACATGGCATTAAATTCACAGATTCCATTTGTAAGCATTTTTTGTCCTTGAGAAATTACTTCGATTGCTGAAGAAGTGAAAAAGGAACATTTTCCATACCTATTATCACCTCAAGCCATTTTAAAAATGAAGTCCTTACTGTTTCTTTTGTGCACTCTGTCACAGTTTTGGAACTTCTGAAGGACATCTGTACTAGGCTAAATGCAGCAAACCTGTACAGCCCTCTTCTCAAACTGCAATCATATGACTCATACGCTCACATCCAGAAACGCTGAAAACTTTCAACTGCTCCATGTTGTTCCTTGCTGATACACTGACAGGATACTTTCCATTACAGGTGCCACATCTACTAGTAGAGCGAAACATTACTGTCCCGTTTTTGACTGACAGCTCTGTTTGTGAACAAGTTAACTTGTCAGCCTAGCTTCACAAGGTTGAAAAAGTGCTCTGATACTTATGTAAAAAGTTTGCCTCCCACTCAGAATTGAACTGGCAGTTTTCTAAATGAACTCTTCGTTTTCCTTTGTTAATTGCCCGTGATTCACACCCGCGTTTTGCAGAGATTGATGGCATTTTAATTGCTTGGAGTATTTTAGGATGGAGGAGAGGGGATGGGAAGAGGCTTGGGAAAAAAAGTGGGTAGGGGTTTGGCATGTTTGGAAGGCTAACTGTTCTGGGATTGCACACAGCTACGAGATCAGCAGCCAGAGCACCATCTGTGCACACAGCTTATCCATACCGCCCGGCTTCCGAAGCACAAAGGAATGTGTCAGCTCCCGCTTCGCCAGATCAGCCAAAAGCCTCCTTTGTGCTCCGGTGAAATTCTGCAACCATTCCCTGAAGATATAATCCCTTCACCCAGCACGTCCGACTGGCACAGCCTTCCTTCGGCAAGAAGCTCTTCCTGCAGCGCTGCTTTTGCAGGTTGGAGCTGGGAAGGTTCGGCTGCTCTTCAGTGTCACCTCCCTGCCCTGCGAGTTGCAGAACGATCATCTCAGCGTCCTGGGGAATGGTAAGAGATATATGGCTCCCCATAGAAATGTAAAAGCATCTCAAGAGGCTGTGTGTGGCTGTCTATGGCAGAGGTGTTTGCATCTGAGCTAGTTGTCCTAGACTGCCTTTGTAGTCAGGAGAGAGCTACTTACTCTGTCAGTTGGGGTTTAAAACTTGATTCATCCCCTGCTAAAACAGGTACTTCGGTTTGGTCAGATGAATTGCACTCTAAACACCATCAACTGTTTACAAGACCTTCTCTGACTATGGTGGGAACCTCAGCAGCTAGTTCTTTGTACACTGCGAGTACCTAAACTTCAGCGAAAGGAATTCTACCTGTAGCTCCTGCTATCATGGTGACGTGTGAGTAAATTTTCCCACCCATCAGTATCTGGACTGGAATCCAGTATATGAGTAGCTGTTCCCCAGACCCTCAGAGGCATTTAAACACCTGGTGTCCATCGATTTCAGGTACACAAATTGTACAGGATTTGGGCCTTAACACTTTGCATATTGTATTGAATTTGTCCTTACAGAATCTCTGTGCAGTATTCTCCTTGTTGTGTAGAAAGACTGAGGGGGGGCTTGTCTGCATGGGGAAACTGGCCAAAATAGCTCTCCCAAGAAAAGCTCCTGATATAGACTCCCTTCTTCTAAATATCATTTACTGTGTTCCAGAACAAAATACCTATATGACAAGACCAAGATTGTCAAACATGGGAAAAGAAAACGGCTATTTTCATCTGTAAACCCATACTGACCTTCATATAAGTTTTTGTCATGTTTGCAATGTTACACTTTCACACAGCTCTCTAATCCTTTAGTTAACAGTGTAGATGATGGTGGCTGTAGATGGATCTGCCTTTACATGAAGTTAATTCTACACATTCCTATCAGCATGTTTCAGTGAGGAGATTCAGGAAAAGCAGATTTCTCTACAGATTCAGCAGCGGAGTTTTGTTGAGTGACTAGAGACCACTCTTCTCTCTATCTCCACACATCCTGTCTCAGCCTGGCTTTTCTGTTACGTACAAAAAATCTCGTCTGTGGCTCTCACCAATTCACCCTCCCCCTTTATTCCAAAATATTCCGCATGATTCTGGATTTCCTCCGGCATTGATTCCTGCCAGTCAGGACACTCCCATCCATTTCTACCTTCTCTCATTCCTATCACCTTCTTCCCAACCTCATCTTACCCCCAAGTTTCTGTACAAACCTTTTCTTCTCTTCATCTCCCCTCCTGGCGATATCAGATGCACGCTTCTCTCTTCTAATCGCAAATTTTGTTCACCATCAGAAAAGAAGAAAATGGTGTTGATATCTGTGTGTGAGAAGAAGAGAGATCTTCTTTATCTTTGTCTTTACCTTTGCCTCACTACAAAATTTGAGAGCAAAATTTGGCACATTGCTGCTTTGCCACCTCATTTCTTTCCTCTGCAAAGATGAATTGCCATGTAGTTTTGCATGCCTTTAGCATTATGGTCCTGTTCTTTATAGTGCAAATGTATCTGGCCTACTTAGTGGGAAAGTAGTGAATATCATTAACGGGAATTAAGATAAATTCTTGGGTAATTTTTGTTAGATTTTCTACCATTTTATGACATTTTAAAGAAATCAGACCTATGAAAAAGTCAATTGTTTAACTGATTTACCTTTTCAGAGAAAAAAGGCAGAGGCATTGAACAAAATAACTTAATTTTTTCTCCAAACAGTCCAGAACATTTTATCTCATATTGTGTAGCTAAGTATCAGCACGACCATTACACCCTAACGTACACACAGGTTTCTGAAGGAAATTCGCTTTCCCTTAAACCTAACAGGAATTGGGTATCTGTCTTCTCAGCCACCACTGAAAATCCTAACCTCACAGTCTTAAATTATTTCTACCTGGCAGAGGTTTGCATGTTTCTCAAGTAAGTATTATTTCTGACTGTTCAGCAACTGAGCAGAAGAGACATCCCTGTGCAAAAAAACCCCAGTCAGTTCTATATATCGAGGGGTTGCTTTTCCCCAGAATGGATTTACTTCAATAGCTTACCTTGTTCCCTCAGATCTTACAAATACAAGTCAAACTGTGAAGCACGCAGAACTTCGCAAATTAAAGTATTGCTAGGTTAAAAATAGGCATGAATCTGCCTGACCTCTACACAAGCCCAAGAATAAGTGGGAGCTGCTGTTGGGAACTTCTGTGCCGTATTTTCAGGCCAGCTTGTGGTCATATACTCCAAAATTACAGAAAAATCAGCAGCATAAAAGAGGTTGACTCTCCCTTGCAAACCATTTACTTGCTCTTTTGGAGTCATCTGAGTACCTTCTGCCTGGAGGCATAAGGCCTGCAGCTTGCTCCTTGAAATGTCCAGAGCTGTTAAGCAAACCTCAGCTCCTAAGAAAAAGATGAGAGCGAAGGGGTTTGTTCTGTTCTCACTGAAAACAGAGGTAAAATTAATACCAGGTTTGAACAGGGCAGAACAGGACTTTTAGATGGTGAATCCAGTCGGTCTAGGCTGTCTCCAGGAGCTACCAACCTGGAACCTGTTCCTTGTAGAAATCCTGAAATTGCCTAGCTTAAACATACCCTTATATATCTCCTCTGAAACATGTTATTTTTGGAAAGAACCCTGAGCATCAAATATTCTTTTGCAAAGATACTTTGCAATACAAGGCAGCAAATCAATGAGCTTGAAGACAAAAGTGCTTCACCATGCTCAGACTTCTCTTCAGGTGAAATAATTCGAGGCTTCACCCTCTTGCTACAGCAGTGGCTCACGGCATCCAAAATCCATCACCTCTCACCTTGTTACCAAATGCAGTAGGCGTGTGCATCTCCTGTACCACCTTTATTTGGAGGCGTACAATTTAGTTTGACTGTTAAGGAAATCTGCAATGGTTTTACTATTGCAATATTGTAACAAAGGACTGATATTTGCTAGTGAAAAGTATTCCCTTTGTTGGTTATGCTTTTTTGTGAACTTTTACACAGCATAGTAGAAAGAACACTTCCAGTTAAGAAAAATGTATGTTTAATATAGATGACACTCTCAGTTCTCTGACTTTTTCCTGGTAAAGTCTGCAGAACAGTGCAGTAATGCTACATCACACATTTATAAATACGATTGCAGAGTTAGAGTGTCCTATAATATCAAACATCATTTTGAAATAATTCCCATGTCAAATATAATTATGAATTTATGTATATAAATAGAACAAGAATCTGCATTCTGCCTTTCTCTGGAAGATATCCATTTATACTGAAGAGGGTTCACGTTAGTAAAACCTTTAATGTATCGTGAAATTAATAAATAATACCAAGCTTAATGAAGGGGAGAAAAAAAGGTGCAAACTTAAAAATCAAGTTTGTGGGAGCTTCACATACAGCAGACTTCAGGTTATTACTATTCTTTTAATCCCAGGTGAGCTTAGCCCACAAACTTCTGATGCTGTACAAATAAATCTGCCAGTCCTACCTTGATGAACTATTAATTGGTTCCAGCTCTAATCCACATTTTTTTCCCGAAGGTTTATACCATATACATGTGTTCTACTTTAGAAAGTATTAGGATGGCGGAGCAAGAAAGGCCAATTTAAAACCAGGGCTTGGGTTCTGCTACCTATGTTTATTTTAAGGAAAGAGGACTTGACTTCAGTGTTAAGCAGTACTTCACTGCGAGCCCCACAGCTTAAAAAAAGGTGCTCAGTCTGGGGGAAAAGTGTCAAGATCCAGACTCACCTTCATGGCTGATGACAGCCTGCAGCTAGCTTGCTGTCTGCTTTCGATGCATGGCCTCCTCTCCCGCAGAAAACCAATCAAAAAAAGACCAGTGAAACTAAACGTACAAGGATCCATTACCTGAGATTGCAGAAATAGCTTCAGAGGGGCCAGTCCAGAAGCTCTGCGGAGGAAGCCTTTAAGTCTTCTGCTTTTCAGATAGTCAAGGCAGGGGGACAGGACAGTCCACTCCAAACTTACCTGCTGTCTCAGAAACTATGACATTGATCTTGTGACTGTTGTTCAAAATCAGAGCTCCTTACTAGCTAGCTAGCCTGGAGCCTATAGCGGAGAAGTTTTCCACACTGAGAAGGCTTCTGCAGGCACTGGACTTTGTTTTACGAAGTCTTTTGTTTTACCAGACTTTGTTTTTGTCTACACAAGTAGGTGTGTTTTGATTTATTGCAGATTCTGCAGCATCCCTTCCCTCGGGCTTTTTTGGTCTAAGCTTTTCCACCCTAGGTAGACATGCAAAGGATGGAGTTGATATAGGAAGGAGCCACCCCTCTCACCTTCCACTGCTCAGAAACAGGTTCTGGCAGCCAACGCTTGGATTAGCGCAGGATTTACTGCCATTTCTGTATAGAAATGGTGACTTTCACTGGACTTAGTAAATCCTGTGAAGGGCAACCCTGCCTCGCTAGCTTTCTGAAGTTGCACAAGTTACCTACATATCAAATAGATATTTTGTTCAGGTTTTCAACAAACCCCCAACAAGATGCCTAGCAGAATGCTACTCATGAAAAGAAGTTGCCATGGGACTGACGCTTATATGAATTGAAAGCTGCCTACAGGGTAGGGAGCAAAGGGATTCATTGTCACTTTTCAGGGTGAAGAAGACTGAGCAGTAGCGTCTCTTAGGGAATGAGTTTTATTTAAGATCTTCATCAACAGCCTGCAGAAGGAAGGGCTGCAGGAATATGTCTCCGTTTGCAAATGACACTGAACTCCTTCAGGGAGTCCAACGACACAGCCACAGGTGGCAAGGAGCCCCAGAAAGGCAAGGCATAGCTGAGCGAGCACGGTAAGAAGTGGCAGATGAGCGCCTGTGTAGATATATAGTGCATTTAGGGAGAATAATCTAGGCCGTGCTCACACAGTGCTGGGCTCAAAACTGGCAGCTGCAGCTCAGGAAAGAGACCTGGGGGTCTCTGGACTCATCTGCTCAAAAGGCAACAGCAGCCAAAAATGCCAACAAAATTTTGGGTGTTCTCAGAAAGGATGGTAAGAACAAACCAGAAAATATAAAACCTTGGTGCGTGCACATCTTGAACACTGTGTACAATCCTATTTCCACATTTTAAGAAAGACATAGGGAAAATCAGAGAAAATGCAGAGAAAAGCAACTAAGATGATTAAAGGGATGGATGAGTTGCTGTTACAGGGAATCAGAAAAGGCTGGGGCTTTCCATGATCTTATTTCCCCCCAGGCTGAGTGGGATATGGTCAAGGTTTATAAAATCATGAAGGCAGAGAGTAAATTGTTATTTGCCAAGTCCTGTGGTGTCTTATAGGCACTCACTGGAACTAGTTGGAGAGCAGTTTAAAACCTAAAATGAAAGTCCTTTTTTTTTAATATCGCAGGTCACTACCTGCTCTACCTTCTGGAATCTGCTGTTACAGGAGGCTGTGGAGACCAACAGTACCAGCAAGTTAAAAAGGGTGAAAGTAGACAAATTCCAGGACAGCAGGTCCATAAACAGATACTGGAAGGAGGAGGTGGGAATGTGCTCACTGACATCCTCGGTGTGGTGGCGGGTGCTGGAGGAATGTGAAGGGGATGGAGTGCAGACAGGCAGGATCTTGAGTCGCCCCCAAACAGCATTTCCTTTTGCCACTGTTGGAGATGAAATGGACGATTAGTTTGACCCAGAAGGCCATTTTCTGTGTTGTCATGAAAATAAGACCCTGCGCTCCTTTGCTAGAGCTTAAAGCTGCCACTTCAGAGTTATTTCCACCCATTTAATTTTGATTGCATCTCAGTAGGCAGTAAATGGTGTGGGATATTTCTCAACTGAAAGAACTGTGTGGTAATTATCAATGGCAGGGACTTTTTTTGTTGTTGGTTTGACCGTGTCATTTTTTTCAGTGCAGTTAGAGAAAATATGGGTCTCTGCAAAAATGAAAGGAGGTGAACAAACAGCGTTAAATAGATATGGATCATTCCTATAAATCTATAGAACTTAAAAGTGATGTAAATCCAATCAAATAAGAAGTATGTTGAGCAAAGAGAATGAGTTAGGCAGGCACAAAACAAATTTTATTTTTAATGAATGTATTTTTAGGGCTTTGTTCTGCTGCAGTCATTAACATTTCTGGATCAGAGTCCAATTTATACAGCTGAATTTTGTTCCCAGGTTTTCTGATGATGTGGCTGTTGAACTTTGCATGGTGAGCAAATAGTGAGGAGTTGCTCTAATAAAGGTATCAGAAGCTGGGCCTAAATAATTAAAGGAGGACCAGAAGTCCTGGAGGCTGTATAACCCCCTCATCCTCTGAGGAGGTCCTTTCCCTGGCTTATCACAGCACTTGATGTCAAACACCCAGAGGAGCAGGATCTGTCTCATGCCTGAGGTTGGTCTGTCTGTCTGTCCTGCTTGCCATACACGATCCAAAGGGGAGGTCTGTCTGCACGGTGCTCGGTGGCTCCGAGGTGCCGGCTGCGGGGTGGCGAGGAGCCAGGCGCGGAGCGGGCAGAGCCCGTGGCACACCACGTCCCCTCCTCATGGAGCACCTTGCAGCTGCTCCCCCGTGCAAGGGGGGAATCGTCCCTTTCGGCAGACATTCCCTCTCACTTTGAGGATTTCATAAGAATCAAAAACTGCAGCTTCTCCTTATCCAACCTTTTTGTTTTTCTTTCACTGTCCATCTTGTTCTAAATACCTTGCACAGCAAAGTGCTTCTTCACTTTTCACCATTTCTCATCGTTCCTTCTCCCAGCTCAGAGGAAAGGCTGCAAATGCTAAGGAGCTCTCCACCACCCCCTCACCAGAAGGTGGTTTTATGTTGCAGAAAATACTAAGAAAACAGTTACTTTATACATTGCTAGCTGTTCCAAGGCATGCTTACGGCTGCTTGTTTATATTCATCAGGTATCACAACATCTCCAGACAATTATCAGGTTGCGGTTTTAATATCCATTTGCTGTGTCACAATGCAGAGAGAAGAATGCCAAATCACGTCCCCTGGAAATGTGCTATATTTGAGCAAAGGGTTGAAATGGGATGTCTATTCTTTTTTCTTCCCCCCCTCCCCTGGAGAGTAGGAGAGCAAATAGCTAATCAAGGCGGGGGGGAAATCTCACAGACTGGTTATCTGGCATTTCAATTAATGGATGACAATTTGCTCTGCATGTAATTTACAATCTGTATGTCCCTATATATAACAGCAATAGTAAGAACCAAAATCAGTTATTCTTTCACTGATTTTAAATTTAATTTTCTGTTGCTTGCATCAGCCTTAACGTAGCTTGGTCTATTGTAGCCACACAGGGGGGGAAAAAAAAAAAGCTTTGCTATAATTAAGGATGGGAATTTGTTTCTTTTTAAAGGTGCTCTAAAATCCACTGCTTATTTCGAACACTGTGAAATTTAGTGGGTGTCTAGAGGGTATATTAGGATGTGTTAGTGTTGAAATCTGGGATCAGATGAGCTGGAGATTGTTGAGGAACAATCCCTCAAGGCAGAAACTTTTTCGTTTTCTTGTTTGACAGGTTCTTATAACACGTTGCTGACATTGTCCCTGGACAATCAAATCATAATTCTGATCATGCCCGATTGATCTCAGCTGCTTGACACTTCCCATTGCTAGCACAGAGGGCTCACTGCCCAGAGTGAAGTAAGGAATCAAAATTTGAAAGCCAATATTCTCTGAAACCAGGCTGAAGAGCTCGCCCCACTCCCACAGCACTCCCTACATCTTGCAGTGAATTCAGCTGAAGCAACTTGCAGCCATTCTCTGCGCCTCTTTTCAGTTTCAAGAGGGACTGAGTAAAGGCTGCTGGGATGCACAGCTTAACTCCGCCGTTCTGTTTTCAGTGTTTTTTCTGCACTAGATGTTCCGGAAATATAATCATAAATCTTCCTCTGTCATCGGCCCAGATAAATCATGGCATTGCCATGAAACATGAGAGAGAATATGTTAAGCTGTCCAGGAGCAAATCCAGAGGCAGAATAGTGGCACCTCTAGTACTGTAGAGGCCAAAATGTTTATCCCTCACGTTCTTTGCTCACAAACGCCCTTGGGATCAGCACTGACAAATACCCTTTCTGGTATTCCCCAGGGGAAAATTCAATAGCATCCAGTATTTAAATTACCTTTGAAGGCTCACTAACCTTCAGACTCTTAGGTATGACTGACAGTATCCATAGCAGCGGCTGCATCACTTAAACCAGTATTGCAGAGACCTGAGGTAGCTCACTGAAGTCAAGTGGTGAACATCTCCCCCTCACACTTTCTGAGCTTCCTCCAGCCTTTTTATCTCCAGCGGTGCTGGCATAGTGCATTAGGAAGCTGCCAAGAGTACATGCATTTACACCCTTGATGACACCATGCGAGGCAGGTGGCTGGCTCTTGGGCAGCGTCTGCTTACAGACTCGGTAGGTCATACAGGGCTTCAGTGAGTTTCTTAGACCTCTCTGTTCCCTATCATCTAATCTTGATTCAGTCCACAGTGGCAATCCCAGCTTGAAACCTAAGGAAAGATCAGTAAAGCTGTATTATCCTTACAATCAGTTTGAAACTTGATTCTCCTTTCTCTTGTCTCTGCATGAGCCCTGAGCCCCAATTTTCTCAGTCTGTCAATATATATCCATTGTACAGTCAGCCCTGCCTTCCTTCCCTTGATTTCTTTTTGTCTTTTCCTCTACTACAGCTGTCTTTTATCATTCTTTCTTTATCTTTAAATGACTGAAGAAGTATACAGGCTTTTTTCAAACAGCGCAGTTTTTTACGTGAGCCATAACATGATGTACCTCTTTACAGCTGATCTACTTCCCTCCTAAGGTAAGATACTCTATGCATCTTGGAAAAAGAAAGAAAAGATGCATCTAGGGACAGCTTTTCTGCACATGGGGAGGAAAATAAATAGTTCTGTTACAAAGGACCATTAGCCAAGCCAGATGTGATTGCTGAGAGTGTTCAGAAGCAAACCCTATGGGACAGACAGGTTACATACATGCACATACATGAAATGGTTGTGTCTTTTTTCCCAGTTCTTTTTGCTGAGGGGAAAAGTTGAAATATGAAAAGTTGAAATTTAGACAGAGGCAGAGCCAGCTTTGCCAATTCTTGTAAAGTTATTGCAAGTATCACAACTGTTAATGCTTTCTCTTCAAGCCCCAAATGCTGGCAGCAAGAAATTGCAGAGGATTATTCATTTTTGAGTACATTTTGAGCCCCTCTGATCTCATGGAAAGGTTTGAAGCTGCTTCAGAAATGTAGCCTAAAGAAAAAAAATAGAAAGTAAATAAAAAATGCAAGGCTTAAAATCTTACGACTTTTAAACAAGTCTGATGTTTCTCCAGCTGCATGAATTTTGAAGATGGGATTGGCAATACTGTGCATCATAGCTTTAATCCAGTTGAAGAAAATAGCCCTGTTAGGCATACTACTTACAATGCAGGAAAGTGCTGTCCTAACTAAGAATTACCTTAGTCTGTTATGTTCAGGTACTGTCCTGATTCAAGACCTTTCTTTGTTTACAATCTGAGCAAGACTCTAAAAGAAGTTACTTACTTTGCAAAATTGGACTCAATTATGTAGACAGAATGCATGCCAGTGCTGAGATTTTATCCACCAACTTTAAACCTAGAACAAAATTTTTACTCCTAAATTAGAAAATTCTGAAAATTCAGCTTATAATGATAACGTTGCACAAAAATCTTTCTCTCTTAATAATCTTTTACTGCTCTTTCTAGTAACTTTACTGTAATATTATTTTTTCTGGCTTTAGAAGAAAGCAATTTATTTCTAATAATTTATGCAGCAGCTACAGCATGTTTATTACCACACAGTAGACAGATCTGAAATATGTCAGTGAGCATATTTTGCAAGCCATCTGTAAATACTTCACTGATGGAAAACGGCACAGTTCTAAACCATCTTCCCAGATTACTGCAGAGTGCAGCTTTCACATTAAAATACTGAGCATATTCTTAGGCTTTGTCAAGACTGCACCTCGGTGTAGGCCAGACAAACTGAAAGACACATCTGATATATAGGTCGTCGGAGAAATTCTCTGCATCGATGTGGTGTCAGGATTGTTAGGACTTTCAGGCAGCACATGTGGACTTTCTTATGTGGAACGGCCCCTATTCAAAAGCCCCGGAAAGCTGCCAGGCAGCTACTGCTGCACTCAGCTGCTTCTGGGCAGGGGTTCTCCTGTCTGCGGTTTGAGAGGCATTAACCATTCAGTTGGGCCATTTCCCAGATTCTTCTTTGAGGATGCCTTTAGCATCATCTGTGAAATAAATGTTCTACAAACTGCCATGCAGTGCGCTAGTCCTCCTTTGAAGGAGGACTCCTGGCAGCTCCTCAGGCTCTCAGTGGAGCTGAAGTCTACTTTAATCCTGGACACTGAGCACTTGTAAGCCATGCTTTAAGGATAACACCTTATCCTCTGTTCTACAACTCTTCCCTAACAAGGGTCATCCTCCTAATTGCAATGTTTCCCATTGAAGACAGTCATATTTGTAGTTTGTTTCGGCAATGATGATGGCTGGGATAAATGTCGATAGTAGAGGTTCTCTGCATTTACGCTAACAGACCTGCCCCAGACTTGCACCTCATCCCTCCCCAAGAAACGTCTATGAACATGGATGATTGAAATAGTCTCAGACTGATGCTTGTAGCAACCAGCAGTGAGATATGTGGGATATGATTATTTCTTTTATATTTGTGCTTGTCCTTCCAGCCTTTGGGAAATGGTATATTTGTTGGAGGCTAGGCTTGCCCTTATGGACTCAACAAGACCATTTTTATCCCTTTCAGAAACAGGGATATTTGGGAGTACTTTATACCTCTTTGTTATATGGAGGAGATCAACATCGATAAAAATGGAGACAGAAACAATTCCCCCAGACTGGGCGACATATCAGAAATGTTTATTGCACTTTATGGTGTCTGAGAAGAATGATTCAAATCAAAGCCAAAATGATTCTCAGAAGAATGAAAATAGCTTAGTTAATTTCTGCACAGGAAAAAACAAAATCAAATAAATGATAACTGTTGAGCATAACATTGTAATTGCCTGTCTAGTAGCCTATATTCAGCGTGAACTCCCACTGGCTTAACTTTATTTGTCATGCAATTCATTTAACAGGTTTCATCGTAAAAATGCTTTAAATACCAGAAAAGACAAGTCAGAGGATGGTGGTGGCCTCTTAAAAAAAAGTAGTACAAAAATGTGATAAAACCCCAAAAGAAATCAGTAATTTCAAGGGAAATCAAGGGGGGCATTTGTCTGACACTAGAATTAATTATAAGTAAAATGGAATACAAACAACATAAATGAACCCAAATTTCCTCAACATCTAACTCAAAGAGTTAATTAAATACAAAACCATACTCTATTCTGTGTGTACTTGGTATGCTGTAGCTAGAAAATAATAGAACTGCTGCTTGAAAAGTAATGCCTTTACTTTATTATTCTTTTTAAAAGAGGTGTGTTTTTTCAAGTCACCGTTTAAGTCCACACTTTTTTAACACTTCATAGCTATAAACCAAGCTTTGAAACACTGATATTTCTGATTTCTTGAGCTGGCCCTAAAGTAAGGCCTCTGATACTGTATTAGAGAGTGTGTTGAGCATGTTAAAGAACAGCTTCCTTGGGCCTTATCCCAAAGGAAAGGGAGAGCTACGAGTTGTTTGACTTGAAACAAATATGTGCCCAGTCTATGGCACATGACACTGAACAGCTGCCCCTGGAGATTATCATCCATAAATTGTCATCACATTTAGTGGTCCTAATGATGACCACTATCAGTTACTTTTTAAGCATACTGCATTGAGCCACGGGTCTGAAGGTTTGATTGTCCCTCGATAAAGAGTGAGTGATCTGAGTGATCTGTCTGCCTTTGGCAGTCTGCAATACAGAAAAAAAACTCCGTTATGCACTTGCAGTTATTCTTCATGGCAGAGAATTAGTATTTAGGGATTCAGATTTATAGGCTTTCCAAATGCATGTTAGAGCAATTTGAAAGGTTATCATCCCCAGCTGTCTGTCCTTTCTCTCTGCCAGAGGTTATTGCTCCTACAGCAGAGGCAATTGAATGGCTGGCAAATTATGTGTACTGTTCATGGCCTGGCGCATCGATTTCAGCTCACATTATTAACTGGCTGGGCTGTGAGCGTAGGTGGCAGAACGCCTTGACTTATCATCTCCATTGGACTCAGTGGTTGAAGTGTGTAACAGTTCCCTCCCACAGGTGATAGCCAAATCCCACAGGTAACTGAGGACAAAGCTCAATCCCACCCACGCAGGGTGCTGAGAGGGTTGCTACAAAGCACTGTTTCCCACACTGCGTGTCTCACTCTGTGGAAGGCGGTAGGAGGAAGAAGTGAGTGGCTTCCAGTGTTGCTGTGTCAGCACAGTCCGATAACCCTGGTAAAGAGGAGAGGGCTAGGCACATCCAGGTTTAGTGCGCCCAGGAGAAGTCAGCCTGAGAAATTTTCCAGTTAGGAGTTCAAGCAGTCAAAGTGATAAAACTAGCTATTTGGGAAAAAGCCTGGAGAAGGATTTGGAGAACTCAATAATAAGCCCTGCAAAGCCTAACTTTTAAGGAGTGCACTGAACTGTAGGAACCACACTGTGCACCTAGAAGAAAATCCCAGGAGGCACCAAGTCAGCCAAAAATCAGAATGCAATTGTGGTGAGGGACAAGTTCTAAATGGGAAACCCTCCCAGGATGGCCGCTTTCCTCGCCTGACCTTGAAGCCCAGGAGCATCACAGCCTGTATTCACCTGAATGAAGAGGAATGCAGCTTCAACACCTGTTCCAGTTCTGCAGGGGGAGGGACCGATCAGTTGTCTCCTACATGCCAAAGGGACTAGGTCGCCTCGGAAGTGTTCTGTTGTGGAATGTACACATCCCTTCTCTTTTACCTGAATAATGCACGGTCTGAGAATGACTAGTCTAACAGATATTTTTGAGTATCTAGTTTGTGAAAATATCTGGATCTCCTTGGCACACCCGGTGTTTTGTGAATGCCGGGCAGCAAGAGGCACCGAGGGGCCATTATGGATGCAAATCAGCAGAATTTAAGCACCTCGGAGGTGAGGAAGCAGTTACTCAGAATTTCTGAAATTTCTAATAGCAATTTAATTTTAAAAGTAGACACCTTAATTTGCAAGTAGGATCTAGGTTCCTTAGTGGATTTGGCCTTTTTGATCTGGAGGTATTTAAAAATGTATCAGTGAAATCAGTGGGAGTGAGGAGCTTTGATGTCTTATGTGCTGGTTTCCATCTGGAAGCATCTGAATACCCTTCTAAGTCTGGGCCACAATGAGTTCTTTGAACCACGCTAAAGTGTGCGGCTTTTCCACAGACAGAAATGACCTTGCTTGAACAGAGAGGTTTTAGCATGGAGAAAAAAAATTGTGTTAGTAACATGAAAAAGACCCTTTGAGTTGGGCATTCCTGCACAGAAAATAAAATTGTAGAAGATATCTAGGCATTGTTAATTATATTCAACCCATTAAGCACAAGCATCATACAGAGAAAAATCATTTAGAATTGACAGGTTTTTGTATTGCCATCCTTAGGCTTACCCCATGTTTAGAGTAACTCCCATTGATTTTTGTTGACATTAATGGCCCATTAACAGTTAGATTCAGTAGCTGGCAGACTGCGCTTTGCCTATGCCAATCCCCACCTCCTGTTCATGAAGCTCTCATGTTCTCTGGATGTTGCTGCTAAAGCAGGGGCCAAAGAGTGGGGCAGCAGTAATGGCACCAGAACTAGCCCTTCCCAGCAGCAGTAGGTGTCACTGCCACAGCCACTTTATCTTTGGGGATGACATCAGCAGAAAGTCTCATTCTCCGGTCTCCCTCATCCAGCAGCCCAGCCCTGCTCCGTCCCTTCCCTCCAGCCCAGAAGGTGCAGTAGATCGAGGAGGGCCTGGCTGCAGGGAAGCAGTGGGACCCTTGTGTCTTGCAGGAGTGGAGGCGTGTGGCTGCATGGGGCCGTGTGCTGGGATGGGGTGAGTGAGGAGTGTGGCTTATGAGTCATGGGAAGAGGCGAAGTAGACAGGGATCCCAAAAAAAAGAGGCATGGTGAAACACGTGGGTGAGGAAGGGAGAAAAAAAGAGTGAAAGAGATTTGCCTTTCTTGCCAGGCTTCCACAGCTCCCTGAAACCTTGCCTTTATCCCACTCAGAGCTCTTCAAATTTCATTGACCTCCATTTACCATCATTCCTTTCCCCCAAGAAGATGAAATCTCCACTTCCAGTCCCACACTCATACCTCGGAGGCCATTAATGATCTCTTCCCATCTCCTCAAACCCACTCCTCCTCACCATCCTAGCCCCTCTGCTCCGTCTTCACCATAGCCCTACAGTCCTCATGTAGCAGTCGCCAGCCCTTCCTCAGCACCCTGATGCCCTTCCCCACCCAAGGGCCCTGGGGTAGTCAGCCTTGTTTACATTGTTGGGAAGCCCCGAGTGACCTCCACTGGCTTCTCCAACCTTGCTCCTGGTGGGGAGTATTTTCTCACCCAGCACAGCCCTTTGAAGCCAGCAGGACTGCTCCTGCGTGTAAGTGTTCACCACGGAGATCAAGGAGTGTGTGAATAAATCCAAAGTATTCTGCCCCAGCACTGCCATTTCCCGCATTTCTCCCAGAGCCCAAACAATCAATACGCTGCTGTGGGTCTGCCCTTCAGTGGTTTGCATAGCTGGCAAAGATGATTATTCCAGTATTTCAATCTTCTATTTCACTCTTACCCTTCTTTGTCATGGTTTTTGTAAGGAGAAGAAACCCCTAATAATGACATCCTGTAAAGCTTACATAGGGCAAATGTTTCTTCCATATCTTGCCTTTTGCGATATTATCTTCTATCTGATACCAAGCTTCAAAGTTAAAAAATAATGTTTTGCTCAATGATCAGCAAGAATGGGGTTAATGATACCCTTGTAATAAACAGAAGTTATTTGAAATAAATCATCCTATTTTGATGAAAATCCTGATTAACAAAGTGGCTGTGTATATTTTAGATAGAAATATATTCAGTTTTTGAATATCTATCTCATTCTAGTAAATGTTAGCTTTGCTTCAATTAATTTTATCTTTTTGAGGCAGTGGAAGAGGTTACTGATTAGAAAGATAGTTTGGCATGGGATCAGAGGTGGTGTGATACCCAAGTAAAGGTAACTACACACAGCATAGCATGTGTAAATGACGCTGACAAAGAATAAATAACGAGAAAAAGTCAGTGGAAAGTGAAATTAATAGAGAGAAAAATAGAGAAAATACAGAAATAAAGCAGAAAATAGAACTTTATTGCAGCTTTCTATTGTAGTAGTCTCACTAGAAACACATAAATTGATTCCATTTATAAACTCTTTATAGACTGCTCCAGATGAGAAAGAGCAACAATGTAAAATTCATGGTATTTGTGACTGGCCTTTGTTGACAAAGAGTAAACAGCCATGACTTCTAATAGAGCTTCTGCTTCTGGCGTAACATCTCCACAAGAGGCTCATACTAGAACTTCAGTCTGCACAATAAATATGTCACAGAAGCTTAAGTGTCTCTTAACATAAAGTGATTATTATATATCCTCGTCTTATTGGTCTCCCAGCTATTCACATTCAGGCTTTGAAGTGTCTGCCTTTATTCCAGCCCAACCATCCTTTTTTGCTCTTCTGAAGTTGCATAGAGGATGTTCAGGAAATCAGCACCAGCGTCTCTGTGACTGATATGTAAATCAAAAACAAGTGGGAAAATTGTAACAAGCCTTTAGGGAGATGGAGGGGTTCTTTACGGCACTTGCTTGATGCTCAGGCTAAAAGGAGCTATTTCTGAGGCTATCCATTAGGAAGGAATGAATAACTGGGGTTATCAGCATTGGAGTCATTCAGTTCAGGACTGTTACTTCGGCTCTCATTTAGGCGGGTAGTTACTGAAACTT
Source organism: Himantopus leucocephalus (assembly GCA_003993805.1). Classification (NCBI taxonomy): domain Eukaryota; kingdom Metazoa; phylum Chordata; class Aves; order Charadriiformes; family Recurvirostridae; genus Himantopus; species Himantopus leucocephalus. The sequence continues at coordinate 23,703,104 of RSEF01000004.1, read as the reverse complement.
GTAGCGGTACAGCAAAGCTCTCCTGCTCTCAGTCCGTTTCTTTCGAATTAGGACTCAGAGAACACTACTAACATGAACTGACTGTCTTGTCAAAGAGGCCTCTTGTAAAGATTAAAGAGCTTGATGTATCTAGATGTCAGCTAAATATCTCCTGAAGGTATCCTCAGGCATCCTGGGCTCTGTTTGTAGGTGAGCATAAGCAAGAACTCTAATGTAAGAAGAGTCTTACTTCTTATTTATGCTCACCTACAAAGAGTTTTCCCAGATGCTGAGATTAATTTGCTCTGTTTTGCTAAGAGAGTAACAGTGGCATAAGTTTTGTTGGAGAAATAATGAAGTGAAAAATAAAAATCAACAACAATTACACTAATGAACAGTTATATAAAATCCATTCATTAAAAAGCAGGAAATGAAAGGGATTATAACTCTGCAAGAATTTTAAACATGGGAAAGGTAATACAGTGGGTAGCTAGATCTGTTATTAGATCACAAACAATGCCCTACTTGAGAGGAAAATCAGAGAAATAGAATTTTCCTCCTAAAAACGTACCTACAGCAGGACAAAGATTGACCTGGGGCTGCATAATAGAGGTTTTACTAGTATCTTTATTTTTTCCCCTAAAAAAATACCAAAAAAAAAAAAATAATAGGGGCTGACATGTTTGCCATCCAGCCACTGTTGTGAGAAAATGCCACCTGCTCTATACATATTGCCAGAAGTAGAGTGGAAGGTTAGGGGGGAGTCCAAGCCAGCACTAAGCAGCAATGAAGAAGAGAAAGAAATATTTTTATTTGAACCATTTAAAGAAATCAAGCTTTATCATTGCAGTCAGATTGATATATAGTTATTTAAAATCAGGAAAATAGCTTATTAAAGGAACAAAAAACATGGAGGCAAGGTGAAAATTGAAAATGCCTTGGTTCACAGCTGTCTGTTTTATTTTTATCGCACTTTTCTTTTCCTTCTTCAGCAGAAAGAACGAAAAGCAAAACCAAACCAAACGCAGAACTGGGAAGAAAAGGGTATTTGAATCTGCCATGAATTAAGGGCCTGATATACATGCCCATATTTTCCTGGTTTTGCAATATAGTTGCCAATTACTGGAGGCCAACCTGACTTTCCTATGGTCACAGATTCACTATTACTTCCTTGCTTTTTTAATCAGTAATTATAACAAATCCCTATAAACTTTCAAATCATCATTATTACATTCATGAAAAGTATCTGCAAGTAAAAATATGACAACAGTACCATTGTGTTGAGATTGTTTTTCTTACCAGCTTTGAAGTTGGTTCCTGTCTGAAGCCCTGCGTCCAGTTATGTTAGATCATTAACAAGCAAATTATCTTGACATTTTATTTTAACAGCCTGACTTTGCTTTGGCCAAACATGAAACGCTGAATTTCCAGGGTATGAACTTTCCCCACCAGCGTATGTTTTGGGAACACTGGGCTGAAGAGTGAAACAGAGGGGAAAAAACTGCTGAATCAATACCAGAGTAATAAGCCCTTACTGAATGAATCATATGCTTTCTTAGATGGAAGGAGGGAAGAAAAATCTTGCCCTATTCCATATTCTGATATATGTAAGCAAATAAATTATTCACAGCTTAATCTGGGCCTCTTTCTTGTTCAGACAATAAATTCAAAGGTGCCTATCTTCAGGATACTCACACTTTGTACACCCAGTGGTGCATTCCCCTAAGCTATGTAAGAGAAGAAAATGCATGTAGCTTAACAGAAGAAAACACTGCACATGGGATTTTAGTAAAATCCTAGATATATTTGCATGTCAACTCATTACAGCTCAGAAAGCATACTAACGTGTCTTCTCCTATGGGACCAAGTAGAGATAATCCAGAAGAGAGAGACAAGGGTGATCCAATGAATAAGAAATTGTGCTTCATAGATTGAAGAAATTAACGTCTTTTGTCTAAAGGAACAAATGAAGATGGATATTTGTCCAGGTGGCATCTCTAGCACATGAGGTTGTGCTACGAGTTGCTAGAGACTGAGAAGTTGTCTTGTGCCCCAAGAGAAAGGGCTCTGTGTGTCTTTCCTTCCTACTCATCTCGTAGTGGCCACCGTCAAAGACAAGATAATTGAGTTAAATGGGTACCACCAAGGAAAAGAGGTAATCTTGTGTTCTCATAGAAGACAGAGTAGAACTTGTCCTTACACACCGTGCTCTTATTTTTATAACCTTGTATAACATTACAATCCACCGCTTAAGAAGTATTTCAGAAAAAATTCGTTATTGAAAGAGGGAATGGTGTAGCAGGAAGGCTGAGAGAACTGAGAGGGGACTTTTATCAGCACTGTTGCCAGTAGGAGGAAAACAACAAGATTACATACCAAAGGCTTGTGGTTTGTGTTTATACACCTGAGATTTGGAGTCAAAGTACAGGCTGTTGCCCACAGTTTTATAAGGCCTCTATTGCTAGAGGGTTAGATCGTTCATTTTTCTGTCAGGATATTTGAGCTAGACTTTTGAAACATTCTGCATACATTTTTTAGTGAGATATAACAAAGGATCACATTTGGTAGGAGCCATATTAATTTTACAAATAATCAAATACTGTCTGAATTAATTTTAATTAATGAAATGCAGAATATTTCTGGGGTTTTGTTGGTCAGCAATATATATGTATGAGGAAGGAAGATGTCTAAGAGTTCAGAATTTTGCAAAATCTCTAGCATTCCCCCTGGAAGTATGGGTTTACAGCAAAGCAACCTGAAAGCTCCAAGCAATTCACTCTGTACTTTTAGAATAAACTTTTTCAATTGAAATGTAATAATATATGCTAGGAAATGACCAAAGAAGAATATTTATTTGTGCATATACCAACACAGAAAATTCTAGAGTACAAGAGAAAGTGTGAATTGTCAACGTTATAAAAATACAGGCATGTATTAGTACAAGTGCTGAGCCCACTACATCAAATCAAGGTAATTATATGAAATCCTGCTCTTATGCTACATGGACAAGTAGAATCAGGAAATCTTCATATAATGTGTTTCTTCAGCAAGGGAGTGAAGTAGCGCAGTGTTCTCAGAGAAGAGGCAACAGTTTGGATTTGTGATTTCAGTGGTGCTGCTCTGTGGGAAATAGTAAAAACTATGCTTTAGAAGTATGAAATAAAGTAAGGGCCAGAGAATTAAATCCCCTTAGCCAAGCTGCCAAAAATATTTATGGAACTAAAAATCTCAAGAGCATAAAGCAATTCAGACTATGTTAATGTTTGTACTGGGAACTTTCCATTAGTAAATATATGAGAGGGAATAATCATATCCATCCATCTGTTTAGTGGCTGTTCAACCACGGAAGCTGCTACATGTCAATTATTAATCCTCCTGGGGACAGAAAACCTTTTTTTTCTGGAGGGCTAGTGTTCTGTTTATTTTTTCTTTTTTTCCCCTGCTATTTAAAAGTAATCTTTTTCTTACATATTTCTTACAGATATTGACAGATACATTTTCTTCTCAGTAATGTGTTCCTTTTTCATACAGCTCTACCATCAACCACTTTGCCTTTTTCTAATAGGAAGATCAGGGTACATGAACCAAATCTTTTTCCACTTATTCAAGTTCTTTTGAGACTCTTACTTCAATGCCTTTGTTGCAATGATGGCTGTCCCACTGATAGTCGTTAAGACATTTGTTCAGCCATGCTGTTTCTATTTTTGTTGATCAGGTAGTGATCTTTCTCATTTCTGGCACAGCAACAGACAGGAATACAACAAAACTATTTATAAAATAAAAATCAGAAGTGTCTAATTTAGATACAAAAAAAAACCCCACCACCCAAACCCCAAAATAAAAAAACAAAAAAAACCCAAACCAGTGATCATGGCTACTGGTACTGTTACTTAAAAGCTAATCAAGAAAGTGATGTGTAACGTCAAAGAGAAATTAACCTCAGTGAAAGGGGGTCATTTTCTGATGCTAGCCACATTGAGAAAACATTTGTTTTAGCTGGAATCAAGAAAGGTCACTTAGTTTTTTGTTGCTGCATGATGCTGCTTTTTACAGGTTGATTTCTGCCAGGATCATCTTTGTTACTAATGCCACTGTAATAGCATGGGAGAGTAAGTACATAGCATCAAAGAAAAGCTTTGCAGTAAAGGTACTAATTCAACTTACTGATCAGAAATGTCATAGAGTAAGAGCTACTTTAATCACGCCAATCACTGAACATGACTCATCATGACCAACTAACTTTTGCAAATGAATGAATAAAGAGACAAAAAAAATAAGCTTCATACAGTACAGTTATAAAATCCATTGCGTAAATGATTTCGGAAAAATGAGGAAAACGTCAATAATAAGATTACAAATTTTCATTTTAGTTTAGCAATTAAGCCTTTTTCCAAAGGTAGATAAACAGCATTAGGTATATAGCCTGTAAAAAAGGTTTGTCTACATTACGTATCAGTGTTTCATTTTATCTTATTACAATATTATTATCTGCTAGTACCTAGAAAGCCGAGTGAATGAGAATCCCATCATGCTGAGCAATACCATGCATGTGCAGACACAGAAGGAGGCCGTCTATGCCTCGGAGACACCGCACTCTCAGTAGGCACTTGCTTGCTACCAAGTCAGGTCAATGACAAAACTGAGACCAGGGCCCAGGGTCGCCCACACAAGGTTCCTGTGATGGCGCGCCCCAGCCCCACGGAACCCAGCTGCAACCAAGGCTGCTTTCCCACCGTGTTCCTCAAGCTCTGTCCTTCAGGGCTGGGTGGGAGGTCGATGTCAACATGGAGCTGCAGGGCATGGATTTGCAGAGGTACTGTGTGGTGCTATTGCCTGGAGAGAGCTGGGTGGCGATGATCAAAATAAGCACCTTTCCAGATTCGCACTGCAGCTCGATCCAGGCCATTGTCAAGGTCCTCTGGGTTGTCAGTGTTAAAAGCGCAGTAGAAGTTCCTGTCAAGCACTTTAGTCATTATAAACCTGGTCAAAATCCCTCATATATTTCTGGGATTCTTTCCAGATGCTTTGGTAAGTTTCACTTGAGGCTTTAACTGTAATGCTGTATGAGAGAAATATTTACATTCTTCTCCTTTTTTTATTCTTTTCAAGCATTTTAGTTTCAAGTTTTTTAGCTTTCCTTTCATATCAAAATGCTGCTTTCAGTGTGCAGCTTGCAGCTTTCTCTGTCTTCTAAGAAGACTGAAAGTGAGTTGAACACCAAAAACATCGGGGAAGTAGAAAGGCACAGATTTTACTCTTGAACGGGGCTGGTTTAGATCTTGCAGACAGAGTTGTCTGGGGGAATAGCAAGGCCTGGATGCAATCTTAAATGAGAAATTCCTGTCTCTGTAAAGCCATAAGTATACAAAACTTATACGCAGTCTGGACCTGCACGAGTGCCTACACTTTTAAGAAACAGAATTGTAGATGGTCAGCATCAGTAATTGTCTGCTGCATCCATTTCCCTCCTGTTTCCTTTGCCATAAGTGTCTACTCTAGAACATAGATACAGAAAATGCTTGCCGAATCCTGAGCATGTAGAACACCTAATGAAGCAGTGAAGGTTTGTCTCTCACTTTATGCTAAAAGGTTTATCAGTTCTTGATGTAGGACATGCATCATTAAAGAAATACATAAACGACAGTCTGTTGCTCTTTTCTTATTTAAAGGTAATCAGCACATTTTTTTTAAATAGGTAGAATAAATACATTTTATGGACATATTTCTGTCAGTAGCATGTGGTATTTTTAATGCCATTATAGCATGCTTTTGTTCTTTCCAGGTGGAAAAGGACAGATCCCAGATTTCTACTGAAGCAAGGGAAAACTAGACATATGGCTTGGTTTATTACAAATTATAATCATTTCAAAGTTATTTGAATATTAACAAATTCCTTGTTTTAAGGAAACTATGAATTCACAGTACCAGAAAATTCCCACAAACATAAGATGTTACATGTTAATAATCGTGATATATTTCCAATGGTGTAAAAGTTCTCACAAAAGCTTATGCAACTGCTGCTTTGCATTTCTTTCAGGCTCAAAACCCACAGAACCTCTGAACAAAATCCAGGTAAAAAACCTAGGCTTCACCTGCTTCCACGTCAAAAGCAAAGAAATAAAATGGAAATGCACAGAAATTTCAAAGCACAATCACAAATCAGTCCCTCACTGATCAGTATCCATAGAAAAATTGGCCAAGAGTTGAGAATCTTTTCAGATATGATCTACATGTCGAGGCTGAAATGAAAACCAAAACCTGACAGATTTTGCCAAGTTTTGAACTGGTAACATTTACACTGCTTTGGTGGCTATATAGCTTGGATCTGAAAGCTTCTTGCATCAAAGGAACCAATGCCTTCTAACCCTACTCCCTCTGCTATCTCTGAAGATTGGCAAAGCGCTTTGGTGTTTTGCTCTGCATTTCAGTGAGCATCAACTGTAAAACAGGGATCCAAATCCAGATTCAGACTTCTCCCAAATTTCAAAGTTTTGGTTTTATGGGTGCATTTGTCCTTTCAAATGCTCTAACACATCAGCTAAGTGATTTCTTAAATGTAAATGCCCAGGAACACATCACGTACTGACTGCTCGTGCTGAAAGCAGCTCACCGTTTCATACTGCACAGTTTCTGCAGCCCCTCAGCTCTCATGAGGAAAGCCAAGGTAATAACAATACTCGTACACCTGTTCAAATACCTTTGTGCTTCTTACAATGTATGTGATTATTAAAAGATAATTACATTTTATGACTTACCACTTCACAGCCAGGTTGCAGTTCTCCATTTGAAAGGTTTACCAAGCAGGAAACGTGAGGAAATAACAGGGAAAATTTTATGCAGTCTGGAGCTGGTGGATAAGTGTCTGAAAAATTGTACGTTTGGAATTTTTCACACTGAAAAGCTGTCTTCAGTCTTTATTATTTTTCAAGAGCCTGTCCTGTCTACCTGATGGAGAACTGCAGGGTGATGCCTTCATGAAATAACATTTTAGTCTGAAGTAACTTGATTTTCTGTCTCTCTTGTGCTCTATCTATCTGTCAGTTATTCAGAGAGGTATTTGTTAGGCCCCTTTGGATGCCGCGTGCCCCACCTCACCCATCTTTGACCGTGGCATGTTTCAGTTCCATTTCTACAAATTAAATAAGCAGAACTCTCTCCTACCCTGCTAGGAGTGGGCCTTTTAGTTGGCATTGCAAAGTCATAATAACAATTTTGCAGAGACAGAGCAATAATAAAAAACATTGTGAAATCTGGACGTTGCATAACACGTTCTGTCTCCAGATGGTGAAGTTAAGTGGTCTGTAAACACTTTCCAGTATTGCTGAGGGAAGGAATGTGGTGAAGAAAAGCCAGGGCTGTGGCTATGAACTGGAATTTAAACCCCTGCTTACCATTAACTTCACAGGGGGAATCTTCTCATTGTTCATTCCTATTGTCCATCGTTTATGACTTATCATAGAAAATTATGAAATTGTGAAGCCTTAAGCTCTAGACAGAATTAGCTTTTTCACAAGATATCTCTTGCTACTGTGGCACTTGAGGGATCCTCTCTTGTGCTGCAGAACAGATCAAAGTGCTTCAGCACGCAGCAAGGTAAAGCAGGTCAGGACTGTCTCTAGAGGTTACGGACACATCCAAGTTTCTACTTCTGAAAAGTTAAGGTGTATAGTAAAAATCTGACTCAGTAACCAATCAGGGAAATTCTTTTTCTGCTTTATTTTGTGACTTTTTAATTCTGTGGAATAAATTTTGAGTTCCTATTTTGAGCCCCAAAAAGCTGCAAATACTCTACACGGTTCTGAACACGTATAGGTTAAATTAAAGAACTTTGTTTTCATGTAAGCTAGTGTCACTCTAGACAACAGCATCATTTTTCTCCTACACTGCTTTCTAATATTGATGTCTTTAGACCAATCAGCTCCACCTGGGTATGGATAAGTGTGACAGCAGATTAATTATCATCCAACATGTAGGTGCAAAAGAAGCATGCAAGAACCAGAAGAAAAATATCACTTCTCTGTGACCCCAACCTGAAACCATGTTTCTTCTCTTATCAGTCATAGTACCCTCTCCTTGATGCTCCTGAACTGCTGCTGCTGAGTAAGATATTTCCACAAATCGCTTCAGTTAGTCATTTCTCAAAAGTAATCACCATGTTGTCAGGAGCTGAATCAGTCTGATTATATACTGTGATAGATCAGCACTCTTGCACGGTGTAAGGAAAGCGAGAGAAAGTGCTGGCAGTGAGTTATCCCTTTGATCCTGCTGGAAGTGAGGTTCCTGCTTCTGCAGTTTGTCCACTGGAGAAGTGGACAGGAACCTCAGAGCAGAAATAGCCCCAAACTGGCTTCTGCCTTTCAGTAGAAAGGAGACTCAGCATGAATTTGTGCCTGTGGATCATATATTATGATCACTGACGTTTCATTTCATGTTTACTGTTAAACAGAGATCCTGCTCCAAGCAAAGAAATGATGCAGCAAGAAGGGAAAAATAATTAGGTTTTTTTTTTTAAAACTCCCCTCTTATTAGTACTTTCTCTAGAAAGTGTGAGGCCAGAAGTGTGCTTACCCTCATAGTGTCACATTTAAATCAACCCTTGTCATGAGTGACAGCTCTACAGTCCTGTTTCTGCTGCTGTGACTGCACTTCATTTTATCTGTGGAAAACTCTAGGCATTTACATTAGGAGGTACCTGACCTGACTCTCAATCCCCTGCAAGTTACTATTGCGCATTAAATCCAGGGGCTGAGGCTCCACCAAAATTCTCAGACCTGGTAAGCTTTGACAGTATTTCTGTTCACCATCATAGGATGGCAATGTCATCTAAACGTAAGTAATGAAAAACAAGCTCTCTAATTTAAGAGAAACAGTCTTGGGAGCCTTGCTTAGCTGCTGCTTTCATGCTTCTAATACTTATGTCTGCATAAAGCAGTGAGAAGAATAAAAGATCAGGGACTGAGTCAATACAGTTTTACCAGGTTTGTCAAAAGCTCCTTGTCCAAACTTCTTTCTTCTAAAAGCAAACTCCTAGACCACAGTGCTTCTTCACCTCTCTGCAGCTGCCTTCAGCATGATGTGCTCTGTCACACTGTGGCTTTCCCCTGCCAGCACCCTTTCAAGGAGGGTCGTAGCCCAGCGGGCTTGATGTGCATGTGAATGGTGAGTCACATTTTCACAATAACTATAAATATTTGGGGTCTCACCACCACCTCTGATTTTGATGCAGGGTGTGCTTCGTGAGAGGTTCCAGCAGAGAAAGTACCCAGCAGAGGGCAACCGGCCAGTGTCGAGACCCAGCCATAGCACCAGCGACATCCCTGCGCTGGCACCTCGGCACCAGCACAGCAGATCACACTGCGCTGAGTCGTTTTGCCCAGTTCCAGATGGAGCAGCCCACATGATTTCTTCCAATAGCAGGTGTTCACGCGTACTGTGAAATAACGCCTGGGAAAAACTGATTTTCAGTGCATTTCTGTTGTGTTTCACCAGGATATTTCAGGTTTTGAAAATCTTTCCCCTTAGAGTGCAGGGGAAAAAGTCCAAATATTGTTGTTCGAGGAGGAGAGCAGGGGAGCAAGCGCACAGCCCCAACACACTCTCGCTCCTGTTCACAGTAACCACCGTTTCCCCTTCTGCATTAGGACTATCAGCTTCACCACATGTGAAGAGCATCCGAAAGGAAGAGGCTCCACTGGTAAGAGGCAGACTTGCAGCACCCCACTTCTGTCCAACTGTGTCTCTCCTACAGTGGAGGTCAGGACAAGGCTGAAAAGCCGTCCACATCAGTCTTTATCACTAAAAATGATACTGGTTTTCCTTTGAGGTCAGAGCTCAGACCATGTTTGCAGACAGCCTCCAGTGAATTACTCTTTATTACTTCTGTCTGGAAATGTTTGAATTGCTCTATAATAGAGTGTCACTGAAAGCTGGCCTCTCCCATTTCTCCAGTTTCTCTGCGATGCTCTTAATTGGTGCCAAAGCACTAAGCCTAACATATGATGTTCATGTAACACTGTGGAGGAAGAAGAGAACAGCACAGCCTTATTGGATGGGGTAACTACTAGGGAAATTCAGGGAATGAAAACTGTTAAATTAAACATACCTCTGACTTGGAAGGAAGCAATTTAGGAGTGAGGGAAAGTCAGGAAAGGGAAACCTTACTTAAACATAATTAAGCAGCAAAATAGAACAGGATAGAATATCCTGTTTAGGTATCTAGATTATAGACAAAAAAACCAAAAGATGCTAGCAATAGAAATAAATACCATAATGACTATAATGGGAAGTGCATTTGCTTGAAATACAGGTGAAAAAATAATGATACCAATTTAATACTGAGATAAGGGAGATCAGCACAGCTCCAATATCTTTTAAAACATATTACTGATAACAAGAAGAGAGAAAACCAAATGAGGCTTTTCACAGACCAATGCACTGAACTGCAGGAATTAATATTTATGGAGAGTCTTAAGGCTTGTTTCTTATTTACTGGTGTTTATTTTCAGATTTCATAGCAGTGCAGCCTTCTTACAGCCCAGTTCCTTGGCTGCAGTTCATTTTGGATAATTATAGTCTGCCTGCCTAAATACACCCTGTTCTTTTGCCTCTCTATGGGTATTTTCTCTCATGGATGATCCTGAAGCTAGGGCTGCACAGGACTCCTTCCTCTGTTCGCCTTCTTGGGCTCACTGGGCATCTCTGTAGCCATCTCTGACATTCAGTTAGTTGATTAACAATCAGCTAATACACATTCTAGTCATATTTTGTTCATTATGAGATGTTGCAATAGGGATATGTGTTTACAGAAGAGTACTACATGCAAAGTCTAAGGGCTGGACTTTAACTGGAAAACACCAGTGCTATAGTTTTTATAGTCATTACTAACGAGCTATCTCTTCTCAATACAATATGCTGCAGAAAATCACAGAGGAGGGACCATGATCTTCATTGTATGTGACATTTCTGTATATCTGGGACTATTGGAATATAAAAATAAGGCTACAGATGCTGTTGAAAAATAGTGCTTTTGTTGTGACAAGTTAAAGGAGTTCTGGAAGAAATGAACTGACGGTGTATGATACCACTGACGGTCTGCAGCATAGTTTTGACCCTTCAGAAACCAAAGGCTCTTTCAAATGTGTGTGAAAACGTGAGTAATCTGCTGACATATTTGATCTTAAAGTTACTGTATTCCCACCGGGGAAAATATGTAGAGCTTTCCTTTCCAATTGTAATGCTTCATCTTAGACCAGAGATAGCAAATGCAGCAACCAGTCCCTTGTTCATATGCACTGTACAAAAGATTAAAACATTGAGCCTTTTGATTGACCTTGTGGCACTCCTGCCATTCTGGACTCATTTTACCAATTTAGCACTATTATTGGGAATTTATTATTGGGAATTATTCAAATAACACTATGAGAGCTCTGAGGAACTTTGCAGCAGCAAAAATGGGTAAAACATAAACTCAGAACAGACCTGTTATGGAAAATAGATGCGGACCTTGCTATTATTTCTTATATTTGATGTCTTCAAGGTGGCACGAAATTGTCTACTGAGCCTTTGCCATGTCTACTCTCCATCACGTCTCTTTGCAGTCAAACCAACTCAATAACCAAGTCAAGGATTTTTTAGGGGAAGAAGAAAGCAGGCAATTAACGCTTAAACCACCATTTACAACATGAAGAAAGACAATAAAAAGTTCTGCTCCATCTTCTGTGTTGCAGGAATAGAGTTACCTCTGAGATACCAAGGCAGTTTTTACAATAACAGAGACATTTGTCTAGCACTCCAGTGAAAGTCTTTTCTATTTAAGTCCTCTCTTGCAGGATCTGAATTGTTCATCCGACCTCATGCTACACCAAATCGGCCCATGTCCGTCCCAGAGCAGATATGTGGTCTGTGGACAGATACGTGGTTTACAGTGGTTGAAGATGTCCTATGTGTAGCCTATGACAAATATCTGGTAACCTTTTAAATGTGAGATTTAGTATTAAATACTGATGAAGGTACTGTGAAGAATTGCAAGTCTTGTGAAGAATGCTGTATTTTTCATGGTTCAGAAAAATTGTGTTTCCATGGCGTTCACATGCCCATTTTGCTGATTGCTTTTGTATTGTCCAGAGGTGCTGCATCACTCTTAGAAATAACCAGATTTCAATTCACTTTCTGAATCATAAAGGCAGGGGAAACATTTTTGTTTAAATGAACAATTGAAACCTATGGAAAGGTGTAAGATATGATCCTGTGATCCAACAAATCCAAACAAATTGCATGGCATTTTTCTCTCAGAAATATGAAAAGATATCAAGAAAAAAAAATGTTTCGGGTTGACCCAAAATACATTGTTTGAATTAAAAGGAAACTATGTATTTCATTCTGAACAGATTGTTTTACTTTTGGTTGTGTATTTTTCTATTCTGTCTTTAATATAGATTCATTTCAAAATAACACATGAAATTTCCAAAGTGAAAAAAATTGTTTCAATAAATTTAAAATAGAAAGTCCCAAGACTTTTACAAAAAATTCCTTCTCTGTGACCAGAACTCTTTGTTAAATTTACTCTAAATTCTCAAAAGCTTTGGTCATCTGAAATGACTTTTTCCTCTAAATTTCCTAATTGGTGAAATGTACTGTCCAGATCTTCCATACCTTTCACTTTTAGTGAATTTATTTTTTAGTTAAAATGCGCATTCCAACAAGTAAAACAATTTGGTAAGCATCCTTTATAATGCATGAGATATAATAGCAATTTCTTTGCTGCCATACAGTTGTCATGTTTCAACGAGCTGTGGTTCTACAACCCTTTATTACATGAGAAACTAGAAATATGTTTGCAGACACGCCCTCAAAGTAGGCAGTGTATGATTCAAACAAGGGATTGGGAAGAGGTACTGAAATATATGTGAAGACAGAACATGGGCTTAAACATAAGTACAACTCAGCACATCCCGACCACCACCATAGCTGTTCCGACAACGTATGCTTTGCTAGAGAAAACAGTGAAGTCATTTGCTGTTTGGATCCCTCTGAAATCAACCAGAATTTCTCCCTTGACTTCAAGAGACTCGGGTTTTTACCTCCTATGTATGATGAAGTCACAGGATCATACAGCATGGCAGGGATCTCACCTGCCATGATTCCATCTACAACGCCAGGGATTTCACATACAACGGAAAAATGGGGTCATCTGGCTGTAAATTATGTTATCACGTGAGGAACAGTGACAGAACACTCCACTCTAAATCCAGGTGGAAAGAATACTAATGGCTTAGAAACATGAAAGGTCAAAAAATCTTTATTCAAATACAAACTGTCATTCCAATAGTTACTCTTGAATTTTTATATTTGCTTATCATGTATGCTTTTCTCTTGGCTTTGGTAAGCATAATGCTGTATTAGTGTTCCTGCAATGACATATGCATGTGCATATAGTTGAAGTAATCTCACCAAATAAATGCTCAAAACAGCTTTGTGATGCAGCTTCATGACTTATTCATGAGGCACGCTGTTTGCAAATGAGACCACAAATAACACACACCAAAGGAACTTTCTTCTGAATCACTTCTAGTGGTGCCTAATAACTTATACACAAAGCTGCATATAAACATATGTTTTATATTATAATTGGTTTTGTACCAAACTATTTCTAGGTGAGTCAGATAATGAGCAATAGCAAAATACTTATCCCAAGCTTCGCATTTTTCTGCTGTGTGCTCCTGGAGATATATTGACTATGGTTTTGCTCTAGGGGTCTGTTTCTTTCTTCAGAGTCAGACTGTAACTGTGATGTTTTTATGGGGAAGATAAGTTCAAGTTTCCATCTTTCTTCCAAATTTCCATCCAAATTGTTTACAGAATAGAGTTACACAGTGCTTGGGCTGATTTTATGTATAAAACATATATATTTTTTACATTTATCTGTCAAATACAGGATTATAAATGTAGTGCCAAAAAAAGACAAAGATTTGTTGTCAACTGCTTCTATTTGTCAACTGCATTTCCATTATGGTGACAACTGAGAATTTCTTGTTACAATAACTTCTCAGAAAGTCATCTTTCTTTAAGCATATGCCCATAACTGCAGACTTTCAAAGCCAGGCAGCATTAGTACTTCATCTGCATAACAAAAATAAGCCTCCTAAGGAAAGCAAAGACTAGCTAAGGATTGTTCTTAAAAGAAATAGTAATTTCTTACACATGCATTTTTTAAAACTCCTCCTCTTTATAAGTGACTTCTTAGCATCCAGTTGAAGGTTGCAAACAATAGTGAGTGTTGATAACCTGGAGGTTTTGGAAATAGCGTCAAATTAAAGGCAAAATAATTTTGGTTTTATGCAATACATTTTTTCTATGTTTTATCCAAAATAATTTTGAAATAATTATTTTATGTGCAAAACTATTCAGCAGGTACTTCCCCATGTCTGCTTACATGTATACAATACTATATTCAGATACAATACTATTCAGATTAGTACAATAATACTCTGATAGTTTATTGCTGGAACAGTTGTTTTTCCTCTTGCTATATCTATTTCATCAGTAATCACTATTACTGTCTATGATCATACCATGCTATAAAAATACAAAATATTTTCTAAAAGTAAGGTATTCCTGCTTAGAGAGAGAAGGTCTAAATTGAAAAAGTCATTAACATTGCACCATGTGACTTCCATTTCCCCCTTCCCCTGCAACCGACCTACATAAGGTACCCCAGCTCCTTGCATGGTGTAGGAGGAGATTTGTGCTCCTAAGAACTGGAGTCATGGAAGCCATGGAAGTTCAGGTGGGCCTCAGGAGTAAGTAGATACAGCAATGTAAGGAGAAAGAAGCATCTGGTGAAGATCCTTGACCATAAGTTGTGGCATGAGAGGACATGTCAAGTGCTTTCAGTAAGGAAACTAGAGACACTGATTAAGACACTCTTTTTGGAGATGGAAGGCCTCCTTTCAGCCCTCACTTTGCTTAAGTTAGCCTCAAGACTAGCCATAGGCTTCCCACATGCCAGTGGAACATCTTTACACCTATGCTTTTTGGGCAGTGAGAGTAAGTGCGCGCTCAGTTATTTTTGTTGGAGTTGTTTACTTTGTGCAAATAATTGGAGATTCAGTTAATCAGAGGCTTGAACATCACTCTGTGGTCTATGGACTCAATCTCTTCCTTGCAGACTCTCTTTTTTTTTTTTTTTTTTTTTAAATCTGACTCAATGCATATTCAGTCACTAATGGAAAATTAACAATCTATGGCAGAAAACATTGTGATTGCCTCCTCTTAGCACAACAGTCCCTGGTGATTGCAGTAATTTGCTAATTTCTAAGAAAACTGCATCCAACTCCTTATTTTATAGCAGACAAAACGGAGCTGTAAAAACAAGATTTTTCACCTCCTGAGTCCTGAAGCCACAGAAGGTTAGCAAAAACACAATACCTGCATGAAGAATGCCTTGCCCCGATATGTTTTATGTGAATCACAGCCTAGTCTGAGAACATCTGGCTAACCTGACCACTAGAAGTGAGGTAGGTCTAAGCTGCTTGGCCTAAGTCACTCAAATATATACTTCTGGTCTGTCCGGTTTTCAAAATATAAAGCCAGTGACTGTTACTGAAGAGAAACTATCGTTCCATACTAACTGTTTTCAAGAACTGTTATCTCCAGCCCTTGTCACCCAAGATATGTCATGATCAGGAGACAGGCTTGAATAACGGGTAATGATGAAAATGTTGATTCAAAATCTATGGGAAAGGATTTTGGTACTTGCACATAATACAGTAGAAACAGATGTGAACCAGCGTAAACATAAGACATAGAATTTTTTACATATCATTGTTACTAAATGCTACCTAATCTTTTAGGACAATGAAAGGAAAGAAGTGTCAGTCTGAATGCTTTTAATATCATTCAGCATTGGCTTATAACTTTTCAATGTTCTTAAGCATTTTCATTGTTTACAAATAATAGTTACTTTCTGCTGCTCTTATTTTCCTTTGCCACGGTTGTTCTTGTTGCTTCTGTAGCTGAAAGGTCAGTGCCATTTAATATTACAATTATTTGTACTTCCAACAAACCAAAACCATGCCATATGGAAAATCTCCTCCCTTAGGCTTATATGCTAGGTGACCTGGGGTACAAAAGTCATTCATTTTGAAGTACCATCAGGTGATAAAGTTTTCCTACAAGGGAATATTTATTCACGTTTAGCAACAAAGAAGGGAGGAGGTCTGCGCAGCATCACATGAATTTATTTAGATTGAGGGAACTCACTTCACCTTTGCCTTTGTGAAAGATAATTTCCTCTCTCAACACTGTGACTGCTTTAGTGCTACAGATCAACACGGGATAAGTTTTACCTTCAATGAGAGCTTCCAACAGTAGCAACTCAGCTGGATGAATCCAATTATACACAGAAACGTAATGCGTTTGTTACAGAACATCAAAAGACTGTTTCTTGATTGGCATTTCAGTATTTGCCGAGTTTGTGATTAAATGTAGATTAAGTTCTTTTGGTAAAGTCCAAGTTTTGTTGTCAGGAAACTTGACTCAGCACAGGTGCTTGTTCCAGTTGATTGGCTGATTTTCTGCTCAAATCCAGATGCATCTTTTAACAGAAGTTTAATTAAGCCAGCATGACAGAAACAAAGGGCAAACGGTCATTTTGTGGCAATTAAATCACCAAAAGAAAATATTCAGAATATAAATATTCAGAACGCAGATATTGTGAATGACATTTTAAAATAACAGGCAATGGAGTTTGATATCAACACTGGGCTATCTTTAGAAAAAAAGAGCAGGTCAGGGCTGCGCAGAGCTGCCCTAGCAACACAGCGCATTGCTGATTCCTGTCAGCAGCTGAACACCTTTTCATGCATAAAGTGGGATGGCGAGTCAGGGAAATGGGGAGTAAACAGGAACGTGACTGAAAGGAAAACAAAATACAAGATTGCTTCTAATTCCACTGTTACTAAATGAGTAAGAAGTGTATATAGCAAATATTAGTAGCCTAAAGCATGAAAATGATCAAGAACAAGAACCTAGTTCCTTCCTACACTTTTTCTTCCTCGGTAAAGCGTTGCAACCACAATCCCTGCAGCACCACCTTCCAGGATATTAACTGAAAATATTTAAGGAAACTATATATCGTATCTGATGGTATAGAACACTTCTGCAAGAGAATACCATGCATTTAAAATAAATGGCTGGTCCTCTGTACTGGGGAGGCTAATGTTTTTGTGGTTTTGCATAAAATCTGCCTTTCTCCTGAAAATTGTGTAAATGTCTATGATTTTTGTCAATCTACAACTGCTGCAAATATCAAATAGAAACTCCAACAATTCTTACGGACATGTCTTTTATACCCAAACTAGATAGGTGAAGCTGCAGTTATTACTCCCAGATAAAATATTTTTCTGTCAGTCAGAAATATCTTTTAGCTTCTTTGGAATATGTTAAGCAGTGGGAGATAGAAAAATCTATTAAAAAAAAGGTCAGTGGAATTAAGACCTTTTAAAAACAACAAGCAAGGGTAAAAAACAATCAAAAAACTAAAACTCATGAGAGAAGTTATCCATTGAAGACTATGCAAGAAAAGTCACACAAATTAGCATGAATCAGCTTACTCTCCCTCTTGCCTGACAACTGAAATACATTTTCTTTAAACTTTTCCTTCCTTCAAAGTGTATAAAAAAGATCAGGTGAAGGTCAATATCCCGAGAGTCTCAACATTGAAAAAATGCTTTTGCAACTCTGGGATTGCCATCACACAAGACGTGGACAGAAGTTTTCTTCATTCACTGAAAGTGAATTATGCCTTTAAGAGTATTCCTGTATTGTGCTCAAGAGATGAAATTGCACTGGATGCGGACAAGTAGGCAAGTTTTATTCAAGTGTTTTAGTTAATACCACAAATGCAGATATTTGGGTTTTTATTTTCAAATTTATTTTCAAAATACACCGTTTGGGTGTAATGGCAGCTACATTTCATTTCACAAGCCAGGCTTATTGTTCCTCATTCATCGCATATTAACAGTGGCAAGACCTCCACTTGGAGTCCACTGCAAATCCACTTGCTGAGGCAAAACAGCATCATTGTTGGAGGAAGCTCCAGAAACCCAAGTTGAACTCTAACCCCTGCTGCTGTTTCTCCAACACATTGCAAGTATTTACTTAACAGGTTACTTGGGTCCTGCCTGGCTAGAGCAGCTCTCTGATACTCATGATGGGGGGAGCAGAAGAAGGAATACAGATGTATATGCTAACATTGTGTGAAGTCAACCGTGATACTCCAGTAACTCCCGTGGACTCCAGTAACTTACAGGGCAAAGGGAAAGACAGCAAACTCTAGTCCTAACCCCAGCAAAAACACAGAGTGCGTGGTGACTGGAGGAGGTACAGGAATCCTGCTCGTGCATTCATAGGTCACTGGTGGAGAGGGGCAGGACTGGGCTCAATACATGTGCTACCTTTAAAAGATTCTGATTTTGATTTAGCTCAGAAGTCAGACCATGTTAGCTTTAAGAGGTAAATGTAATTTTAATTTGAAAGATGCCTCTTGTAACTCACAGCCTGCCTCTTTCCTGTATACTAAGCCAAAGAAGTTTTGTTGTCTTTCTTTTTTTTTAAACAGGAAATACATAATAAATGGTCACTCCATGAGCAATTACATTATTATTGAATAATTTTATTAAGGGCCAAACCCAGGAACATTAGCCCTTGCAACAAGTAAGGATTGGTCACATCTAATTCATCATCTCAAAAACAACCAAGGAAATTATGTTAGCAATTAAAAATTAATGCAGTCTATGGATAAAATTAAAAGGGAAAATTAATGAGTGGAGACTAGATCCTCCGGTGATTTCTTTCACTACACTGTCCCTGCAGTTAATAGGACTTCACTGATGGCCCTCACCTGAGAATAAAGGCTTCCAAACACACTGTTTTTCAACCATATTATGTAGATAAGTTATCATTTACTCCTGTTACACACCTCTAATTTTAATAACTCCAGTTAGCTTGGAAGGTGTTACGATCACAGACAGAGGATAATGCTTGTGAACCAGCAGACACAGCCGCTATCTCTGCCGTAGCCATTGATTTGCCAGCTGGCCACAGGCACAGTAACCTTATCTTCCCCTGTCTGGATTTTATCAGCTGTCTTGTGAGGATAATAAAATAGTTGGGACCTGTGAATAAAGTGTTATTGTATGCATTATATTACCTATTATAAGCACCAGGTCTGTCAAAAACTGCAGGGCATTTGAACATAATAGAAGTTCTGTTTTCACTAGCTCCTGTGGAGGAAGAAGGAGTCTCAGCAGTAGCTTTCTCCAGGCTTGAGATGTTTTCCCAAGCCTGCTCCAGCAGCCCTCCAGAACCACTGTGACAGGCCACTTTGCCTAGCCCTGGGCTCTGGATGCAGGCACAGCCACGCTGACATCCTCAAGTGTCTGCTGCACGCATGGAGTGGTTCCTCTCATGGCTGATACCACGGCGGTTCCCAGACCAAAAGGCATGAACTTTTAGCTTTATTAGCTTTCTCAAAGCACAGGTATATTCCCACCAGGTAGAAGTTTTATACCACAGGTTTTCCCACCACCCCAACTCAAGAGCAAAAGAGCATAACTATCTTTGTAGTGTGGACATACTTGAATTAGAGCCACCTCAAACTTCCAACCAGCACAGTTCAGTGCAGTGCTACACATATTTCTCTGCTGAAATCCAGGACCAGTTTAACGTTAATGCCATAGCTGCAACCCCACTGTCTCTGCCCTCAACCCAAGTTTCAAGTTTGACTTGCAGATAGCCAGTTTTGGAGACACATGGGTCAAGCATACTCATAGCCTAAGACCTCCAGCCATTCAGTTCCAGACACCTTCTTTTATGCAACCAACATCAAACAGCAACTGAACTAGGGGTGTCTGTAGCTGAAGGCACGGGGAACATTGCCAACTCCTGTGAAATTGTCCAGAGGGAGAGGATGTCAGCTGGAGCTGTTGATGTGATGAGGGGAGATATGCAAATGTACTCCAAGATTTTAGGCCCAGGTGGAGGAAGACTCTCATGGCTGCTTCTGTCTCTAGGGTTGCAGGCTCTCTGTTGCAGCTGCTCTAGAAAACATTTCTTCAGCAACCTAATTAGTCTTACCCTGATGGATGGTAAGTGGAAAAGCAGACAACTTTTGCTTTGCTTTTTTCCAGGGCAGAAAGCTGTGGTATTCTTCCTCTTCCTTCTGCCCCTTGTCTGTGAAGAGAAATTGAAAAACATGGGAGATGAGGCTGGTTTAACGTGCTGATTTGACTAAGGCAGCTTTTAGCAAGTAGTAGACACATGTAGGAGCTGTGTTGGAGTGATGTCTGGGCAAGGAGCCACAATGGTCTTAATCGCTGCAAGTGGGCATGGGGGCAGGAGGGAGTGCTCCTGCTTCAACATAGAACAAAAAAACCCTTTTCTCAATGAATGTAGGATCCTTTGTGACACTGGACCCCTTTTTGCATGGTGTCTTTGGGCAAGAGGGTAATTAAAAAGCTATAAGACAGACCGAGAAACACTGCTGGTCTTAACGGCTGGCTTCATGATGTTGTGNTCTTTTCTCAATGAATTTAGGATCCTTTGTGACACTGGACCCCTTTCTGCATGGTGTGTTTGGGCAAGAGGGTAATTAAAAAGCTATAAGACAGACCGAGAAACACTGCTGGTCTTAACGGCTGGCTTCATGATGTTGTGAGGAGAGCGCCTGTGTGCTGCCTGTTCTCATTCTTGAGGTTCGCAATTCTGCTAGAGATATGCTGCCTTAGTGTAGTGTCAAGCCCAAGTAACTGGCTGCTGTGACAAGTCCTCTTCTCTCAGATTGCTACAGCGCCTGCAGCAGACCATCCCCAGCAGGCTGGGGTACCAGGGCGCTGGTATCCAGCAGAGCCTGCTGGGATGCAGGTGGAAAAGAAGACAGACACTCGCAGTAGGTCTGGATGTGGTTTTAGATATAGGAGGTATAGAAAATACAGGTAGCTGGAAATGGTACGTTCCTGGAACTGCTGTGAATAGCTCATGATTAAACTTTCTCAGCAAGCTTACAGCATCAAATGCTTTTTCCTGTGATTTATTCAGAGCTTATAAAAAACTCAAGGCCTAATCGGAATTGGTTAGTGCCCCTTCTCTCTTGATTGACACTGAAGTCAAAGCAAGGACCCTTCTGTCTCCAGCAAAAATGAGCTTTCAGCTCACATACCCCTCTCTGAAGTCCATTCTAGGAGTGGAGAGGGAGCAGTCTCTTCCCTGTTAATCATTTTTGTTAGTTTTCTATTTGGGCAGACTAAGCATTATCACACAGGTGACCCAGGGGCAGTCAGTAGCACTGTTCCCTGTGTTCTACACAGGGAACAGAGCCATGCTACTGCGTAAAATTTAGGGCATAAAGCAGCTTTTCCTATAATTGTTTCATAAATAGATTTTGGTGTTCTAATAGATAGTGTTAAAGCAGAAACAGCTGTTCGTATGTCTGCTGACTAAATAGTTTTAGGTTAAAGTCATCATGGGGAATGAAAGGAAGGAAACTGTATGCCTTAAAGTTTTATTAAATGGCACTAAATTAACCACAAGAAAACCCCACTTACGTATGTTACTGACAACAGACTGTAGCACCTGTTAAACAAAAGAGGTTCTTCCAGTCATAGTGGGAAATAATGGAAAATATTTCTGGTAAATTTGTCCCTTCCTTTTATTGATGAATGAAACTTTTACTTGCAAAAATTATATTAAGTAACTTTTTTTTAACCAAAACAAGAAACTTCAAAGAAAGGAGTGGAAATTGAATTTTGGCTGCAGAATCGTTGTTTTAGCAAGGCTTTAATAAGACTTTTACTTTGCTGCACCCACCATTTCATAAACTTGCTTGTTATGAGCAATCATGTAATGCCAAAAATGTAAAGGATTTGCCAAAACTGGCTCCTATTCTAGATTACCATCATTGTAGATATATAAAACAGAAGCTCACAGAGGTAATTAAAAGGCCAGTTTCTGCCAATGTCTGGAAGCAAGCAAGTCACAGATTCAAAACTGTCTCTTGGTTCAAGAGGCATCCCACTGAATTCAACAGAACTGATTTCATTGAGAACAGACTAACTTGATTCACAAGTGTACGCGAATTTGTATGAGAAATCCAAGACATGATGTAGACTTATGGAACTGTAAGCGATTCCGCATTGATGTAGGCACTTCTGTGCTCTAAATTCTTAAAATAATGAGGTAGCCCCTAAAAGGTAAACAAGCAATGGTGTACTTTGATGTCATTAACTTTCATATCATTTTCACCTGAACCTGGGCCCTTCTGCTCTGTGGGGTTCAAAGCATGAACCAAGTGCACCGTATTCTCCACTGCCTGGGAGGGACGTTGACCCAGACAGCACGGCTTTCTGGTGAGAACACTCACGTTGTTTCAGTGTCACTTTATTCTGAATCCTGAACTTACGGTATGTAGTCCACGTTAACTGTGTGAGTCTTAATCAGAGACTTCTCATGCAGAGGCTTCTCGTTTGTTTGAGGAGGTGGAAATAAGCTGTGCATGTGAACTAAATTATATTCTTGCTCCTATTGACAACAAAACCAGTTTAAACGAAATGAAGAAAAAACAACCAGATATGATGTAGGAAAGGAAATGTAAAGTTTGTTTTGGGAGACTTACTGGGGTGATAAAGGTAAGGAAGAAGAGAATCTCCTTTCTGACTGGCTTGTAATGGGAATGTTTGCAATGGTAAGACAGTAGCTCCAATCCCACATTATCTCATCTAACTGAATGAGAATTTGAATTCTCTGGTCAAATGTATGCACTCCACACTGCAACCCACACTGGCTTATAGACAAACAGCAATACAAAAGTAATTTTGATATAGCTGTACTTGTGAGATGAGACCTTTGTGCTGTGGTGCAATCCCTTACAAGCTCCCGGGGCAGCAGCAGTGACAAGGAGGGGTACCCGAGCCGTCCCCGCGAGTCTTGTACGTATGGTGACCCTGCCACACAGATCTGGTAGCAAATGGTGCTGTGACTCCACAAAGCTCACTGCTGCCGTGTCAAGTTTCTTACAGGTTCCATTGGATTTCTCTCTGTTTTGGAACAACCTCTTATCACGTGCACCTTTTTCACCTTTCTCTCTTGCACGGATGAGACCTGCCCTGTTTAGTCATGCTTCACATGGAGCCACTGCCTGATGTTATGATTCACCTGTGTTATGGTTTTGTTTGCATACAGGAAGATTGACTGCAGTGAGACTAATATTGTCTGTATATGATTACCCTTTATTCAAGCGTAAGTCCCACTGAAGATAATAGGAAATGGAGAAATGAATGCTATATACCTATACATATATTTATCCTAAATTCTAGCCTGCAATCATAAGTTAGGGATTGGATAGATTTCTGATGTATCTTCCTAGAAACCAGCTCTGCATCCTAAAAATGTGAAATTCTTTTTTCTTTTATTTTCCAGTCATTGCTATGCCAGAATAATGGCAGCTAAACCATAAAACATGTTGGATTTTTTTGAGTTGTTGTACCATGAAATGTCAGCGCATATAGTTTCAAAACACTGTGTAGGGGATTAAACGCACAATAACATTAGTTCTGATAGATTTCACAACCAACACCTCACACAGCACTCTGAAAATATGTAAGAAATTCTGAAGAGTTTGAAACCTAGTTGATGGCCAGAAACAGTAATCCCTGTAAGCGTTAAATTAGAAAGGTGCTATGTCCACTTGTTTGTGATTTTGCTGGTATCGAAGTGAAGTGACTGGCTAAAGTGAGGTACCCAGTGACATTTTAGATTCCCTTCAGTGTCTAGGACATCTGCAAGGAGCTCGCAGGTATAACATACAACATATGGGAGACCTACACGCTTCTGCAGCAGCAGCTGTATGTTAGGTAGGATACCCGAGGCATTTAAAGTGGCATTGGATGTCTAATTGGGAAGCTATGTCCTGTCCCTTAAATCCTGTATTTTTCCATCAATTCATTTGCCATTAGCTGTGATTCAGAGGTGTTAGAATAGAGAGTAATTAGCTGAGAGTTATTGTTTGTCCTTCACAGGTAGGAGATAGCTCAGATACATTGTCTGCGGAAGTCTGACAGACACCAGATTTAATTCAGTGACACCAAGCGTTGTCAACAAAGCTGAAAGGATATATGGTTGGCTATGCTAACGGTGTGAGGTCCAGTTACTTGGGTCTACTGGGTATGCATAGTACAGATAGGATGATCAAGGCGGACTCAGAGAGATTTCTGAGGAGGGGGGTGAATAGGTACGATTGCTTTCTTGGCTGGGCTGTATGTAGGCTAGATCTCAAGGCTGATTTGCCACATGGGTATTTTGATAAGAAGACTGCAAGATTAGGCTGTACCAATGGAACTGCTTTAATGATCTTAATGTAGAAGTTATATAAATGGTTATTTAGCCAACTAAAAAGTAGTTGGGGGAACACATAATTAACAACATATTTGCAAAGTAAAAGAAGTGGGAGTAAAAAACAACATGCTTGAGGGGTTAATTCTTTGTGGTGACTTTCCTGGGACAATATATTTAGCAGCTATTCATTAGAAAAGAATAACCATTTGTTTAATATTTTTGCTTGTTAGTGTTCCTTTGACTATTAATTTTATGCCTTATTTGTTTTGGGTTTTTTCTGTCCCAATTGTAAAAACCCACAGTAATAGCTTTCAGGTAAATGTCCAGATATGCAAAAAGAATATCTGCACAATTTCCCCTGGCTCAATACCCGAATATTTCCCATTCAAAAGGAACTTCAATTTAGCAAAATAGAACACTAATTTAAGAACTAGTCAATTTTCAACTATAGGAGAGGGCTCATCTATCTAATTTAAGCTTGCAATCTCTTTCTTTTGGTAATATGTTCTAGTCATGATTCAAGTACATTTATCATTATACTATTTAGGTAACTATTAGATTGTTAAATAAGATTCTGACCTAGAGGCTGTGAAAGTCAGTAACGTCTCTCACATTACTTCAGCAGGCAGTATATCACACTATTATTTACTTAGCACCAAGCGGGGATATTATCTGCTATCTGATCTATTGGATATGATAGGGATTGACAGTGATGATGGGTAGGAATCACAGGTTAGAAGGGACCTTAAAGCTCATCTAGTTCCAACCCTCCTGCCATGGGCAAGGACACCTCCCACTAGACCAGGTTGCTCAAAGCCCCATCCAGCCTGGCCTTGAACACCTCCAGGGCTGGGGCAGCCACAACTTCCCTGGGCAATTTGTTCCAGTGCCTCACCACCCTCAGAGTGAAAAATTTCTTCCTGATACCTCATCTAAATCTCCCCACTTCCAGTTTGAAGCCATTACCCCTCATCCTATCACTACATGCCCTTGTAAAAAGTCCCTCTCCAGCCTTCTTGTAGGCCCCCTTCTGTAGATCTGTTTTCCTTTTATTTATGGGCTGACTCTCCATCAGTTCCCAGAGCTTAAACTTGTCCATGTAAGATAAGCTTCAGTAACTGTTTTTCAAGGGTATATAGACACTCCATGATAAGTGAATACCACTGGAATTCAGAGGTTTTTAAAGATAAATTGCTAGGTAGTGTCTGTTTGGTCATGATAAACCTGTTAAGCTGCCATAATCAAGCATAATGACTCTGCAACTAAGAAAAACTTTTCTAGGAGTCTTAACTTCTTCCAGGATTCTCTATTTTTTTTCAAACAGCACTACAAAGATCTCCCAGTTCCTGAATCTATGGATTCACTGTTTCAGACTGAAAGAAAATCAGCTTTTTTATATTACTTTTCTAAGCTGTTTATCAAAATTCAAGCCAGAGTAAACCTTCCTCTACAGTAATTTCATTTATTCTTGCAAGCTCACACTCTCCTGCTGCAATTTGAAATGAAGCATGAGGTTTGCTGGGGTTATCATGTCTCTTTCACTGAAACAGCTGCTACCAGAGCAGGTTGTAGCTCTTTGAACCCTTTTATCTATAGCACTAATGGCATTAGCTACAGCCATACAGGTCACAAGTCAGTACCTTCTGCGATTTCTCTAGAGCCACTAGATGGTAATGATACTCAGAATAAGGGAGTTATCGAAGTGAATGAGTAGCTTCAAAACCTCAACTCTGTCAGGGATGGGGACACTTTTATAGCTGTATAGGTCACAACTTGATTTTCCAAGTACCAAATGGACTGAGTCTGCCATTACTGAGACCAGAACCTGACAATGTGTTTTACAGAACAGCTGACAACTTCCAGCCTAAGCGACAGAAGAATTAAGTTTCAGCGTTGTTCAGATCTTATATAAAAAGACCAACGGTCTCCTGTGATTATAGATATTATAATTGCTGCTACAAGCAACTTTGAAAATAGCATAATTTAAAGCACTAACTGTGTTCTTCATGACAGTCATCTATGGTACATGAAACACAGACCAGGCACGGTAAGAAAAATCAATGGTAGAGTTCATGGCTAATACTGGTCACCACATACATAACTCAAAGGTTTTCAAAATAGTTCATTCTTTCATATCATTGCTTTTGGACATGTGTTTATCAGTAATTTTGTATTTCCCAAGAGTTTTAAATATCTAAGCTAGTATGGCTCCTCAGAGGGCATTTTATAAAGGAGTGGAGTAGGAATGGTGCTAAAGGCTGCCAAGGAGTTGTCTTCTGGCACTGAGGGCTAATTCCTCAAAGTTCATTGTGGTTGTTTTGCACAGTGCTCCTCTGAACCCTGACTGTTCCTAGAATATTAAGTGTGTTGCCACCTATTTCATGGGCAGAAATTCAAGCAAGTATACTAGAGAGAATAAAATGTGTTTTAACACAATTATCAGATATCCAGTAATTGCCTTTCATAATTTTCCTCTGCCTTTTTTGAAGGGGCCTTTAGCAACGCCATGGGAAGGCTCAGGTCTCTTTCCATTAGAACATTTACCTGTAGCATGGATTATGTTCAGGTTGCTTTGGTTTTGTTTTACTCCAAAAAAAGAGTGGGTAAGACCAGCCTCTCAGGCTTTCTAAAAGCCAGTTAGAACCCAAACTTTAAAACTTTAAGCTTTTATAATTCTATTTTACAGTTATTTTGTCTCATTGCTATTTGAAGAGGAGGCAATGAATCTTATCTGCTAAATAATGAATGTGCAGTAATGGAACATATTCCAAAGGTTTTAACAGTTCACTCACAGATAATGGCAGAGAAAGCACAAGGAGAGAGAAATGCATCTGTCAAGATGTAATACTGAAAGAATACATTATCATTATGGATTATAATATTAAAATAATAGACTATTATCAAACATCCTAGCCAAGTTAAGTATCTCATAACTTTACTGCAGCTGGGACCGTAACCATTCTAACCACAGCAGAGGAGCAGTTACCTGCAATTTGTGAGAGTGCAACACAGTTGCACCAGCAAGCAATTGCAGGGGACATTTCAGGATGGACAAACTGTCGATATATGACACTTCTATTTTTTGCTATAGGCTATGTCTAACCTGAAGGATTGGGAATACCATTTCTGGGTTCAGGTGCTTGTTTCAGCTGCATGACAACTCTGCGTTGACCCAAAGACCATCTTGGGGGCTTGAACTAGATGATCTCCAGAGGTTCCCTTCCAACCCTGACCATTCTGTGATTCTGTGATACCCTCGTGCCCCATTTTCAGACAGGCTGAATAGGGCAGCCAAGGAGCAGGACCATACTGAATGCTGAGAGTTTTCATGTCCTTACAGACGTCCTTCCTTGGGCCACTTTATTCAAGCACCTTTGGCTCACACAAAAAGATTCTGCAGGTAGGACATATACGGCTTAAATGCATACAGTAATTATATATTACCAAATGTGAACAAAAGACAGCTGAGATTTAATGAGCGACTAGGCTAAGCAATAGTATGCTCACCACCTCCAGTAGGATCCCCAGCGGCTTTCTTCTGGTCAGGCAGGTATCAGTCAGGAGGATGGTCCCGCTCCACTTCTCCTGGAAACAAATCCTTGATGTTGCTGAGTTGCCATCTTCCACCAACTCGGTTTTCTCTCCTTTAGCATTTCATACCTCTCCATTCTAGTGTTTTTTCTCTTGAATTCTTGAGCTACTTATGACCATCTTCTTACCAACCCTACCTGTTTGAAATTTTGCCTTTCTCATGGCTTTGCAGAGAGTCACACAGCTCCCTCATGTCTTAACTATTTCCTTAGAAGTCCAAGCCAAGGGTACACAGCTGGGCTCTGTCTGCGTCCCTAGAGCATAGCTGAACCCGGACCAGGCTGAGTATTGCAGAGGGTGTTGTACAGAGCTGGTTACACTCTACAGCATAGATACAATCCTTGAAACCCATCAGATCTTTACCTTAATTTTTAGAAGAGTCAGAATTTCACCTGTGGAACAGAGAAATACATCGCCAGATCTTTATTCTCACTCTTGTCCAAAGGACCTTAGTAGGAATAAGTATAGAGTTGAAAGACAAAACACTTAAAACTCTCTGCCTCTTTAAACACACAGTGTACATTTCTAATCTTGAATGGTGATACATTCTGAGAAATTTTGACAAATCATTTTTTTTAATACCCAAAATACATCTTCACTTCAGAATGCTTTCTTTGCAGTTGCACATTTAAATAACCTCTGTTTCTCTCATACATTTTGCTGTAGCTGGTGAAGATTGTTTTCTGAAGAGATTAACAAACAGTTATTGTAATCTCTGTGCCTCAGTGTGCAGAACAAAAGAAAAAACATGCAAATTTAGGGGTGGGGAAGGACCTAAAAGAAATTATAACATTACTCTTTTCTTCTGTGTTACTTAGAGGTAATGCACTATTCATCAGTTCTCCGGCTAGATCTCTTCCTGCGTTTTTAAAGTATCGAGTAGTTTACTAAATAGATTATGTATGAAGACAGCCGGACTATTGAGATCTTTCTGACAGTCTGCAAGAACTGCAACCTCTGTCTTCATCGGTGCTTCTCCAGAAAATTTGATTAGAAATGGAAGACACTGTGTTTCTTGGAAAAATGTGTGCTGTGTTTCCATACATCTAAATGCACAATGGAAACAACTGGATGGTGATCTAGCAACAGTGATTGTGTAGGTAGAACTAATACAAACAGAAATTTATTTACCTGAAAGATTCTTCTCCCTGATACCTCATAGCCTGCTCCCCTGTGTTCCCTTCCCTGCCCATCTAGAGCTCTGAATTTGTGAGTTATCCAAGCACACAGGCCACTGCAGGATTTATTTTCTGTATTACTATCTTTCAAGGCTTCTGTTTATACATAAGAAAATACTATGTATGCTTTGTGGTAGAACTTGCACCTGCAATATACCAGGTGGTAGAAGGGAGGAACTGGGGCTCTCATTGGTTTTTTTAACCTTTTAAAAAGTTGAACTATCAGAACCTCTGTTATGTCCTAAAGTATGAAAGAGGAACATTTCATGTTGTACAGTGCTCAGTTCAGACATTTCATCAGTAATGTCCTTTTCTTTCAATGTTAGGTCATGAAACATATTTCAGCATGAATTTTTAAATGGCAAGTTTTGTTTGATCTACTTGCTGCAAACCATGCAGCATTGAAGAGAGCAAGGACTGAAGAGAAGCAAGGACTGAGACCGGGGGATAGCTTTGTCCTCCTTCTTTTCCAAGCTGCAGCGAATGCTGTTGGTTCTGTGAATATCCTGCTGGAGACACTGCATTGTCCCGTGCTCCCTAAATGAGATTACCTTCTTCTTTCACCTACTCTGTCTCAAAGAAATACTCTCTTCTAGCGTTCACTAAGTACATGAAATTATTTTTTTTCTTTCATTGTGATTTATTTCATACATAACCTTCTCCCTGCCCTACCTACCATCCTGCCTACCCTAGCATCCAGAAAACCCAACACTATGACACACATATCCCCCCAAAACAGACAAAGATCTGAGCATGAACCTTGCCACACGCAGGGCTACTGTTTGTCAGCGATACAAATGCTCACAGAAAGCTCTCTGTAATTCTAAGAGCAATGAATCTATTTTCATTAGCCTCATCAGGAATTAGGTCATGTCTGTTGTCTCTACCACAACCAAAAAAGGAAACGCTTCCTAATATAGAGAATTTTCATCACAAATGATGTGACTTTCAACATCACTAATAGGCAAAGAAATATCTGAGGTAAGAGCAAGTGAAGTCTTGAAAAGAAATGCAGACAGCTACCCTAGCAACTCCCTCGCGCATGTTTGATAATACTTCAGATTTGATAGCATTTCTGTCTCCCGTCAAGAGCTCAAGTCTCTGAACCCCAAGGAGATAAAAAAGGGAATTTTACTAAATGGCTGTGATACAGTGCTGAGCATCACTGATCTAAGTAATATAATCAGATGCATGTGTTTATAAGGATATATTATTGTAGCTGCTGGGTTGTTTTCACAATGATTTTCAATAGAGAAGAGATTACTTTTATGCCCATCTTTTAAAAAGGCCAGAAGAACTGTCCAGGGAACTATAGGGCACTCCAGTCTTGGAGAGATCACCTAGAGTCCATGTCCAGTGGTGGGTCCAAGGAGGTTGTTGAGAAATTGGAGAGTGTCCAGCAGAGTGCTGTGAGAGACCCCAGAGCACCTGACCAGAGAGGAAGGGTTGAGGGAGTTGGGCTTTTTTCATTTGGAAACAAGGAGATCAACGTAGAAGAGGAAGTGGAGTGGTATCACTAATTGCTTGGGGCAGCATTACAAAGAAAATGGATTCAAGCTCCCCAGAAAATGGACCCTGGTACTGGCAAATGCCAGAAAAATCAGCAGTGCCCATAAATTGCAATTTCGGAGGTGCAGATTGGATGTTAGGAAAATCTTCATTTGTAGCACTGAACAGGCTGCCAATGTGGTTGTAAAAATCTGTCCCTAGAGGTTTTCAGACATGTCTAGAAGAAGCCACACCTGACCTTATCTAGACTGGAACTAGTCCTACTTCAAGTAGGAGGCTGGACTTGATGACCTCCAGAATTCCCTTCCAACAAACATTTCTATGGGAACAGAAGCATAAGAAAGTGCAGTACATGTCTGGTATGCTCCCAAGTTTTGTAAATAGTATCTGGTATGAATCATGCTATTTTCTACAAGACTTGGTACAAATTCTGATTCAAGTACCCTGTAACCACATCAGAAGATGATGTCTACCCCAGTCAAAGTGAGGAAGCATGCCGAGATCAAAAGACCAGAACACCTTCAGCTTTTTCTCTAGGGATCCTGCTTTAAAAGACCATTCCCTTTAAACATATAATGCCATCTAGGTTGGATATCTATTCTATCTAACCAGCTTGGACATATAGTGGAGAAAGGAAGGGAGCTTTGAAAGGTTTCTGCTCTGTGATTGTGAGGAATGACCTCTAAGGAGCAAAGCTCAGTATAACTTGGCCTTTCCATTTCTGATTGATGACTTTCCTACTGTGAGAGAAATCTATAGTCGTTAGCAAGACTGTCATGACTGCTTG
This sequence comes from Himantopus leucocephalus, assembly GCA_003993805.1. NCBI lineage: Eukaryota > Metazoa > Chordata > Aves > Charadriiformes > Recurvirostridae > Himantopus > Himantopus leucocephalus. The sequence continues at coordinate 23,671,673 of RSEF01000004.1, read as the reverse complement.
CAAAGACCAGTTGCTCTGTTCACTGAACTCTGATTTTAATAAGAAGTTGGCAGCAAAATAAATTAATGGCAGCATTTCTCTTCCTATCTGCTATGAGGTTGTGATAATGTGTTTCAAATCAGGTTCCCTGGGCTGTAAAGTATTTTCTGTCTCACTGAAAGGCCCACCTTCAACAAAGACAAAACCTAAGCAGAAAGTATCAGGGAACCCGTTTGTGACTTAGTTCCAGCATAATAATCAAAACTTGACAAGCTATTAAAAGCTCATTAAAATAAGAAGACTGTGGTAAGAGCCACCTAACCATACCACATGATCCATTTGCAAGTACAAACTTAAAAGAAGAGTAAAAAAAGAGAAAATTGCAAATGAAGATATTTGACAGATGGAGGTATATGGACGTCTTATTTCAGACATTCTTAGTCACGGCAAAAACACGTGAATGCAGCCTGACTCCACTTTTCAGTGCTTGAGTATAAAGGGTCTTCAGAACAAGTCTCTTTCCATTTTGAGGAGAGGAGCAAATTATTCATAGCATCGTCAGCATACTAAAGTAAAACAGAACTCAAAAACATTTTCACAGTAGGTAATTTGAAAAGTGTACCTTGTAAGTAGAAGACCATGCCAATTTCTGACAAGTGAATTTCCTTCCTCTGCCCAGCTAGTAATGGCATCTATCTTTGTCGCCTTCAGTTGAGTCATCCAGCTTGGTCACAGATTTAAAAATGCACCTTCTCAGACTTCCTATCCCTGGTGACCCATTCTAGCTCCTGACAGGTTTTTGTTATTGTTTTCAGTATTCTCTTGGTACTGCTCCCCTTCTTTTATTTAGCAATCATCACTCTATATCTAGCATACCACAGCTTCTCCTCTTCCAAAGACCTAGATCAGCTCTTCTCTTCAAGCACCTCTACTACTTATTTCCACTTGTTGCCTCACTAGCTGTGGTGTTTCCTCCCTCCAGAGCCTGTGACCTCTCCAGCTGCCTTCCCCTCTGCTGAAACTGACCTCACACATGCTCCAACACATTCTTCCTAGCCAAGCCTCACAACTGGTCATCTTCCCGTACCCTCTTTGTGTCTCTCAGTGTCTTGAAGACCACTGACGCTTTAGCTTCCCTGACCTTGTCCGCCCCTCATTCTCCTCTTGCTGATCTTTCAGTGCATCTTCCAAAGGGTTCTTTTCCACTAACCAACAGGAAGGTAACTTCCGTTACAAGCAGCCACTGGGGTTTGCATATTCTTTTAAATGAGGACTTTTCCTAAATTCTTATTTTTCAATTTCTTTTGTCTTAATGTTGTAGAGTTGTTTCTAACTGGTTAATCTAGATTGTCTGTTGTTATGAATGTCAGAAGGAAAATCTGGAGACTGTGACAACGGTGGTAATTTTGCAATCAATAAAATGCATGTTTTGCCTCAGCCACCAATTGTATCTTTCATAATTTACCTTCTGCCTCAGAAAAATGCTCAGCCAGTAGCTTTCATCCAGTTTTCATTGTTTGCTCTTTAATATTCTGTGGATTGTGAGTAGCATCTCTGAGGGTATTCATTTCTCTACCTGCTTCCTGGCCATGATCAGAAGCTATGGACATATCTGAACTTAATGCAGATAGGGACAGAAATTCATTCTTCTTCTTAGAACTCTTTTCCCATATATGAACATACCTGAACTTGATGCAGATAGGGACAGAAATTTATTCCTCTTCTTAGGAACTCTTTTCCCACATAGATGGGAGCAGAGGTATGTATAGACATCCCTACTGATACAGTGAGAGAGTCCTGAGAAGGAGATCCTGTTGTACATGTATTTGCAGAGCCACATGTCATTCTGTCACACAAGCCATTGTCCCACCCCTGATGATTTCTGGAATGTACCAGGTGCTGTAGGCGAGACCTCTCTGGTGTCCCTCAGTGAGTGATATAGGACAGCGTGGTCCAACCAGTAGACACCAGGCTAAATCCCGGCTTCAGGCTAGCTCTGTCTGCAGCAAGTACATGGGAGGGATGGCAGGTGCGCTGCGCCAGGAAGATCCTCGCTGACAGTAGCAACAAGTCATTTCTTTGGGCTGCAGCCATGTGGACTGTCCTTTGCAAACACCTTGTTACCGCTGCTGAAGCAGTGGCTGAGTGTCCAGAAGCTTGTTCTTCCTGTTAAAGGAGTAGCCTTCTGCAGATGTGAACAAAGACACTGAAAAGTTTTACATGACTTCTTGAAGCCAGAATCAGATTTAGACTGGCCCAGACTCTGATAAGGATTAAACTACTCTCTGGGATGATCGAGATCATTTGATGTTTGTTCTTCATTCTGTCACTTTCATGGGATGGGGAGAGATTTTTTTCTTGCCCTAGAGCCAGAAGGGGCCATCTTGCCTGCAACAGGGAATTTGCAGCTTCAGTTCAAGGTATGTGGTGCAGTTTGTGCCCATCTGCTTGTTCTCCCAGCAGGTGTCCTCAGGCTGGGACTGGTGTAAAGCTCTCACTTTGCTAGAAGGGAGGAGGCTCACCAGGATTGCGGCAGTGGAGCCGTGCCAACCTCCATCACAATGAGCGTGGCCCTGCAGGTGTCTAGGGACTAGTAAGTATATGAGGAAACATCAGCACACAAAGGGTAAATAGGTGAAATAACAGCTCAGTGCAGAGTAATAGAGACAAAATGTATTCCATTTTCTTCTTCTATATTTTTGTTGTGTGGGGTTTTTTTATGGTGTGTTTGCTGTTTAGTGATTTTATGAGCAGCCCTCAAAGGTTTATAACACTCTTTTTTTCCAGTGTGGGTGGATCTATTTCCACTTAATTTTGAATGTTGCCTTTTAATCACAAATACCATTCAGCTGTGCTCAGTTTAAGCTCTGTGCAAATCCCTCAGATATACCAGAACAACTTGTTTGTTTAAAGTGAAATCCCTGAGAACTCTGCGAGGTGGAAATCTCTGTAGAATGAGGTCTCTGCTCTGGATTTCCTGTAGTGCTGGGGAAAACACCCCCAGCTCTGACTAGCAAACAGCAAATATGGAAAGAATGGCCTGGGTCTCTTATCTTTCAAACCTTAGCAGCTCATGCTGACTATAAAGACACCTTGGACTGGACACCAGGANGTCTCTTGTCTTTCAAACCTTAGCAGCTCATGCTGACTATAAAGACACCTTGGACTGGACACCAGGAGGGGGGTAGAGTTGACAAACAAAGGTGGAGGGAAAGTAGAAAAGATGAGCACTACAAACTCCTTGTCAGTCAGTGTCAACTTTATATTTCTACATAGCACATAGTACCCTAGAGGTACACAGAAGACTTTTCCAGCTGGTTTCAGGCTAGTCTCATTCTTGTGGACCAGTTTGAGGGCTGATTCAGGTAACGTGGCTGGGAAGTTGCAGCTTCAAAAGCCAGGAGACGCCATGCACAGAGACTATACATATAAACTCTTTATTCATTGGTGTTTGTGTTAAGCTTGCTGCAATAAAAAGAAAAGATGCTGAGATAAAATTGGATGCAGGAGAAGCTTTGCTGTTCAATACAGTTGGGATTTCATTTGGTCAGAACTGGTTGTCTGTGCATTAGAGGAATAGCACCAAAAAAACCTGTACACAGCAACTGAGCTTGCTGTTTATTGTTAGGCCGCTGATATACACCTTGAAGTACAGAAAGGATAAAAATCCACCTATTATACCCAACAGCATCAATGATAATGGATTAGGTGGGGCACAATTTGGTATCACTGAGTTCCTGATACTGTATGCAATTGAATGAGACAGTCTTCCTCTACTTCCACCTTCAGGAAACTCTTCCTGGAAGACTTCCAGTTCTGATGGTTAAGCTCCCTTCTCTATTTTCCTCACTTTTATTTGTGACTAGTTTATACCCATCTGTCCTTATGTCAAGACCACCTTTCAGTTTAAGTAGTTCTTCTCCCCATGGTGTGGCAGACATATCCCACGTTTGTTAGGCTCATGACCTGTCTTTTCTGTCCTCCTGGTCATCCTGCCTTCCATTCCATTCAAAGTTGCTTACTCTTGAACGTGGTGGCAAGATTTATATGCATTTCCCTAGTGCTTTCTATGATGGTACAAATACCTGCACATACATCTAGCCTTCATGCACTAGATCCCAGGCAAACAAAATAGCCCCCATAATTGTTCCTCTCCAGCAATTTATCCCTTGCCCTATAACACTCATTTATGTACACACCATGGAAATCCGAAGTGGGTAGCGCTGACTACAAAGGGTTAGAGGAGGCTGGAACAAGTTGGGAGAAAAGTGCAGTATGGTGCGTTATACCAGGGCGACAGTGCTGATGATTGTCATGTTGTCTATCAATGCCCAGCTGCCCCTTTCTCTTGGTAGGCATGCTGATGCATCCCCAAACTGCACTGGCATGCATCACCCCCATTTCTCATAGTCAGCCTGTGATTAGTTGGCTTTTCCTTTCCGGCGTTTCCAACAGGTAAAAGTGTATGTATAGCAAAAAAAATCTTCTTTCAGTTTTGTTACACTTTTATATAAGAATATTACCAAAAACTTTATCTTCCTGCCTGCCCCCCTTCTTGTCTGGCAAGCTGTCTTCCAGCTCNAAGGATCCAAAATTCAGTAGAGTATGATTAACCGGTATAATATCCTCTCATCTTACTGGCTTTTCTCTGTGAACATCCATGTGTCTTTCATGTGTTTTTTAGAAGAATGAATTATATTATTTATATATAGTCAGAAGTATTGAAGCCTTAAGACTTCTGCTTCTGAAGTCACAGAAACATAGCAGCTGATCTATAAAGCAATGCTCGCCTTTTTCCCTCTTAGCTCTTGCTGTTTTCTGTTGCTGGCAGGTTTTTCAAATCAATTTTGAAAAGAAGATAAGACAGGACCGATTAAAAGATAATTTAAATATCCCTCACTTTAGTTTTCATAGTCTTTCAGTGAGAAAAAAAA